>JAWDJD010000009.1:13110000-13530000 GCA_035047305.1 Bradypodion pumilum | reverse complement strand
CTCTAAACTTTCTGGGGGCGACACTTCATCGTAGGGAGGCAGGGTCTATTAAAGTGGCCCGCCCCCGGCAACTGATGGATCCGGATGGGTTCCAGAAGAAACTGGTGGATTTTCCCCTGGATCGGCAACACTTGTTGACCTGTGGTGTGGGTCAACGACAGCTGCCTTGGATGTAATCGCTCCACTACAGCCTCTCAGAGCCTGTGGTGCTAGGTCATCCCCGTGGTTCACGGAAGAACTACGGGAGCTCAAACGGGCAAAGAGACGCCCATCCTGGGTGAAGTCCAGGAACGATTCCGATTGGACACTAGCTAGAATCGCTATTAGGGCCTACCTAGTGGCGATGGGGGTGGTGAGGAGGCAATACTTCACCTCCCTTATTGCCTCCGCTGATAATCACTCAGCCACCCTGTTTCGGGTGACCAGGTCCCTCCTTGGTAGGGGGGCCCTGTGCCCGGTTGGCAGGGATCGGCTGAGGACTTTGCTGACCATCTGGTGGAGAAAATTGATCAGATTCACTCAGGGTTTTATCTTGGCGTCGATGGGGAAGGTCAGGGGGAAGCCAGTGCACAGTCTTGCTGTGTTATCTGGGATCGGTTTGATCCTGTTGCCCCAGATGAAGTGGACAGGCCCCTTGTGGTGGTCCGCGCCACTAATTGTTCATTGGATCCCTGTCCCGCCTGGCTGGTAAAAGCCTCCAAGACGGTGACAGGTGGCTGGGTCGGGGCTATAATTAATGCTTCTTTTCGGGAGGGGATATTTCCTGCACCGTTGAAACATGCTTTGGTGCGCCCCCTCCTGAAGAAGCCATCATAAGCCAGCAGTCATAACCAACAACAGACCTGTTTCCAACCTCCCCTTTTTGGGGAAAGTATTGGAAAAGGCAGTGGCGCGTCAGTTGCAGGGGGTATTGGATGAAGCGGAATATCTGGACCCCTTCCAGTCAGGATTCAGACCTGGATACTGGATATGGTACTGAGACTGCATTGGTCGCGCTGATGGATGATCTCTGGCGAGAGCAGGATGGCGGTCATCCGTCCGTCCTTGCTCTTCTTGACCTCTCAGCGGCTTTCGATACCGTTGACCATGGTATCCTTCTGGAACGGCTCCGAGGATCCAGGGCACTGTGTGGTCCTGGTTTTCCTCATTTCTGAGGGGCCGGACCCAGTTGGTGTGGTTGGAGAGTGAGAGGTCGAGTGCCTCAGGGGTCGGTACTCTCTCCTCTCCTATTTAACATCTACATGAAGCCGCTGGGTGAGATCATCCGTTCCCATGGGGTGCGAAACCATCAGTACGCGGATGATACATAGTTGTACATCTCGGCCCGTGGGGACTCCAGTGATGCAGTCAAAGTCCTTTCCAGTTGTCTGGAGGTGGTTGGGGTCTGGATGGGGGCAAATGGGTTACAGCTGAATCCTAGTAAGACTGAGTGGCTGTGGATGGGGGGTCCTGTGTGGTCCTGGTTTTCCTCATTTCTGAGGGGCCGGACCCAGTCAGTGTGGTTGGAGAGTGAGAAGTCCAGTCCTAGGTCCCTAAAATATGGGGTGCCTCAGGGGTCGGTACTCTCTCCTCTCCTATTTAACATCTACATGAAGCCGCTGGGTGAGATCATCCGTTCCCATGGGGTGCGATACCATCAGTACGCGGATGATACACAGTTGTACATCTCGGCCCGTGGGGACCCCAGTGATGCAGTCAAAGTCCTTTCCAGTTGTCTGGAGGTGGTTGGGGTCTGGATGGGGGCAAATGGGTTACAGCTGAATCCTAGTAAGACTGAGTGGCTGTGGATGGGGGGTCCTGTGCTATCCCGGGAGCTACCATCTTTGGTTTTGGATGGGGCTATTTTGCCCCAGACTGACCCGGTGCGCAACTTGGGGGTCCTCCTGGATTCGCGGCTGCTGCTAGAAGAACAGGTGGCGGCTGTGGCCAGGAGGGCCTTCGCCCAACTTCGGGTGATTCGCCAGTTGCGCACGCTCTTGGACCGGGACTCTTTGCTCATGGTCACTCATGCTCTGGTGACCTCCAGACTAGATTATTGTAATGCGCTCTACATGGGGCTGCCCTTGATGACCATTCGGAGGCTGCAGCTGGTCCAGAATGCGACGGCCCGGGTGGTGATGGGGTGTGGACGTTATGCCCATGCCTCACCACTGCTGCGAGAGCTGCACTGGTTGCCCGTTTGCCTCCGGGTGCAATTCAAGGTGCTGGTTTTGACCTTTAAAGCCCTATATGGTAGTGGGCCAGGTTACCTTAGAGACCGCATCGCCCTAAGGACGTCTGTCCGTCCAACCAGAGCGGACCGGAGGGGCTCTCTAATAGTGCCATTGGCCAGGGGGGCTCGCCTCTCTGGCACAAGGAGGAGAGCCTTCTCTGTGTCCACACCGCCCTTTGGAATCTCCTGCCTGTGGAACTGCGTCTCCAGACGGAGTTGTTGCCCTTTAGAAAAGAACTAAAAACCTGGCTGGCGGGCCAAGTTTGGGGTGCAGGTGGAGGGGTGGCTTCCGTTGGGTGGTTAATATAGGGGAGGATGCCTGCCCCATGGTTTCTTCAGTTCCTGCACCCCTCTCTTTTTAGGGGTGGGTTCTTATTGCTGGTTTTTATCTGTTTTATTTGTTTTTATCTGTTTTTACCCACTGTTGTGAACCGCCCGGAGTCGGCTTTGGCTGAGTGGGCAGTATAAAAATTTAACAATAAATAAAAAATAAATAAATAAAATAAATAAAGAAATTTTTGAGACACTGATCTTAAGTCCTTCCAGATGAAGTTGCTGTCCTTCAGGAAAGGGACTATAAAAACCTGGTTGGCAAAGCAAGTGTGTGTGTTGGGGGGGAGGGAGGGTGTTTAACCCCTGTCTGCTGGCTGATTTAGTAAAAACACTCTCTCCCTCTTTTAATTTCTTTTATTCTGTATGGGTTGGAGGTGTGTGTGTGTGTGTGTGTGTGTGTGTGTGTGTGTGTGTGTGTGTGTGTGTGTGAGAGAGAGAGAGAGAGAGAGAGAGAGAGAGAGAGAGAGAATATTACAGGGGGATTGTGTGTGTTCAGGTACTAATAAATAATAAGGAGGCTTCTGAATAGACTACACTCAGCATCACGTTTTATTTGGCTCAAAAGCCCTTACTTTAAACATGCATTGGATACCATGATGAGAACAAAAATGGAAACCTCCTGTTGCATTGTGGGAGGGTGCAGAGCCTAAGGGATGGGAGGGGGGATGTAGAGGGGAAAAGTTTTTTATCTATGGGGCAGGTGTGTGTGTGGATGGGCGGGGTGGGCGAAGACGGGGTGGGTGGGTGGGGGTGTTGGCGTTGGGAGGGGGTTGTCTTTTCTGTATAAATGGCAGAGCAGATCATCAATTGATCACTCAGGGCTGTAGCTCTGGGGCAATCCTTTGGATCCCTGCTGAAGATTCCTATTGTCGCTGCAAGCTGATCATGCTGAAGATACCTGTTGCTGAAGAGGCCTGTTACCCTGCAAGCTGAAACTATTCTGCTGACTGAATTCTGCCCTTGCTACTGATAAGTGTATGAAGATTTTTCCTGCACTCTGTGTGTGTGTGTGTGTGTGTGTGTGTGTGTGTGTGTGTGTGTGTGTGTGTGTGTGTGTGTGTGTGTGTGTGTGTATACACTTAATATATATTAAGGCCTCCAGGGCAAATGGAATAAGCATGGTATGATTGTGAATAAGGAATTCTAAGTCGATATAATGCTATTATTTTAGTGAAGTATATCTATTTTTTCCTGATTCTTAAAAAAACAAACGGCATCAAGCAATAATCTGGACAAGTATCTTGAACTTAGTGACTGTGAGTGCAAACATTTCATTTATATTGGTGTGTGTGTGTGTGTGTGTGTGTGTGTGTGTGTGTGTGTGTGTGTGTGTGTGTGTGTGTGTGTGTGTGTGTGTGTGTACACTTAATATATATTAAGGCATCCAGGGCAAATGGAATAAGCATGGTATGATTGTGAATAAGGAATTCTAAGTCGATATAATGCTATTATTTTAGTGAAGTATATCTATTTTTTCCTGATTCTTAAAAAAACAAATGGCATCAAGCAATAATCTGGACAAGTATCTTGAACTTAGTGACTGTGAGTGCAAACATTTCATTTATATTGGTGTGTGTGTGTGTGTGTGTGAGAGAGAGAGAGAGAGAGAGAGAGAGAAAGGCATGTATATTATATAGTAGTGCACATTATCTTGAATGCCTCTGCAGGATATTATTATTATTATTATTATTATTATTATTATTATTATTATTATTATTATTATTATTATTATTATTATTATTATTATTATTATTATTATTATTATTATTATTATTATTATTATTGGGGGGCATGTATGTAATTTGGTTTTGTTGGGGGGCATACCTCTGGCAATAGGTTTTTTAAAAGACCATTTTTGCCTTGGGGCGGGGGGGAGTCACAATACTAAATTTTCTCTCTGTGTGTGTGTGTGTGTGTGTGTGTGTGTGTGTGTGTGTGTGTGTGTGTGTGTGTGTGTGTGTGTGAAAGACATGTATATTATATAGGAGTGCACAGTACCTTGAATGCCTCTGCAGGATATTATTATTATTATTATTATTATTATTATTATTATTATTATTATTATTATTATTATTATTATTATTATTATTATTATTATTATTATTATTATTATTATTATTATTATTATTATTATTATTATTGGGGGGCATGTATGTAATTTGGTTTTGTTGGGGGGGCATACCTCTGGCAATAGGTTTTTTAAAAGACCATTTTTGCCTTGGGGCGGGGGGGGAGTCACAATACTAAATTTTCTGTGTGTGTGTGTGAGAGAGAGAAAGGCATGTATATTATAGGAGTGCACATCATCTTAAATGTCTCTGCAGGATATTATTATTATTATTATTATTATTATTATTATTATTATTATTATTATTATTATTATTATTATTATTATTATTATTATTATTATTATTATCATTATTATTATTATTATTATTATTATTATTATTATTATTATTATTATTATTATTATTATAGTTTTTTTTAAAAGACCATTTTTGGCCTTGGGCGGGAGGGGGGGGAGTCACAATACTAAATTTGTGTGTGTGTGTGTGTGTGTGTGTGTGTGTGTGTGTGTGTGTGTGTGTGTGTGTGTGTGTGTGTGTGTGTGTGTGTGTGTGTGTGTGTGTGTGTGAGAGAGAGAGAGAGAGTAAGAAGATATGTACATTGTATATATAGGGCCCCACACACACACATTCCTTATATTGCCTTCCTTATACTGCCTTAAGGCATAGGAAGACAACCCAATACCTTTTTGGTTTTTTAGATGTGTGTCTCTGAAGCCACAATATTAATTGTACTTTTTAAAAATTTCTAGGTGAGCTTTTACAAATGGCTGAAGGCATGATCAATAGTACCCCACAGCCTTGCATAAAGCCTGAAATACAATTAAGCACTGACTCCACGAGAATTATTAGTAAGGCACTAGTGAGAACTACAGTTTTACTCTTTTTTTTACCGTCCCGTGGCATGATTGATGGAGACGTATTCTAAAAGGCTTATTTTTATTTTCAGATCTGACAGAAGGAAGGCCTCAGCCTACTCCCAAAAACCCTCTTATTTTTGGAGGAAAAGGTAAAAAGCTCTATTTTCCCCCGCAAATGTAATGTATATTCCAAAAATTAACATTAAAAGCATATATTAGCCGCAATACGTTTTGCAGGGATGGGGTAGTGGTAGTGGTGGTGGTGGTGATGGTGGTGATGGTGATGGAGGGGCTCTACCATATAACATCCACAGTAAGTTTTATTTGTATTTAATTTTATTTATTTAAAGGGGGGGGGGGTGTTGATACTATTCTTGTTTAAGAAATCCCAAATCATGTGTTATAATGTATAGTAAAATGCCCATTTATAAAATTAAAACTAAGTGAGTGAATCTAATGATAGCATTGGGGCAAAATAAAATAAATATGTTCTTGTCTAATTTTAGGTGTGAGAATTAATGCTGAACCAAACGACGGCCCACCTCCAAATCAAATTCCAAGGCAACCCCCCAGCAATCCACAGGAGAAGAATAGGAAGACGGCTGCAACACATAATAAAATTCCTGATCACGAAAAGAAAAAAAAGAATAATGATGTTTCCCTGCCAAGTGCGTGTTCCTCACAAGCAACTGCTATACCCCAGACAGGTGCAGGGGTTGCAGCCTACAGTGGGTTGGGGTCTGGAATTCAATTTCCTCTAGACCCCAAGACCATTGTAGCCCCAAAAACCTCACCTGCAAAGCTCTCTCCCACCACTGCTGAGAGCGGGGCTCTCCTGAGTGCTGCTGTTTTTCAAGGTAGAAATGATGCTTTGCTTTGTTATAAACCTCCTGCAGAGAAGTTATGGGTGATATCTGAATACCATCATCTTGCTCAGACCATGATGGAGAAATATCAGATGGGGATAGAAAATCTTAAATCTGTGTTGAACAAATAAAGTATTTTTTTGGTGTGGCTGTTGAGGGGGAATTGGGGAATATTGAACCCCAGGTGATAAGTGTCACGAATAAGATTAACCAGCAGAACAAGTATTTCCTTTGTGATGTCTGTTCCTGGACTATTCAGGAGGGTGGGGGGCCAATTAGAAGAGAACAAAATGCTTCTATTGGTATTTTTTTCACAAACTCCAGCTTCTGAGCTTTCTGAAGCTGATGAATCAGGGGAAGAACCTTGTGGTACTTCATGCCAACCTATGCAAGGTGGAGGAGCAAGAAGTAACACTAAATTATACAGGGTAGTGAAAACTGTGAGAGATTGTGATTAGCTCCAGAGAGATCTCTTGATACTGGGGGAGTGGGCAAAACAGTGGCAAATGAGCTTCAACATTAGTAAGTGCAGAGTGATGCATGTTGGGGCAAAGAACCCCAATTACTTTTATAAACTGATGGGGTCTGAACTCTCTGCGACAAACCAGGAAAGGGACCTTGGTGTCCTGGTGGACAACTCAATGAAGGTGTCAACCCAGTGTGCCTCAGCAGTGCAAAAAGCAAACTCAATGCTAGGGATCATTAGGAAGGGTATAGAAAATAGGTCAGCAAGTGTCATTTTGCCTCTTTATAAATCGATGGTGAGGCCCCATCTGGAATACTGTGTACAGTTCTGGTCGCCATACCTCCAGAAGGATATTATGGAGCTGGAGAAAGTGCAGAGGAGGGCAACCAGAATGATTACAAATCACCAGGACCAGATGGCATCCATCCACAAGTTATCAGGGAACTTAAAGATGAAATTGCTGATCTCAAAGCCAAAATATATAATCTTTCCCTCAAACTGATGGGGTCTAAACTCTCTACGACAAACCAGGAAAGGGAACTTGGTGTCCTGGTGGACAGCTCAATGAAGGTTTCAACCCAGTGTGTCTCAGCAGTGAAAAAAGCAAACTCAATGCTAGGGATCATTAGGAAGGGTATAGAAAATAAGTTAGCAAGTGTCATTTTGCCTCTTTTAAATCTATGGTGAGGTCCCCTCTGGAATACTGTGTTCACCAAACAGGGTATTATGGACCTGGAAAAAGTGCAGAGGAGGGCAACCAAAATGATTAGGGGAATTGAACACCTTCCTTACCATCTGAGGCTGCAACGGTTGGGCCTCTTCCCTCTTGAACGACAGCGTCTAAGAGGTGACCTGATTAAAGTTTATAAAATCATGCATGGTGTGGACAAAGTAGATAAGGAAAAACTGTTTTCCCTATCGCACAACACTAGAACTAGGGGACACTCGATGAAACTTTTGGGTACTAGTTCTCAAACAAATAAGAAAAAGTACTTTTTCACCCAGAGGATTACTGGTCTATGGAACTCCCTGCCAGAAGAAGTGGTGACAGCTGTCAGTCTTGACAGCTTTAAGAAAGGATTAGACAAGTTCATGGAGGACAAGGGTATCAATGGCTATAATTATGGATACTTAAGGACAACCTCGGGGTTGGAGAGATAGGCAGGATATCTCTCAATGCCATTTCCAGGGAATCTTAAGAAGGTGAAGGCATCTGCTTAGGAATACCCTGAAGGAAATGGTGAGCCACTGTGTGAGACAGAATGCTGGACTGGATGGGCTGTGGCCTGTTCCAGCAAGGCTGTTCTTATGTTCTTATGTAAGTAGTGAAGCTTCTTCCCCTGATTCATCAGCTTCAGAAAACTCAGAAGCTACTGCTGCTTCTGAAGAAATTTCCATACAGGAGGATGAGGTGGCCATCCCTCCCCAGGTATTTATAGAAAGGGTACGAAGATGGAAGTGCCCCCAACCAGGTTTTAATGGCCTTGTTTATGGTGAAGAATTTAAATTTGTTAATTTAGATCAAATACAATCCTATGCAGCAGCCGTAGAAGCTTTGCATACAGCCATACAAGAAATACTGCAAGGTGTCAGAGAGCGCATAGATGACGGGGATAGTGTGCAAGTACGCTTGGAAGGGGGAGGATTACAAAATCCTATTTTCTCTGTTAGGAGGGCAAGAAAAGCTTTTAATGCTGACACCTTTTTAGAATATGTGGAAAACCTTATGCAAAGCAAAGCAGAGATTTGTGGAGATACCAGTTTACGCTTAGTGGTTACCATAATCAAACCTCCCAGGGGTGGGGCATGGAGACAATTAAATTCTATACCCGCCAACTCAGTCATAAATAAAAAAACACAATTTTTAATAGATTTTAATAATCTAAGCCACAACCTTTGTTTTGTAGGGGGTCTTTTAGGAGCTATGGCCCCTGGAGACCCTTCAGATGCAGTATTGTTAAATAGGGCCAAGAAAATACATGAGGAATTACGATGGCCATTACAGAAGGCTGTATCCTTTGCTGATATTCCCCAGATTGAAAAGCATTTACAGGTTAATATTCAAGTTGTCTGGTGGACTGAGAAAAAATGGTCTCTGTTTAAAACCCAGGAAGCCATATTTTCTAAAACATATTTTATGTTTTTAAACGATCATCATTATTATGGGATTAAAAAATATTCAGGGCTTCTTTGGATCTTACAATTACTGCAAACTCTGTCATGCTCTTTATAGTCATGGCCACAGTTGTGTGTATATGTGTAGATCTTGCAAAAGTACAGGCTGTGCTTTTGATAAGGAACCTCCTCCTTATTGTGATGTTTGTAAAGTCCAATGTAGATCTCAAGCCTGTCTACATAGACACCTGAAATTAGCTTTGGAGAATGAAGGGGTATGCCATCCCAGGCAGTGGTGTCAGGGATGCTACACATTTGTAGAGGTGAACCATTCAGGCAAGATGTGTCCAGGGCGCCGATGCAAAATATGCAGAGAGCGCTTTTTTACCAAATCAACCCACATGTGCTATATGCAAAAACCTGAAAAACTGCCTATTAGTGCTAAAATAATCTTTTATGACTTTGAGTGCATGCAAGAAACAGGGATACATATTCCTAATTTTATTCATTGTCAGGCACTGCCAGGGGAAACACATGCTGTGTTTAATCCTAAAAAAAGTGGGCCCTAGCTGGAGGGAAATGGACCTTCAAGGGGGAAACCTGCCTATCACAATTTGTACAAACAATTACAGAAAATGCAGCATTCAGGGATTGCACTTTCATAGCCACAATGCAAAGGCCTATGACTCTTACTTCATCGTAAGGGAGCTCATCCAACAAAAACTTGACCCTGCCCTAATAACTCAAGGGGGAAAGCTAATGTCTGTTACCATAAAAAACCTAAGCATTTATCGATTCCCTCAATCATCTCCCCATGGCTCTTTCCAAACTTCCCAAGGCCCTGGGATTTGAAGGAAGCAAAGGATACTTTCCACATTTTTTAACAGCTCTGAAAATCAGAATTACATAGGACCTATGCCTGCTGTAGAATTCTATGGCATTGATCACATAATGCCTAAATACAGAGCTGATTTTTTTAAAGTGGTATGAAGAGAACAAAATAAAAACTTTTGATTTACAAAAAGAACTGAGCTATTATTGCAAACAAGATGTTGACATTTTAATGAAAGCTTGCACCATGTACAGACATGAAATCATGTCAATGACAACATCTGATACTGCATTAGATGCTGGAGAGGAGGGATCTAAAAGGCAGGTAAATGCTATAGATCCCTTCCAATATCTCACTTTAGCCAGTGTATGCCTACAAATGTACCGGTTTTGCTTTCTTAAGCCCCACACAATAGCTATACCACCCCCAGATGATTATAAGTGCCAAGTAAAAAGCTTTTCTACCACCTCAATTCAATGGCTATTATATACTGAACATACAGAAAACATCAGAATTCGCCATGCCTTAATTGGGGGGGGGGGGGAGGTGCAGGTTGGGTCTTATTTCCTAGATGGGTTTGCAAAGGTAGGAAACAAGAAAATAGCGCTGGAATTTAACGGATGTTATTATCAGTCATGTATTCAATGTTATAACCTTTCAGATAGAAATTAAATGACTGGGACATCCTTTGAGTATTTATACAATGCTACTCAAAGGAAAAAACAGTTTTTGGAAAGTTGTGGCTTTGAAGTTAGAACCATTTGGGAGCATAAATGGGTCCACCAAAAAAAGATTGACCCCGCTCTTCAAAACTTTCTAGCCTCAGCTCAATTTCCAGAAGCTCTAGCTCCACAAAGCGCCCTCTATGGAGGGAGGATCAATGCCATAGCCCTCTATTACAAGACAAAACCCACAGAACAGATACATTATTATGATTTCACCAGCCTCTACCCCTTTGTAAACAAAACCAAAACTTACCCCATAGGCCACCCTAAAATCATATATAGGGATTTTGAAGAAATTGAAAACTATTTTGGGTTAGCCAAAGTTAAAGTGTACCCTCCCCGGGGGCTTTTCTTCCCAGTGCTACCTGTCAGGATTGGTGGTAAGCTGTTTTTCCCTCTATGCCGTACATGTGCAGAGAGCAGACAGCTAGATCCTTGTAACCACAGTGATGAGCAATGTTCTCTAGAAGGAGTATGGTGTACTATGGAGATAAGTATGGCCTTGAACAAAGAATACAGGCTAGTTAAAAATTTTGAAGTCTGGGATTTTGAAAACAAGTCTGACACCCTGTTTTCAGACTATATTAAAATGCACCTTCGCCAAAAACAAGAGGCTTCTGGTTTTCCAGACTGGTGTGTCACCAGTGCTGACCAAAAGCAGTATATTGCAGCATATCATGAAAAAGAAGGAATAGAATTAGACCCTAATCAGATAAGTAAGAATCCTGCAAAAAATTTGAATTCCCTGTGAGGAAAATTTGCTCAGAGGACAAACATGGGTAACACTGAAATTGTGAGGGACCCAGACTATTTCTTTCAACTTGTGTTTTCAGAGAAATATAAAGTATCCTCATTTTATTTTATTGAAGAGGAAGCAATCTGTGTGTCTTGGAAGCATGAGGAGAGTCGCATACTTCCCCCCAGGAACACCAATGTCTTCATTGCTGCCTTCACTACAACTTATGCCCATTTAGAATTGTACAACTTGCTTGATAAGCTTGGAGAAAGATGCCTTTACCATGATACAGATTCTGCAATATTTGTAAGTGATGAAAAATCATGGCAACCAGAGATCGGGGACTATCTTGGCAATCTTACAAGTGAAATTTCGCCAGGGCAACATATTACAGAATTTGTCTCTTCTGGACCCAAGAGTTATGCCTACAGACTTTCCGATAATTCAGTTTGTATGAAGGTAAAAGGAATCACACTGAATACTGTAAATAGTGAGAAGATACATTTTGATAGTTTAAAAGATATGGTATTCTCTTATATTTCTGATAGGCAACCTCCTCGTGAAATAGTGATACAGCAAAATGGGATTGTTAGAAATAAAATCCAATTCCGCATAGAAACAAGAGGCCTTAGGAAGATGCAGAGGGTCGTGTATGATAAGAGGGTAATTATAGATAATTTTAAAACTCTGCCCTATGGCTACTGAAATTCAGTATGGACACCAGATGGCAGCATCCATTCTCAATTATTCTTGCTGGACCAAGCAATTGTGGAAAGAGTTACTTTATTAAGCAAATCCTGCAAAATGCTACATCTGTGCTTTCTGTTATGCCTGAAAATTTTATTTGGTGTTATTCGTGCTGGCAAAAACTTTATTCAGACTTGATGTCTAGATATCCTTTTATACGTTTTATCGAAGGCATACCCCTCAGCCTTGATGATACCGCTTTACTTCCAACCAATAAAATTAATCTTTTGATACTGGATAATCTCATGGAGTCTGCTTGTCAAAGCGATGAAATTCAGAAAGCCTTTACAAAGTATGTACATCATAGAAACCTAAGCATAATTTATATTGTCCAAAATGTGTTCTGCCAGGGAAAGCAAAGCCGTACAATTAGTCTTAATGCCAAATATATGGTTCTCTTTAAAAATCCCAGAGATAAATCACAAATAGAAATTCTGGCCCGCCAAATGTATCCTAGGAATGCAAAATTCTTTTTGGAAGTATTTAATGATGCAACCTTGAAACCTTATGGGTATCTCCTAGTTGATTTAAATGTGACAACGCCTGGAGCTTATAGACTAAGAACTGGTATTTTCCCTCCTGAGCTTCCTGCTGTATATACAATGAAAAAGCCTTCACAGGCTTATAAAAGGAGGTGATTCTCTCCCATCAATCTATTTTCTACACCCATACATCAAACGGCATCATGTCACACGAGGTAAAGAGAAATATGGATCTCTTAAAAGTACTTGTTAAAGCCAGTCCCCAGCAGCGAAGGAGTATTTTGTGTTCAGCCTCTGATGACTACATAGCAGCCATTGCGGAGATAGCTCTGAACACCTTGAAAGGCAATATTCCTTTGAAATCTTCACAGGTTGGCCTTTTAAAAAAGAATAGCTCAATCATAAAACAGCTGGGAAATAAAAGAATTTCTCTGAAGAGGAAAAGGTGTATTATCAAACAGTCTGGAGGATTTCTTGCTCCTTTACTTAGTTTTGCTATTCCTCTCCTTACCAGCCTCTTCGCTAGGTAAAAAGAAAAAGAAAAAATGGAATTTGCTGAAAAAATGTACTTGATTCCTAGTAGGCAGTTAGAAGGACTGCCAGAAAATATTCGAACCACTACAATGAGACGTCTGGATTCTGAGATGAAAGAAATTCTTTTCAGATCAGACCTGTCTGAGTATGAAAAAGCAAAACTTTACACGGCTGTGCTGCAGAGATTTTTATCTTTGAGCAGATATTCTGAGGTGGAGAAAGCAGATTTACTTCCCCGGTCATCTCCAGTATCCCCACACCCACAAACCCCAATCTCTCCTGATGAAAGAGATGTCATTCAAGAAATTTTAGAGGGCATCCCCAATAAATATAAGAAAAAAGCAGAGTTATTGCTAAGTAAGTTAAAACACCATAAGGACATTTCTTCATGGGATGAGAGCGGAACCTTCGTGTACCATGGAGAGGTCTTACCAGGGACAAACATCATGGATCTGGTCAAAGGGGCCACACAACCTAATACTCTTCCTGCTAAGAGGAGACCTAAGGGCTGGGATGTATTTCAGAAAGCTATGGCCGAACTAAATATGCCTTCATCTATTGTGGAGAATTCAGCCACCAGAGAGCAATTTAAAAAATTAAAAGGGCCTCTTCTTCTTCTCCCCCACCAAAGACTCGGCACCTGAAGCGTAGGGGCATCCCTGAGTGGATACGTATGACGGATCTCCCTATAACCCCTTCAAGTAGTCCCACAATGGAAACAGGCTGGCTCACTTTCTAAAGCATATCAATAAATATATCAATAAATATGAGACATATAAAT
This sequence comes from Bradypodion pumilum, assembly GCA_035047305.1. Taxonomy (NCBI): domain Eukaryota; kingdom Metazoa; phylum Chordata; class Lepidosauria; order Squamata; family Chamaeleonidae; genus Bradypodion; species Bradypodion pumilum. The sequence continues at coordinate 13,516,245 of JAWDJD010000009.1, read as the reverse complement.
CAACCAAATCTCTCTTTATTTTGTTATGCTCAAAATTTCATTTGGGTTTTACATAAAGGGTGACATGTCTGAACCTGCTGAAATAAGGTAGCAGGGCGGTAAAGGTCATTAATTTTTCTTTCCTTAACAAAACGTACAACCATGCGATCATTTCGGGAAACATCTTCAGAATATAACTTTAAAATCTGATCAAAAGTTAAGCCCCTTGTGCGATTCTGTAAAAAGAATACACAGTGGTAGCCACATGTAGTTGAAAGTGGGTGCTGTATTTGGGACTGTTGGAATCTTATCTCTTCACTCTGATGCAACAAAAAGTCTCTAATGGCTTTAGGAATGAGGGGATGATCAGGTTCCACACCGTATGAATCAAAAAATTCACCGGGGCCCACGGCTGGTAAGTAGATAGCCAACCAGTGTTCACCAGGCATAGTCTGAGGATGTGTGTTCACCACTAGTCCCACTGGCCTTTTGTCAATGAGGTTCCTTGGAAGCAGATCACAGGGGTAAATGCCAAGAAAGCTCTTATTCTGATATAATAAGTTTGATAACTGAAGAGTGTTCATCTTTACATGTAATCAAACAGGATGTTTCTTGAATGGCTAAGTTCAATAACATTGTCAAACACCCCTTATAAGATCATATTAATAGTCTCTGTGAGGGCTCGAGCAAAATGGATCTCTGCCCTGAGATTTCCTGTTTTGATCAGGGAATAATGGTCGGTGCAGCTCTGATCAGGACTTAGGTCAACTGCGTACAAGGTGTATCCTTCATTAAATTCCTTGCGATTGATCAGAAGGGGTCGGTCCTTCATTTCCTTCCCTGACACCTGGACTAATTGCATGTACTCTCTGACACTGAGTCCAATTCCATAATCAGGTTGTAGAGGCTTAGATGGAACTTGAACCCCATCAACATATAATGCTAGAAAATTAACGTTGTAGTGTGAAATTGAAAGGGCTTCTGCTGTAGTCTCCACTGAAAGAGGTGTTGTCAACAAATCCAATGATTAGCTGCTTGGGCAGCTGCCCCAGGAACAAGTTTTCTTGGCTACATACTAAGCTGTCAGCCAGAACGCTAAATACTTTCATTCCAACACGTTCAATGGGGTATTTTGCATTAGAGGTGAGAAGGGCTTCTGAGTGTCCCAGATGCACACCTGGAGCTACCTTCACCCTTTTCACAAAGAGAGAAGCATTTAAAATATTCACTGTGTAATGCTCATTAGCATCTCCACTCATCACACAAAATGCATCCTTGCTGCGTATAAGCTTAATTTTCATGTCTACACCATTCAGCAGCATTTTCTCTTGAAAAAACAGATCACTATGCAGGGGTCCCAACAGATCCCATTTCCGGCTGTTTGCTGTTTGCAGCGCTCTCGCTCTAAATCCTGGATTTCCAGCCGCTGTTATGAGGGTGCTTTCCATATCCATGCTGGCATCTTTATAAAAGCCACCAGCTGTAAACTGTGTGCTCAGGGTATCAGCACCATAGTTCAGAATCAGTTCTATCATGGCTCTGTATGGATAGAGATTATTTGATTGAGTAATCAGTCTATCTCCCAGAACAACATCCAGTTGGCTAAACAGCGACGCTATAGGGTAGTTTACTAAGGCGACTTTTGCATCAGCAGCAATGTTTGAACTATATGCTTTTGTGATCTTACAGACGATATAGAGCAGCGTATTGTTCAAATCAATATAATCCTCACTACTGCCAGTTATATAAAATTCAAGTGGGGCATTTGGTGTAAGGGCTGACACTGGGGGTACTTCAATATACATGCTGCTTTCAACGCTGGTTTGTGTTGGCGATATTTGAAAAAGATCTATTTCAGATTTAGTACACTCTTCAGAAGAGGCATGGATGAATGCCATTTTAAAATATATCTCTCCGGGCACGCTTCACAACCCTTCTCTTAGATGATCCTTTCTTCTTTCTGTTCCTGAGCTTCTGTAGTCTTTTATGTCTCCCTCCAGCTGCTTTTAAAGGCTGGGGAGGACCACTGCGATGAAAATAAGTTTTTCGCTTAACTCCTCCCTTTCTTTTTAAGTACGCCATCCCTGATCCCTTCTGAGGGACAATTTTTTTCATAACATGCCCTACTACCTCTCCAGCAATGTTATGTGCAGCTGTCTTCACATGGGGCTTAATAAATTCTAGACCTCTCCTTAAAAGAGGGACAGCCCTTCGTAAGAGTCCTCTAAAAATGCCCCCAAAACCACTTCCATACATGTTGGGTGCTCCATGGAAACCTGTTAGGCCGTTTCCTGCCTGTTTATTATAGTATGCCCTATAAACATTGACATCTCCATAATCTTTTAACACAACCATTTTCCTTTATCTTTCTCTCTCTCTAAGCACAGGCTTTTCTAGGACGAATATGCAACCTCACGACCACCTTCCCTACTGTGAATGGCACATGTTGTTTCTGATCCGTCTTTATTTCAATGGTTATTGTGTCAATGTGCTTCTTACTCATCAGCATGTAATGGGGCTTGTCATAGGTAACAGTAACACCCTCGAGGTTTTTCCCTTTGACAGGAATACAACGTAACAGTGGCATGGAGGAATCACCCTCAATCTGATGTTCTATTATATCGGTGTATACATACAGAGAGCTGAAACCTCCAGTAATGTCTGAAGCATGGATTATTTTTTTGATGGGCTCATCTGGGTGTACTCCCACAATGTAGACTAACTCCTTGCTGGCTGAAAAGCTGTAAATTCCAGGAACTGAAAATCTAACTTTACCCATTATCGGATCATAGAGCACCTGGAGGTTTGATGGGTCTATGGCTGTTTTTATAAGGTTATTCATATTTTCCACAACCTCTTCCATGTCCTTATAATATCCTTTGTGCATCTGGAATGACCACTTATTTCCTTCGTGAGAAAGAATAAACCTGGCGTTTTTGGGGATTGTGTGACAACTACGAGGGTACTGTATCTCTGCGAGACCAACTTCCCAAGCACCCTTCAAATCTAAAGGACGGGGCAACTGCATTGTAAAGTTTGCATTTGTATTTCTGGGGAAAACCTCCATACTGGCATTGCTGGGGAGGGTGATGTAAAATCCTCCATCATCCATACTGATCACCTCTTGCCGCTTCTCAGTTCAATAATGTCTTTGGCCGCTATCCAACTTGAAAATTTATGCGTCCACCCGGCCCACTTGACCTTGTGGTATTTTTTATTTCCCCGTGTTTCTGTGGTTAAAAATTTTTCAATATGAAACGCCCTGTTATCACGATGATTCACTTTCTGTAATTCCTCAGTATAGAATCTCCCCTGTATTAATTCCCCATCATAATCTTTCAGCTGAAATACAACCATTTTTCCGCTTCTGTGAACTTTGTCAACTATGAAAATTTTCTGAGAATATGTTCCTTCATAACTTTTTTCAAAGATGCCTTTACTTTTTGATATCCTGACATAATCATCTTTCCTGAAGGTCTCTCCCTGTTCTTTTATTTTAAACTAAGGCCCATAAACCGTTCGCCATACTCTTAGAGAATTAGAAGAATTAATGTCCATTGGCCTTGCCTGTATAGTTCTATGAAAACTAGCATTATAGCTTTTAATGAGCTCAGGCAAGATATCGATATATCGATAGGTGTTGTTGGCTGTGAAATATCTCCACATTCGTGACTTTAGAGTACGGTTGAATCTTTCCACTACTGCTGCTTTGACTTCGCTATGGGTAACAAAATGGTTGATTCCATGCTGTATGAACAATTGCCTCACTTTCTTATTTAAAAATTCAGAGCCTTTATCTGTTTGCAACTTATGGGGTACCCTTCCCTCCTTAAAAATGGTCTTGAAGGCTTTAAAAACTTCCATTCCTGTCTTGTCTTTCAAGACTACTGCCCATGCATATTTAGACAAAATGTCAACCACTGTTAAAATATATTATTAGCCCTTTTTGTACTTTTGCAAATGTTCTAAATTGACTAGGTCAGCCTGCCACTGAGCGTATATATTCGAAACAACTGTCTTATTTCTTTTGAAGTGGATTCTTGCGGGCCTGTGCAATGTGTAGGTATCTTGATCTCTGAGCCAGTCTTCAGCATGCCTTCTAGTTAGCATTTTGCTGTGCTTGGAAGCCTCTTGAAAGAGCACTTCCACGCCTCCAAAACTTCCTGCTGACCCTGGATTGTAATATATCCTTTTCAGTAATTTGCTACGTAAAGTCATCATGCCCCTGAACAAAAGACTCTAATAAAATCAACTTGGTACAACTTAGTTTTTTATTGGCACACCTCATGCAATTAAAATATAGTGTTTATCTCTTCTTCATCTGACTCTTCACCTTCAGAACGTACTACATTTACACATACACATGAAAAGCACCCGCTTGAATCTGAAGTGTCAACCTTTATCTTGGCTGGAGCCGCTTCCTCATTCTTTCTCTGTCAAAAAACATAAGAAGTGCTTTCAGGCTTAGTATATAAGATAACAAATGAAACTGACTCTATTTAAAAATCACCACCCCCACCTTGTACCTTAATCTGATACTTACTTACAGGGCTACTGGAATACAATGGTCAGTAAGCAGCTTCTTTCTTCCCCTCTTCTTTGCTTTTAATTGGGCTCAGCGTGTTCAGGTTCATTTCTTCATAAATGTGATCCTCTTCCTCTGATTCACTGTTTGGGTGGCACATTGCTTCATTCAGGATATCTTCATCACCACTGCTTGCCTCTTCACTGTCACTGGCTGAGCTCTCTGCTTCATACCCACTGTCTTTAGGAGGGGATTCCATATAGGGGAGTCCCCGGGGTTGACTGTCAGCAATCCATTTTTCCATCTCAAGTCTGAAATTTTCAAGGGAACCATAAACCTACTTTTCAATAATCATCTTCATGGTAGTTTCATACATTTTGCGCACATGCCTAGTAAGCACATCGTGCTTTAACGACCTTCTTTTTATAGTTTTTGATTTAGGTCTTACTCCAACATGTGGAGGGTCCTCCCCAAATCCCAGGCTGGGACTTAGAGGGGTTGCATCTCCAAAAGCAGCCATTGCTGAAGAGTTTGCTCAAGAGCTTAGTGAAGAATTTGCTTGGTAGGTCAGACACAGAGTGCTCCAGCCCCGCGCAGTTGGCTCATATAGCTGCAGGTGCGGGGGGCGTTCCCCGTACTGCCCTGGGGCTCCACGGGTCTCATTGGTACATTCCCTTGGCAGACCCTTGCCATCCAATCGAAATCCCTCCATAAGCACGACCCACCGGCTATAAGCACGGCCCCCCGGCCATAAGCACGGCCCACCAGGCATAAGCACAGCCCACCAGCCATAAGCACACCCCAGGAAGGCCTGAGGCCCACCAAGGGGGAGGGCCTGTGGCCCACCAGGGGGAAAAGGCATGTGGCCCACCAGGGGAAAGGTGTGTGGCCCACCAGGGGGGAAGGCGTGTGGCCCACCAGGGGGGAAGGCATGCGGCCCACCAGGGGGAAGATGTGCGGCCCACCAGGGGGAAGGCAGGGCTTCGCTGCTGGCCTAGCTACACATTGGCTGAGAGCCCTCTTAGAAAAGGACATAGCCAATCGGTGGTGGCCCATGGTGGGAGGACCATGATGGGAGGACCATGGGGGAGGTCCATGGTGGGCGGTACATGGTGGGAGGAGCTTTAAGACCATTTAAGAGCACTTCTCAATGCTGCATAGCTCAGTCACTCAGCTCCAGACACAGAGACCAGACAGAGCCCAGGCAGACACCATGCAGAGGACAGCTAGAGACCAGAGGCTTCCAGGCAGAGGGCAGATGCTTCCACCAGAAGCCCCCCACTGCACCTCTCAAACTCAGATACAGCTGCACCCAAGGAATCAGGTTTTGAGATGACCGTGACTAATTCTTTTTAATTGCATGCCTGTCTGTCTTTCAGAATAATAAATAAATAATATTAATATTAAACAAAACCTTGTCTGATCTCTGCTTTTGCACACTCATCAGACACTTTCTGTATAGGAGGGGCTCCTCTAGAAACAAGGGGGTGGGTTGGAGGTGGGGGTGAGGTGGGGGGCTCCTCTAGAAATAAGGTGGGGCCACTCCAGGGGGGCTCACAATCTCTACACACAGCTCGGGTGGTGGTGGTGGTGGGGCAGGGCAAACTCATAGATGTGGTACATGCCCATCCCCTAACAAACACATGTTTTGGGGTACACCTGTGCACCCTAAATGTCCCAAGAAACCCCCCAGGAAGCCCAGGAAGTGGGGATAACAACCAAACCCATAAAATGGGTCCCAGACAGCACACAAGAAAAGGGGCCACAAAATGTTTTGGGGTACACACAAGCACCCCAAAAACAACAACCTGCACCCCAAAACCAACAGCCTGCATCCCCAAAAATGCCCATGAAGCTGGATGACCACTGAACCCCTAAAACAAGAGGAATAACAATTGAAACCCTAAACGGGCGGGACTAAAGGCTGAACCCCAAAAGGAAGGGCCTGAACCCCTAAAAAGATGGCAGGGTAGCTGTTACTTTTAGTTTGATGGAAAGTATGTCCCTAATTCTTCTTATGTGTATTCAAATTCATGTTTTTAAATTCAAATACTAATATACTTGGTGGGTCAAATTTGATGCTGATCCCCAATATTTCTATTGCTTCTCTTTCTACTTTTAGCCAAACATTTTCTATTGTTTCACACTCCCACCACATGTGGAGATATGTGCCTTTTTCTTTCTTGCATCTCCAACATTTGTTACATTTAGTCTGATCCATCAGGTTTAGTCTAACCAGTGTTAAATACCATTTCCATAAAACTTTATAGTTGTGTTCCTTAAGTCTTATTGACAAGTTATTCATAACCCTTATTTTCCATTTTTGCTTCCAACTTACGTCACTTATATTTATATTTAGGTCATTTTCCCAAATCTCTCTCATAGTTTCTCAGGGATGTTCTATGTTATTTAATATTTTATATAATTTTCCAACTAGTCCCTTTAACTCTGTTTTCTCTTACCTTAAGTTAGTTACTAAATTCTCTATTTCTATTGTATTCCTATGTAGTCTAGTTTCATTAAAAACAAAACTGCTATTCCATTTGTTAATCACTGCTTCTTGAAACCAATTTAATTTCATTTGTAAAAAGATATTTGTCTTATTTTCAGAGTTTTTACACAGTTCTAACCAGTCTTTTAACAGATTTACCTTGTTGTGTTCAAGAATCTCCTCAATTTTACTATTTAAGGTTAGTGGGAAAGTTTTGAGGTCTTTCACTTCGATTATGGGCAATTTTGTTTTTCGCAGAGTACCAAGTGTCTAATAATACCTTTAATATATTGTTATTTTGTTTGAGTTTTACCTTTTTTATCCAGAAATATTGCATTACCAAATTTATTTAATTCATCCAATCTAATATTTTCCCAGATGGTATCAGTCTTCATTAAAACCCTTGCAATATTTTTTAGTTGATGTGCTTTATAATATTTCTTAATATCTGGTAAACCTAAACCTCCCCTTTTCTGATCTTTATACCACAATGATTTTGAGATTATCGGTCTTTCCCCATCATTACAGTATTCATTTAATAATTTTTTAACCTCTTAATATCTTTCTCTTTGATTTGAATTGGTAAAGCTTTGAATACAAAATTAATTTTTGGTATAGTTTTCATTTTAATTAAGGCAATTCTTCTGAACCACGATAGTCTTAATTTCTTATAGTGAGTTAAGGTTTCCTTTGGTTCTTTTACAAGTGCATCAACATTCAATTTTTTTTAATTCAACATATTGATTTATATTTTTGTTACAGATAATTTACTTAAAAATATAGAGGAAATGGAAGTTGGAAATTTTAAAGAATCAGACCATGTGAAAATTCTATTAGAATTAAAAGTGGGAATGACAGATGGTAAAAAGAACAGCTGGAGATATGATACCAAATTGTTTAGTGACCCTAAAAATAAAGAAAAATGTAAAAAAATTGGAATCAATATTGGTAATGGAATGATACAGGTGAAGTAAATTATAATATAGTATGGGACACTATGAAGTTGGTATTTAGAGGTGAATGTATTACATTAATGAGTATTAGAAATAAACAGTTAAAATAAACAAGAAGAAATCGAGAAAGAAATTTAGCAACTTCAAGAAGAGCATATTAAAACGGGAGGGAAGAAAATATTGGATAATATACAAAGATTAAAGAAATAATTGATAGCTAAAGATATAGAAAAAGTTTAAAAGGATTTGATATATTTAAAAAGAGAATATTTTGAATATAGTAATAAAAACTCAAAATTGTTAGCATGGGTGGCAAAAGAAAAGAGAAATAGAAGGGAAATTGGTGTTTTGATAAATAAACACAGAACGAGATGTATTAAGATAAAAGAAAAGGTTGAAATAATAAAGGAGTTTTATCAAGATTTATACTCAAAGAAATAAATAAATTTGGAAAAGTTAAAGGAATATTTGGGAAAGAAAAAAGGGGTTAAAGTAACTCAAGAGCATAGGGATAGGGTGGAAGAATTAATAACAGAAAAGGAAATTAAGGTAGTTATAAAGAAATTGAAAACGAATAAAACACCAGGAGAGGATGGTTTTCCTGCAGAAATTTATAAGGAATTTAAGGAATTGGTGATTCCAAGACTCTTGAAGTTGTTTAATTATATATTAGAAGGTGGTTTAATACTGACTTCATGGTATAGATCAGTAATTGTTTTAATTCCTAAACCTGGGAAGGATCCAGATAAAGTAGATGCTTATAGACCAATTTCATTAATAAACCAAGATGCAATTTTTTTTACTGCAATCCTTGCAAATAGATTCAATGAATTTATGAGGGATTATATAGATAAAGATCAAGCGGGCCTCTTGAAGGGTAGATATATGACAGATCTTACAAGGAGAGTAGTGGACCTGTTGGATATTGCCAGCCATAAGAAGGAAAAAATTGGACTTTTATCTTTGGATATTTTTAAAGCTTTTGACTCGTTTCAATGGAGCACAATTAAAGAAATTATAAGAAATTATGGATTTGGTATGAAATTTATTAAATTAATAGATCAGTTATATCATAAAGGTTTAACAAGGGTGAGAGTAAATGAAGTATTTACGGACAAGATACGATTTGAAGCAGGAACTAGACAAGGATGTCAACTATCTCCAATATTATTTGTAATGGCAATTAGCTATGTCTATAAGGGATGATAAAAAATTGAAGGGATAGAAAATATAAAAAAAAGCCTATATGCAGATGATACGATGATAATGAAAAACCTGGTAAAAGCAATGGAACAGATTTATATACATTTTGGAAAATTTGAAGAAATGACAGGATTAAAGGTAAATTGGGATAAGACAGAAGCAATATTTAGTAATGTTGATGAAGAAGAACAAAAGAAGATAAAGCAAAAATATAAAATACAGATTTAAAAAGTGTTAAATATTTGGGAATAAATATTTCAAATAAATCGAAGGACCTTAAGAAACTGAATTATGATAAGCAAAAAATGAAAATAAAGGAAAAAATAAAACAATATAATAAATTAAAATTATCATAGTTTGCCAGGATTGCTTTATGCAAGATGAAATTATTACCAAAAATAAATTTTCTATTTGATGCCTTGCCAATTCAAATAAGAGAAAAAGAAATAAGGATATTTCAGAATATGTTAAATACCTATTGCAACGGGGGGGGGGGGAGACCAATAATTTCAAAGAGTTTATGGTATTTACTGCAAAAAGAAGGTGGATTGGGTCTCCCAAATATTAAAAATTATTATAGGGCATTTCAATTAAAAAAAACATTGTTAAAATTTTAAATAAGAAAGATATAATTTGGGTAGAAGTTGAAATAAAAGAATTACAAATATTTGGTAACATGATTTTTTTGGATAAGAATGTGAGAATAAAGACAAAAAATAAGATGACTAAAGCAATGTTAGATGTATGGAAGAATGTGAAAGGAAAATTGGCACCAGAGCTATCTTCGATTATAGAAATGGAAGATGTTCCATTTAAATATAGACAAAAGAATGAGAGATATATTTATTAGGAATTATGTGTTTCTGTTAAAAGATTGGCTAAGGATTTGTGATAAAATTGAACAAAGAACTGAAATGTATAAACAAATGAAATTAAATTGGTTACAAATGATCTTGATAAATAAATGGAATGAAAAATATAGAGAAGAGCTTAGTTTAGAGAGAGCTAAAACTGAATTTGAGGAGATAATTTGTAGAGTAAGGAAAGGTGAAATGTTGTTAAAGGGATTAGTAAGTAAATAATGAGAAAAAAATCACAAAATATAATCAGAACAAGATGGGAACAGGATTTAAATATAAAGATTTCAGAAATGAATTGGAATAATAAATGGAAGAGAAGAATTATGAGAAGTTTATTAATCAGGGTAAAGGAACATAATTATAAAATGTTATGGAGGTGGTACTTGACTCAGATTAGACTTCATCAAATGGATAATACTAAAACAAGGAATTGTTGGACGTGTAAAAGGAATACTGGGACATATGAGCATATGTGGTGGAGTTGTAAAGTGATAAATGCTTTTTGGAAACAAATAAAGAAGGAGACTGTGGAAATTTTGAAAGGGGATATAAAACTGGAGTCAAGTGCCGCCTTATTGATAGAGATAGGTAAAGGTTTCCCTTGCTCGAAAGCCAGTCGTATCTGACTCTAGGGTTCTGTGCTCATCTCTGTTTCAAAGCCAAAGAGACTCTGCAGACATTTCCATGGTCATGTGGCAGGCGTGACTAGACACCGGAGCGCATGAAACACTGTTACCTTCCCACCGAGTGATACCTATTTATCTACTTGCAATTTCTTGCTTTTGAACTGCTAGGTTGGCAGGAGCTGGGACAAAGATGGGAGCTTATTCTATCCTGCAGTACTTGGGAATCGAACTGCTGACCTTCTGCCTCCTAGTCAGCATCTTAGCCACTTGAGCCACTGCAGTCCCATTGACAGAGATAGATGATATGAATATATGTAGAAATAAGAAAGAATTGTTTTCTATTATGTTGACAGCCGCAAGGCAATGTATAGCTAGAAATTGGGAAAATGATGTAATTTTAAAAGTGGAAGAATGGTATAAAGAAATGTGGGAAATTGCATTGAATGATAACTTGACAAGGGAAATGAATATAAAAAGGGATAATGAAAGAAAATAGGTTTTGGGAAATATGGAGACCTTTTGTAGAATATGTATTAGTAGATGACAAAGGAAACAAACCAGTACCTTTTCATATGGGTTTTTGGAGACATTAGAAATATAAAAGATTGTGATCCTCAAGGCTTGTAAATATCACTGGGTATTGTTATTATTATTTGTATTTAGCTTATTAGAAATGATATAAGCTTCTTTTATATATGGAAATGATAAAATATGTATTTAACTGTGCAAGAGATAAATAATAGAAGTGTTGTTTAATAAAAGAATATATAATTGATATGATGAAAAAGTTATAAATAAGGATGGATAGGAATTGAGGAGCTTGTTAAACATAATATGTGTAATGTTTCAATATTTTAGTATAAATATATTTTCTTATTTTCTTTTAATTCTAGTTCTTTTTTCGTTATTATTATTGTCATGTTATTATTATTGTTATGTTATTTTATTGTATAATGTTGATTTTATGTATGTTTATTCATTTGAAAATTAATAAAAATATATTTTTAAAAAAGAAAATAAATTGATTTGCAAGACTTCATCAATAGATGTTGATAACAAGTCATGCTGCACATGATCATAGATAATTTTGAAATAATATCAGTTACAAAATCAGTTTTTTTTAAAGCTAACATCCTGACAAAGATCAGAAGATGCACATAGGTCACCCTTGCTCGAAAGCCGGTCGTATCCTACTCAAGTGTTCAGTGCTCATCTCTGTTTATAGCCAAATAGTCATCACTGTCTGCAGCTGCAGACGTTTCCGTAGACACGTGGCAAGCATGCTTTGACATTGGAGTGCATGGAATGCTGTTTACCTTCCCACCAAAATGGTCCCTATTTATCTATTTGCAATTTCTTGCGTTTGAACTGCTAGGTTGGCAGGAGCTGGGACAGAGACAGAAGCTCACTCCATCATGCAGTACTTGGGTATCGAACTCCAACATTCCAGTCATTGAGTTCAGTGTCTTAACCACTTGAGCCACCGCAATCTTAGGACCACTATAAAGACAAGTTGGTTTGTTCCAGCAAAGACTTTGTCTGATGGCTGTCATGAGTTTGGCAAACCAAACTGACCCACAGCAGACCAAACTGTAGGCTAAATGACCATTTAGTTACAATGTTTATTAAAAGTGTAACATGATAATATTTTATTCCACACTTCTGTGGAACTGTGATGTCCCTGTTTATAAACAGTGTGTTTTCCACATTTTAAACTCTTTTACTAGATCAATGTTGAAAAAGCAAATAAAATCTAAATCCAAATGATTTACAATTCTTCTTGGGTTTTTTAAAAAAAGTTTTACTCAGCTCTCCGGCAGATTTCCACAAATTGGGTGTGTAGACTCAGAGGAAAAGGGGCTCGCCTCTCTGGCACTTGAAGAAGGGCCTTCTCTGTGTCTGCACCAGCCCTCTGGAAACTCCTGCCAATGGGATTAAGGTTACAGACAGAATTGCTGCCCTTCAAGAAAGGTCTGAAAACCTAGTTGGCAGGGCAGGTGTGGGGCCTTACTTGAAATATGGCCCCAGCCTGCTGGCTTATCTCCAGCTAGATGCCCAGTTAATGTCCCTCCTTCTGTATTACTCCTATTCCCCTTTTAGTCTTTTTAAAAATGGGTTGGGGGTATGCGGGTGGGTGATTTGGGATTTTTAACTGTTTTTATATGTTTTTAATTGTTATTCACCGCCCTGAGTCAGGTCCACCTGTTGGGCGGCATAAAAATTTTAAAATTAAATTAAATTAATTAAAAGGGTGAAGGGGTAGAAACTCCACAGAATTCCTGGCATGCAGACTTTCCCGAGTGCAATGTTGATTATCATTGCTAAAAGATGACAAGTGTACTTCAAACAGCTTTATTTAGACATTTATCATATGGCATTTGTACAGAGCATTTATGATCTCTGAACAGAAGCAAATTTTCATCCAGATATCTTCTCTTATATAAATCTTAAATGCTGAAACAGGTTCTTCTAATTGTCTTATGTGTGTATGTGCTTTTGTGCCTTCGTCTTTATTTATGGTAAAAATTGTTTTTAAAATTCAGAACATTTGCAATTTTTTGTCTGCTGGTTTTAACAACTTTTAATGTCACAACCAAGACCAGATGAAAGCTACATCTCACAAGCACTGCAAATCTTATCTGAATCATTTCTTGATTTCTTTATCATGCATTATGCAATAATTGTAATATTAATTTTTTTCCTGTCATCATAGTTCTGCCTTCAGTCAGGTGGAAGTGTAATGCAGATTCACTTCTTATATAACTAGAGTCACTGAATGGAGAAGAAATAAACATACTTTGCATTCTTTTTTATTGTAAATATTTCTGTCCTATTTTCTTCAAGTTGACTCTAATTCATAGCAAACATTTCCAGGAATTTCTGGATAAGGAATACTCAGATGTTTCAAGTACAGTAGTTGTCAGCCACAACTTGATCCAAACATATTGTTTTTTCCTGCCCCAGGGTGCTGAGAGGCCTGGTCTTGGAGGCCAGCTGGTTCTGTGCAACCTTCACCCTCTGAGGCAATCAGAAAAAATGTCATTGGCATGAATTTGTTTAAGGTGGATCCCAGCTTGCCATAAAGTGACCTACACACTTATGATCTCAGAGCCATCTCCTGCAGCACACATGAAATGGGGCATGCGTAATTTTACACCAGGACTGCAATGGACTGCCACAGCCTTGAGGATATGGTCAGACATCCCACTATGGTAATGGAGTAGACCATACAGCCAGTGACTCAATGCTGAGTGTTGGTAAAAAAAACCTGACTCCTTAAAGGGGCCAACGGCTACAGGCGGATGAGCCCCTTTAGGTGGGGTGATGGTCCACACACAGTGGAGGAAATGCCACTGGAAACCATCATATTGGGGTCAATGATAAAATGCGCAGAGGAGGAACTCTGATTCCCAATGGTCATGGAGATGGAAGAGTCCATGCCAGATGGACTGGCTGTAAAGGTGCACCTTGTAAAGTACAGTAGAGATTAGGAATCCCAATCTCTGGCACCTCTTCAAGAACACTTTACTATTTGTTGTTGTTCAGTCACACATTCAAGTCTGATCCTTTGTGACCCCATGGACCACAGCACACTAGGCTCCTCTAAAACTCACCATCCTCTGAAGTCTGTCCAGATCTATGCCCATTGTGTCAACAGTGCTGTCTAGCATTCTCTCATCCTCTGCCACCCACTTCTCCTTTTGCCTTCAATCTTTCCTAGCATCAGGGCCTTCTCCAGTGAATCCTCTCTTCTCATTTGGTCTCCAAAGTACTTTAGCTTCATCTTCAGTATTTGTCCTTCCAAGAAGCAGTCACGGTTGATTTCCTTCATGATGGACTGATTTGATCTCCTTGCAGTCCAGGGAACACTCAAAAGTCTTCTCCAGCACCACAGTACAAAGATGTCTATTCTTCTGCATTCAGCCTTCCTTATGGTCCAGTTCTCACAGCCACACATTACTACTGGGAAAACCATCACTTTAATGTGGACTTTTGTTGGCAGGGGGATGTCTCTACTTTTTATTATGCTGCCTAGGTTTGCCATAGTTTGCCTCTCAGAGAGTAAGTGTCTTTTTATTTCATGGCTGCAGTCACCGTCTGTAGTGATCTTAGATCCCAAGAAGGTGAAGTTTGTCACTGCTTCCATTTCTTCCCCTACTATTTGTCATGGAGTGATGGGGCTGGATGTCATGATCTTGGGTTTTTTGATGTTGAGTTTCAAGGCAATTTTTGCATCTCCTCTTTCACTCTCGTCAAGAGGCTCTTTATATCTTTGTCATTTTCTGCCACTAGGGAAGTGTCATCTGCATATCTCAGGTTGTTGATATTTCTTCCAGTAATCTTAATTCCTATGTGTGCTTCATCCAGCCCATCATTACACAAGATGTACTCTGCATATAAGTTAAATAAGCAGGGTGACAATATACAGCTTTTATGAATACAAGAAGACAATTCATGTTTCTTTTTAAACAAAAACCTAGATGGATGATGGAAGAAACACTTGAAAAGGTAAATGACAGGCAAGAAGAAACAAGTGGTTGAAGGGATGGCTCTTCAGGCCAAAAATGCATCTAGCAGAAGCCTTGTGTTTTCCATTATGTTCTAAATGTGTACAGGATCAAAAATGACACACAGAAGGCCACTTGAAACCTGGCAAAAATGATACCCCAGTACAATTTTATTACAAATATCATCTTTCAAAATTATATAATTTATCTTCCAGAGAGTGCCATATATTGTGCACAGCTTAAGCTGTGGAATTCAAAATGACCCATGTAAACAGGACATATAACTGATTACTTGGATATTCATTTTCCCATTTTAATATCTGTGGAACTTCCCATTGATTTGTTGCATTCATGTGATGCAAGGAAGTTATTTTATTGGCTGAGGAGAGTGCCATTGATTACAAATACTCACTTGTTGAAATGTTGAAAAACCTCTTATTGACACGCTAAAAAGTATTGACTCGAGTTAAGAACTAAACCTAATTCAATCTGACAAAGTTATTTATTTTCTTTTTGTGATCATTTGCTAATCGAAAGGACACTGGGGAAACATCGATAGGAGCCAAAATACTTTTTTTTTTTTTGAGATGGTAGGGATGCAATTCATATGACAGGGACAATCTCTTAAATGCTCTAATTTAGAGAGCTGCTTTGAAATCACATAATAGAAATGCAGCAATGGCCTTCAAATTTCATCCTCTCATCTTCTTTTATTTTCTAAATGATTGACCTGGAGATCTCCTTACACCCTCAATACCTATGGATGACTATTTTACCATGATTTGGTCCAATAATGAAACTATTCCTCCCTACGTATTTCTTTTTATTGGACCCAAGAAGGTATAAGATGGATCTTTAGCACTTTCTTTTCTTTTTATGTTTTTCTTTTCTGGTGACCAGGCTCTGGGAGTTGGTGCAAGATTCCAAAGTCCTCCATGTGTCTTTTATGCTAGACCTCTCTGTATATGTGTGCGCGGGTATGTGAACATGCAAATGTATGCCTGTGCATGTCACAGGAAAAGAGATAAATCTTCTCCAAATCCTAATGTGTTTCTGTGTGGGGAATCCTTTAGGACACTCACATCCCAGCCCAGTGTAGTAAATCATCATCATCATCATCATCATCATCATCATCATCATCATCATCATCATCATCATCATCATCATCATCATCATCATCATCTTCTTCTTCTTCTTCTTCTTCTTCTTCTTCTTCTTCTTCTTCTTCTTCTTCTTCTTCTTCTTCTTCTTCTTCACCACCACCATTAACACCTTAACACCACCTTAGGGCTGCAGAGGAGATGGTGATCCTATTGTTTTTCAAGTCCAGCCCCTGTCAATTAGCAAACTGGGGAATCCAAATGTCAAACTTTGACATAAACTGCTGAGCTATAATCTGTGCTCCCCAACTACATTGGTTTTTTGTACAATAAATCTCCAGATGTATTTCCCAACCTATGGTGAGTGGGGTTATGTTCCAGCCACAGTGTTTCTTTTTAGGGGGAGTGAAGAGTCATTTGGCTTAAAAGAGCTCAAGAACACCAAAAAAGACATTATGAACACCAACACAGAAGATGAAAGGAAGCTTGTTTTAAAAAATTCAAGGTGGATTGACAATCTAAGGTCTAGAAGGACAGTCCTTGGACCTCTATATGATGTGCAATCCTATTGCAATTTATACTTCCTTCACCCTCAAGTAATTTTTATTGATTGGCTCCTATAAATCCAACATTTTGTGACATAGCAATCTAACTAGGCAGAGACTGGCACACTGAACATTGTCATTTTATTTATTTATTTATTTATTTATTTATTTATTTATTGTTAAATTTCTATACCACCCAGTCAGCCAAAGCCGACTCCGGGCGGTTCACACAGTGGGTAAAAACAGATAAAAACAAATAAAACCAGATAAAAACTAGCAATAGGAACCCACCCCTAAAAAGAGAGAGGTGCAGGAACCGAAGAAACCGTGGGGTAGGCATCCTCCCCTATATTAACCACCCAACGGAAGCTACCCCTCTACCTGCACCCCAAACTGCTTCAGAATGCTTTCCTGAATTCTGAAGCAGATCATTCTGGTCATTTATATTCATAAAGAGGTTCTGCCTGGTCTGTGGCCAGGTTGTGCATCCCTTATTAATGCTCAGCATCGGCCAGCTGAGGCTGCCACATCACACTTCTGGTCGAAGGGCCACTTCTTCTACCAAGCACATTTCTAAGAAGAGACACTCCTCTAATCTCTTGGTAATGATGTCGATTCTGTGTTTAGACCATTTGCAATTGTGCAAATTGCATTATCATACTGCAAAGCAAGGTGAAGCAATTATCCACTCAGCTCTAAGTAATGTACACTCTGATGTATATTTGACTTTTGATAACAAGGAATAATTTTTCAACTGAAAATCCCAAATACTTCTGTCTCTGTGCGAAAGAAAACAGTAGGAGAAAGGGAAGAGAATGATTGATCATTTAGAATGTCTATGGCAGGCTCTCAGTTCCTAAGATAATGGCAAGAGTAAAAATTAATTCAATTCATCAGAAAACCTTTTTTTGTAATGCATATGGGTTCTTGTGTTTCTCTGCCAACGTAAAGGTTGCCCTTGCTCGAAAGCCAGTTGTATCTGACTCTAGGGTTTAGTGCTCATCTCAATTTGTAGTCAAAGAGCCAGCACTCTCTGCATCTGCAGACATTTCTGTGGACATGTGGCAGGCATGACTAGACACCAGTATGGAACGCTACTTATCTTCCCACCAAAGTGGTACCTATTTATGTACTTGCAATTTCTTGCTTTCAAACTGCTAGGTTGGCAGGACCTGGGACAGTACAGTAAAACCTCAAGTTACAATGGAGGTCCATTCCAACAGAATGTGAAAAATCGTAACCCAAAACACGTTTTCCCATAAGAATGCATTGAAATTTTTTTAAAAAGTCCTTGCCGGAACAATTTTTTTTAAAAAAATTATAATACAGAAAAACAACCAAAACATCCAAAATTTGGCAGACACAATCATGCCACACCCAACCAAAGAGGAAACAGTCCCAACCAGATTAAAAAATTCCAAAAAAATACAAAAACCACCCAAAAAAACAAAAACAAAAAAACTGCCAGATGCAATTGCCCACCACATTTTTGGCTGTAGCGCCGCCCATGGAGCTTGGAGGAAGATAGGAACTGAGTGGATAATGTCCCCAGACTCTCCTGGTGCTGGCAGGGGTGGCAGACAGTCCAGAAATAGTGGTAGAAATGCCACCGCTACAGATGACGCCAATGCTGATGGCACCTCCACAGTGGTAAGTGCTGCATTGCTACTTCCAATGAAGAGGGTGGGCACCATTTTAAACTCTAAAATGGTGGCCACCACCATTTTAGAGTTTAAAATAGCGTGATTTTCAGTCATATGCCAAAAAATCGTCATAACCCAGGGAATTATATTAATTTAATTTGTCATTGTGAACCATGGCAAATGTAACCCAGGGCAGTCATATTTATTTATTTATTTATTTATAAATTTATATCCCGCCCTCCTGATGAAAAACATCACTTAGGGCAGCTAACAACATATATAAAATACAATATGACAACAGATAAAACAACAACCGCTAAAAAATACCAGACCCAACCCACTAAAAACAACATTAAAACATATAAAACTAATCAGATTATAACTAAAAAACATCCTCGCCCTCCCCCCACCCAGGATAAAATGGGAAAAAACAAACAGAGATATTAACAACGAGAAGCAGGATCCCTCAAGAAGCTAAATAAGCCAGCAGGCTTGTACAGAAGAGTCACACATGCCCCAAACCCGCTGGCATAGGCAGGTCTTCAACATTTTTCTGAAGGGGAGAAGATCCGACTGGAGACACAATTCTGGTGATAAAAGGTTCCACAGGGCTGGAGCAGACACGGAGAAGGCTCATATGCCGGGTACTATACTCAGGTTTCAAACCGCAGCCCTGCCAACCTTCCAGTCATCAAGTTGAGTTAAGCCACCACAGCCCCTTTATCTATGATTCAAAAATGCCAGGGAATGACCCAATATTGTTGCAAATATCATGCTCTCATTGTCGGAAGGAAAAAAGATGCCAAGCTTTACCTCTAGGCTATGCTCTTTTCTGACTAGCAGTCAGAAAAGCAGACATCTTCCACATCAGCTGTTATGCATAGAGGCTGGTTGAACCAAGGACCTTGTTTAGGCAGCAGCTACAAAACTAAGATACGTTGATGTTCTGGAAGAAATGCAAAGCAGCCAGCATACAGGGCCAAACAACTTTATTAGGCAGTCAGAACATGGGGAGCAATGGCACAGCACTGCTCAATATATACACTCAGAAATGGATACATTTGGGTGGGAAATGACAGGAGGGGGAGTGGGGTGACTGGGAGGTCAACGGACCTGAGTGAAGACTTTACAGACTACATAGTTTAGGCGGGAACGCAGTCCTGCAATATTTCAAGACCAAGAAGAAGGAGACAAAATGGAGGATCTTACTGATCCCAACTATTTTACAAAATGTTACACCAATAATTGTATTCAAACACAACATCCCTTCCCCCCTAGAATGGGATGAAGTCCCTCAGCCATTGTGGAGGCTTACAAATCCTTTTGGGTCGCACTGGTACCTGGCTGTATTCGGACCTCGTAGGTAGACTTGGTTCCATAGAGTGATACCCCGTGCTGGGGGCCTGATCTGAACCATTTACATTTAAGGAGCATTGTCCCGACTCGGAGTTGGAGCTAGGGAGTGAGCAAACTAAATCAAAACCATGTTTGGATGAAGCAGGAGCAGGGGATCGCTCGTAATTAAAACTAGAATCAGGAGGGGTAAAACACAACGAAAAGTCCTGCCTTTGAGAACCTTGAGTAGGGGGCAACTCAACAAAAGCTTGCCTCATTTGGGTGCGAGTTAAGGTAGACTCAAATGTTTAAAGATGGGGGGCTTCCAGGGAGAAATCAAAACCCTGTTTTTCACTTGGATGAGTGGGGGAACACTCTGTAAACTCCCCGCAATCCTGTAAATCAAAGGGTACATTTCCACACTCTAGGTTTGCGGACGACCTCCAACGGAATTGGGTCTGGCTAGAATTAGAAAGCTGGGGATTACAACTGATTGCCAATCCACCTGCCTCACATCCCCCTGGGTGTAAGCGGGAGGGGGGGACCATAACATGGAAATATCCTGACTAGAATCACCTTGTACCTCTTAGAACTCCATCACCCTATGTCTGAGCTGGTCGGCGTGATGCCGCCAAAGCAAACCAGTGCCTGTTTTGACATGATATGACACTGGTCCTGTTTGTTCTACCACAATGCCCAGAATCCATGCTGGACCTGCGGCCACATAGTTCCAACAGTGCACTGGATCCCCAGCTGAGAATACCTTTTTTTGTGAGCAATTTCAACATTAGCACCCCTATCCTCCACCCTGGAAGGATCCAACCGGTTCAGCAATAAGACCAGCCTCCTGCGCATTAGGAGTTTGGCTGGTGACAGCCCTGATGCCAAGGGCATTGTCTGGTAGCATGTGAGATATTGGCAAAGTTGTACCTCAATGTCCCCTTGACCCATACGGTGAAGTGCCTCCTTGGTAGTGTGAACCTGACATTCCACCTGACCATTGGTGGCAGGGTGGAAAGTGGCAGAAGTTACATGCCGAATGGCGTTCCTCTCCAGGAATTCCTGAAATTCGAAGAGGTGAACGTTGTGCCGTTGACAGATACTAGCATGTCCGGCAGTCTGAAACAACTGAACAGCCTCCGGAGCTGCTTAATAGTAACTGCAGAAGAGGTACTGGGCATAGGAATTACCTCCAGCTATTTGGAAAATGAATTGACCACCAGTAGGAAAAGCGTGCCCTGGAAAGGGCCTGTGAAATAGACACGAATCCGTGACCATGGTCCACGGGCAGTGTCCCACTCCCGGGTGGGAAGCCGGGACTCCTTGGGTTGGGAACTCTGGCAGCTACGGCAAGTGTCTACCATTTGCTCAATGTCTTGGCCTACCTGGGGCCACCAGAATAAACTCCTGGCCAAAGCCTAGGAGCGCACTATACCAGGGTGGCTAATGTGTAGAAGCCTAAGGACCTTAGAGCGTAATACGGTAGGAATGACAACACTTTGGATCCAAAGAAGGCAACCTCTCTTGAGCGAAAGCTCGAAACGTCTTCTGAAGAACACTTTAAACTCCTCAGCAAGAGGGGATGTGGGCCAGCCTTACTTAACCCAAGAAACTACCTGGGACAAGAGTATGCTCCGTGCTGTTGCCTTAGCAATGTCTGAAGGCACTATGGGGGGTGAGTTGAGAGACTCAGTCAGCAGTACCTGAAGATCCTGCTCAATTTTCCAATCCGCCTCCCCCAGGTCTGGCAATGGAGACCGTGACAGCGCATCAGCATGGCTGATGTCCTTATCCGGATGGTGAACCAGAGTGTACTGATAAGCATTTAAGAAAATGGCCCAGCGTAACATTCGGGGGGACAGAATCTGGGGAGTGGGCTTAGAAGTAATAAAAATCCCCAGCAAGGGCTTGTGGTCTGTTAAGATAGTGAAATTCCTTCCATAGAGGAAATCGTGGAACTTCTTAGTTCCAGCAACTATGGCCAGAGCCTCCCTGTTGGTCTGGGCATAGTTGCATTTGGTTTTAGACAGAGACCTTGAATAGAATGCAACCAGGGCTTCCTTCCTATTTTCCAAGACATGACACAGGACAGCCCCCAACCCCACCGGTGATGCAGCACACAAGAACCACAGGTTTTCTGGGATGGAAGTGAGTCAAGATTGCTTCGGATGAGAGAAGCTCTTTTAACTCATGACACGCACGATCCTGGGCCTGCCCCCACCGCCAGACTGCGTCCTTTTTAAGCAACCGGTGTAACGCTCCACAAACCTTCCTTGGCAGGAAGGAGTGATAAAAGTTGAGCAGACCTAGGAAGGACTGCAACTCAGACTTTGTGGTTGAATGGGGGGGTGTTGCGGACGGCAGCAACCTTTGAATCAGAGGGTTTAACTCCCTTGGGAGTGACCTTAAACCCGAGAAATTCTACTTCCTGTGCAAGGAAAACACATTTGTCCCTTCTCAGATGTAACCCCGCATTTTCAAAAACCTGTAACACCTGATCTAACCTGCTGGTGAGCTCAGATTTGCTTCTAGTGGTTATAAGGACGCCATCAAAGTAGGGAGGACCCCGGGGAGACCCTTTAGGAGGCGTTCAACAAGTGACTGAAAAATACCTGGGGCTGCATTCACCCCAAACTGAAGATGCATTACATTGAAGGCCCCCTTGTGTGTAACAATGGTTTGGGCCACAGCAGGTGTAACAGATAACGGCTGATAGGTCTGTGCTAGGTCCAATTTGGCAAAACATTTGCCACCATGTAGAGCAGCCAATAAGTGGCTAACCACTGGTACCAGGTAAGCATTAGGCCGAATGGCCTTGTTGATGGTGCATTAATAAACTGCTCAAATCCTTACCTCCCCATTGGATTTGATCACAGTCATGATAGGGGTCTCCCACTCCACGGAGTCCACCGGAACCAAAATCCCCTGGTCCACCAGTTTGTCCAGCTTGGCCTCAATCTTGTCCTTTAAGGCAAATGGCACCCTGTGAGGCTTGTGGCTGATTGTCCGCACAGCCAGATCAAGGTCAAAGGACACTGGGTGGCCCCTGTAATTGCCTAGTCCATTTTCAAAAACTGCCGGGTGTGTGTTACAGATGTCTTGCACTGGGTCAGCATGGATGGCATTGATGCCGGACAGTTTTATCCCTAGTGGCTCAAACCACTGCACCCCAAGTAAGCAGTTTGTGCCCCGATTGACCACCACAAGAGGTAGCTTTGTTGTAATGTTTTTGAACACAACAGAAAAAACCCCACCCCCAGGACCGGAATCAGGCAACCCTGCATGTCTTGGGGAGACGTCTTCAGAGCCCGTAGTTTTGGCCAAAGCTTTGGGGGGATTTTCAAGAATTCACTCTTGGGTAGGATGGAGTAGGACGTACCGGAATCCACCTCCATCTTTACCAGAATGCTGTGCAGCTTGACCTCCGTGAAGAAACTGTTGGAGATGCTGGAGTCACAGTGGACGAACAGCTCCTTGGTGGAGATCTTCAACATGCATGCTCCCTTCCGGTTTGGTCGGTTGTGCTGCTCCGGGACTTGCTTCTGCCGTTGCCTGCAAACCTTGGCAATGTGGCCCTTCTTGCCACAGTGATGACAGTCGGCATTCTTGAAGGGGCACTGATAGCAGTCGTGCCTCGCTCCACAGCTGACACACCTGCGATGGGCCCTCTCGGTGGTGCGCTTGTTTGATGACTTCTTTTGGACCTTCCAAACCTCACCATCTTCATTGCTGGACCCAGACCCAGATGTGGACAGAGATGGCGGTGATGCTGAAGTTGCAGAGGAGCGGGGTGAAGAGCAGCGTTGGGCCTGCACAGCGGATTCCGAACCCCCGGAGGCGGCAGGCCTGTGCTTAAAAGACTTGATGCCTGACCTTGCAGGCTTGGACACCAACACCTCCCAGAGGACTGACTTGAAGGTCAAGACGTCCCTGACCATAATCCAGCACTGAGTTTCCTCATCCCGCATGCTGGCAAGCAGGCAATCCCACAAGGCTTCTTCCAGGTTGTCCCACTGGCACAGGGCAGCAGCCAACCTCAGCACAGCAGTGTAGTCAGCTATGGACTCTCCGGGGCATTGATCCCATCTGCGGAAGGCTACCCAGGCCGGGAAGATGGACACCTTCAGCTGGAAGTGTGTCCAGAGAGCCGCCAAGATCTCATTCAGTGGGATGGTGTCGATGTCCCTGGGCAACACAAGTTGCATGGCCAGCTTGAGGGTAGCCAGGCCGCACTGTGACAAGAAGCAGGAGCACTTCTTTTCCTCATCGACGATGTCCTGAGCCGCCATGGTGTAGTGAAACTGTCACTCGTACAGGACATATTTCTCAGGAGCGGTCACATCAAATGGAGCGAGGATAGGTGTATGGGATGCCATCATCCTACCTTCGTCACTAATTTGATGTTCTGGTAGAAATGTGAAGCAGCCAGCATACAGAGCCAAACAACTTTATTAGGCAGTCAGAGCCATACCTGTCAAGTATCCCATTTTTCATGGGGAAACCAATTATTTTTACCCCTCTTTCTGTCCCTTCCCATTTTATTAATTTCCCCGTAAAATCCCTTTTTTAAAAAAAAAATCCTGACTGGAGCCCTCATAGGCAAAGCTGCAGTATGTTTTTCCGGCCACCAGAGGTCGCTGTGTGGCAGGCTTTTTGCTTGTGGAAGGGGAGAGAGAGAAGGTGGTGGTGGCATTCTGCAGTTTCTCTTTCATTTCCCTCCTGCCACATGGCCAATATGGAGGCTTCATTTTTGCTGCTGAGCTGGTCGGAGCCACCATGCTGGGAGGGACGGGAGTCTACTCTAGAGGTGAGCAATATATGCAGGGGCAAATCAACTCTTGGTCTGGGGGCAGAGACTTCTCTCTCACTCTCATGCTTTATTGAGCTGTTACTGCCCTGCCTCCTGGCTGGAGGCTTCCGTTTCTAGAGTTAACTTGGGAGGGGTGGGGGTGGGGATGGGGGTGGTGCTTGATCACTATATGAGAGAGGGGGGGTTCCGTTTCTGTTCTAGAGTTAACTTGGGAGAGGTGGGTTGGGTTGGGTGGGGGATGGTGCTTGATCACTATATGAGAGAGAGGGGTGTTCCATTTCTGTTCTAGAGTTAACTTGGGAGGGGTGGGTTGGGTTGGGTGGGGGATGGTGCTTGATCACTATATGAGAGAGAGGGGTGTTCCATTTCTGTTCTAGAGTTAACTTGGGAGGTGTGGGGGTGGGGGTGGGGGATGGTGCTTGATCACTATATGAGTGAGAGAGGGGGGTTCCGTTTCTGTTCTAGAGTTAACTTGGGAGGGGTGAGGGGGGACATGTGGGAGGATGCTTGATCACTATATGCTAAAGGTAAAGGTTTCCCTTGCTCGAAAGCCAGTCGTATCTAGAGTGCTAAGGTTTGCCATCACAGTCATACATTCCTACAGTGGCCAATTTTTAGAGCAAGAAGCTGCTTTTTGTACGAGAGAGCAGATCCAAAATACACGGGGAGAATTATCAGAGCTCATAGATCTAGTGTGCTTGCACAGTTGTGTAAGGGGATCTGAGTTAGGTAAAGGTAAAGGGTTGCCCTTGCTCAAAAGCCAATCGTATCCGACTCTAGGGTTCAGTGCTCATCTCTGTTTCAAAGCCGAAGAGCCAGCGTTGTCTGCGTCTGCAGACATTTCCGTGGTCATGTGGCAGGCATGACTAGACACCAGAGCACAGAGAACGCTGTTACCTTCTCACCAACTATAGGCCGATTAGCCTCCTGAGCATCCTTAGTAAACTTTATGCAAGCCATCTTCTAGGGAAGCTCCAAGATTGGGTTGAGGATACTAAGTTATTAGCCGACGAACAAGGTGGGTTTAGAGGAAGCCGCTCTGCGCTTGATCATCGTGTAGTCCTTGATTACTTTATCAACAAATATTCTTCTAATTCCTCTGTATCTTTATACGCAGCATTTGTTGATTTGAAATATGCTTTTGATACTGTCTCAAGAGTTCTACTATGGGAGAAACTGGAGAAAGCATCCATTGACCAACGACTATTGTTTCTTTTAAAGGCGATTCATGGCAACACAAGTATAAGGGTGAAGTGCAGTGAGCAGGGACATCTGTCAAACTCTATAAAAACAAGTCGAGGAGTTAGACAGGGCTGTGTCTTAGCACCAACCTTATTCAATATACACATCAATGATATCATCGAGTACTTACAATGCAGGGATCACCATCCACCCAAATTAGACAGCAAACATGTCCCAATCCTACTTTATGCAGACGATGCAGTTCTGCTTTCAAGAACACAGGTGGGGTTATGCAGGGCCCTGCGTTCGCTTGCTAAGTATTGCTCTCAAAACCAACTTGTGGTTAATTATTCAAAAACAAAAATAATGGCTTTTGCCAGAAAGCCCAAAATACATCGATGGCATTTAAACCACCAGGTACTAGAGCAGTCCTTCATTACAGCTACTTAGGAGTGATATTTCAGGCTAATGGGTGCAGGAAGTTACATACAATGTATTTAGCTTCTAAAGCAAAGAAAAGTGCGGCCGCTATACAAAACTTCCTTCGGAGTAAAGGTGGGCATAATGTAGTTGCGGCCCTTAGACTTTTTTCAGCAAAGTCACTTGCCCAAATGTTGTATGGATCCCCTCTGTATTTTGACTCAAACATAAATCCACTTGAGGTCACGCAATCAAAGTTTCTTAGGACAATTTTACAGTCTCCTTGCAGTATTTCCAATACGGCTTTGAGATTAGAAACTGGAATGTATACAGTGCGAGCGAGACTGTTAGTAAACGTGGCTAATTATTGGATAAGAATTCTGTTTGCCCCATCTGGCTTACTCAAACTAGTGATGTCAGACCCTTGGATGCCACCATGGATTAGCTCTCTTGAAAGGACACTAACCACTTATGACATTTCAAAACCTTATGTTCTTTCCTTAGGATCTATTCATGCTAGAGAGTTAATAAAACAAAGAATTCTCGATATACATCACCAAAATGATTTAAGTAAACTAGCTTCCCCATTGTTTGATAGATCAACTTTCAATGTTGCTAAGCCCTTAGCATACTTGTCTTTAATAAGAAATCCCGATCATAGACGTTCCTTCACACTTATTCGGTATAACATGCTTCCCTCCTCCTACAGGGAGGATTTCTTTAAGAAAGGCCTAGCACTCGAGCGTTTATGCCCATGTCAGCTAAATACGATAGAAACCTCTGAGCATATTCTGCTAGAGTGTCCCCTATATAATAAACACAGGAGAGACCTTTTTAGTGTTTTCCCGAACTTGAAGTCTAACAATAAAGTCAGGACACTGAATATTCTTTTATCGGGTGAAGGGCAAGATACGACGATAGCGGTCGCTAGATTCGCATGGTATGTAACTTGCATTCGTAAAGGCAAGATAAAATCAAAGGAATAAGGAAAATGCTTCCAGATTACAACTTGACTGTCATAGAATATGACTGCATGACATAGAAATAACATCCCTTGAAATTCTGGTTGTATGTTGCTATTGTATATATAATCTGGTGTTCATGATTTTGTGATAGTTTTATTAGGTTGCCTCACTTGTGTCAAGCAGCTTGATTTTGTGATATTGTAACACTGGCCTTGGGCTGTAATAAAGAATTTGTAAAGGGTTGCCCTTGCTCAAAAGCCAATCGTATCCGACTCTAGGGTTCAGTGCTCATCTCTGTTTCAAAGCCGAAGAGCCAGCGTTGTCTGCGTCTGCAGACATTTCCGTGGTCATGTGGCAGGCATGACTAGACACCAGAGCACAGAGAACGCTATTACCTTCCCACCAAAGTGGTCCCTATTTATCTACTTGCTCTTGCTTTCGAACTGCTAGGATGGCAGGAGCTGGGACAAAGAGGGGAGCTCATTCCGTCCTGCAGTACTTGGGAATCGAACTGCTGACCTTCTGCCTCCCAGTCAGCATCTTAGTCACTTAAGCCGCTGAGTTAACAAGAAAGAAAACAAAACAAAGTCCCCCAAGAAAATGGGGAAAGAGTTCTTTGGCCCACACAGCTTTGTGCCCATTGCATCTACAATACTATCTAGCCATCTTATTTTTAGCCACACCCTTCTTTTGTCCTCCACCTTTCCCAGAATCAAGGCTTTCTCAAGTGAATCCTCTCTTCTCATTTGATGTCCAAAGTACTTTAGCATCATTTTTACTATTTGACGTTTAATGAGCAGTCATGGTTGATTTCTTCTAGGATCAACCTATTTCTAACACCACATTTCAAAGGCATCTATTTTTCTGCGCTCTGCTTTCCTAATGGTCCAGCTCTCACACCCATACATTATCACTGGGAATACCATTGCTTTGACTATAAAAAATTTTGTTTGCAAGGTGATGCCTATACTTTTAACTATGTTCCCCAGGTTTCTCATAGCTTGTTTCCCAAGCATCAGTCACCTTTTTATTTCACGGCTGCAATCACCATCTGCAGAGATCTTTGATCCTAAGAAAGTAAAATCTGCCAGATGTATCCAACTCTAGGGTGCAGAGCTCATCTCAATTTACAGCCAAAGAGCCAGTACTGTCTGTGTTTGCAGACATTTTCATGGCCATGTGGCAGGCATGACTAGAGCCCAGCAAGTCACATGGCTATATTTGGCCACACCCACAGATTTGGCCACACCCACAGAGGGTTGTGGCCAAAATTTCCCTTATTTTCAAATCCAAAACTTGACAGGTATGGTCAGAACATGGGGAACAATGGCACAGCTCAATGTATACACTCAGAAATGGATACATTTGGGCAGGAAACGACAGGGTGACTGGGAGGTCAATGGACTGGAGTGAATGCTGTACAGACTACATAGTTTAGGCAGGAATGCAGTCCCGCGATATTTCAAGACCAAGAAGAAGGAGACAAAATGGAGGATCGTACCAATCCCAACTATTTTACAAAACCTTACAGCGTTAATTGTATTCAAACAGAACAGATACCTTTCTTAATGTTCTGCATTGCCTTTCTTCCTTGGCTTCAATCCAATTCAAATGTTCATTTCAATCACCACTATATTAATCTCAGAAAGGGTAAAACAATGATTGTTAAAAACTGTATTGAATTGGATTACCAGCACTTAGCCTTAAAGCATAGATCTATACAAAATAATGATACATTATTGCATGTTTGCTGAGTTCTGGTGCATTCTAAACATTTGACACTGACACTCAGGACCTTCTTCTTCTTCCCTGTCTAGGCCAGACATGAAACTACCAAAATGAAGCCACCGCAGTTCCTTTCGCCATGACTCAGTGCCAAAAGGGCTCAGGACCAGAAAATGACTTGTAGAACTTGATCAGTGGTACGGGTGTCAAGCTGCAATACAGAAGGCAGATAAAAGGCCACTGCATTAAATTCTCAGGAAAGTCTTCATGGCTAATCGCCATGATGATTGCCAATATTCGGATTCAGATATGGCAGAATAAGATGTGTTTGTGTTTGTTTTGATTGATGCAGTGTCATTTGTGAGGGTATTTGCCTTATTTGGTTTATTAGTGATAATGCTGCTGATGCCTGTAATATTGTTTTTATCTTTATTAATTTTATAATTTTATATGTATTTCATGAAATTTGATACTTTGCCTCCCGGCCACTCCACCGGCCGGTGTTTCTGGGCCCCGCCCTCTCCCCTCACCTAGGACTTAAAAGGCGAGGGAGTGCCGGGCGAACTGCCGCTCCCGCGCTCCCAGCCGTGGTGGGGGCGAAGAGGCCCTTCCAGCCCCTACACCGGCCGGCATTTCTGGGACCCGCCCTCCTCCCTCACCTAGGACTTAAAAGGAGGGGCTGCCAGGCGAACTCCTGCCGCCACGCTCCTGGCCCCAGTGGGGGTGAAGAGGCCCTCCCGGCCACTCCACCAGCTGGCATTTCTGTGCCCCGCCCTCCCCCCTCACCTAGGACTTAAAAGGTGGGGGTGCCAGGCGAACTACCACCACCGCGCTCCCGGCCCTGGTGGGGGCGAAGAGGCCCTTCCGGCCACTCCACTGGCTGGCGTTTCTGGGCCCCGCCCTCCCCCCTCACCTAGGACTTAAAAAGTGGGGGGTGCCAGGCGAACTACCGCCGCCACGCTCCCGGCCCCGGTGGGGGTGAAGAGGCCCTCCCGGCCACTCCAGCAGCTGGCATTTCTGGGCCCCGCCCTCCCCCTCAAAAGACTCTAAGGCAGGGGTTTTTGTGGGTTTTGCATTATTATTTTACATTAGTATTATGTGATGTTTTCATTCCCTGTGATTCTATTGTAATTATTGATACATTATTTTGATGTGGTGCTTTTTTTTGCATTTTGTGGATTGTTTTACCTTATATTCTAATTTGTAATACTAGACCTTGGGCTTTATTGTATTTACTTGAAACATTGTATTTATTATTGTATTTTGAACATTGTATCTTAGATGTAAGCCCCATGGGTTGCCCTGGGGTCATTTATATGTTGTTAGTCACCCTGAGTCAGCCATGTGTTGAGTAGGGCGGGGTATAAGTCGAATAAACATAAACATAACTTCCCAGAGTTGTGTTCGATCAGATGGGTGGGGTATAAATTCACTTCTTCAAGTGCTATATCCATTCCAAATATTGGCTGTCATCATAGCGAAAGTTCCTGCTCTTAACTCATTGGTACTTCAGAGGATGTTTCTCACCAATCTCTCTTTTTCCAAAGATCTTCCATTGCATACCGAGTTGGAGTATTTTATACTTTATGTCGTTCCTTATGTCGTTCCTCATGAAATGCCCTAGGCAGGCTCCTCCTCGGCTCCCTCCCTCAGCCCAGCCAGTTGGGGGAGGTGGGAGCAGCCCAGCTGTGCCTTGTCTTGGCGGGGCTATGAAAAGCCGCTGCCGTGGATCCTCTGGAGCCATCATTTCCATCTTGGCTCCCTCCCTCAGCCCGGCCGGTTGGGGGAGGTGGGAGCAGCCCAGCTGTGCCTTGTCCCGGCGGGGATATGAAAAGCCACTGCTGTGGAACCTCTGGAGCCGCCGTTTCCATCTCGGTTCCCTCCCTCAGCCTGGTAAGTTGGTGGAGGTGGGAGCAGCCCAGCTGTGCCTTGGTGAGGACTTAAGCTGCGCGCTGTTGCAGCTCATCTGAACCTTCACCCCTGGTCTGGCTTTTGCCATGGGGGCTGATGCTGTTGAGGACTTGAAGCTGGGCTCCGATGTGTCATTGAGCCCAGACCTTGTTAAGTCCTGTTTAAGGTCATTGAGCCTTGGCTCCGACCTCCCCTCCCCTCCTTTTTGACTTGTAATTTGTTAAATTTTTCTATTTATGATATTGTACCCTGAAATTATATGAATTTTTTCATTGATGATATTGCATTTAATTTTTATTTCTTTATGCTTGTACTTGTATGATATTATATTGGAAACCGCTTTGAATTATTCTTGGGCAAGTAAAGCGGTATATAAATATAAATCTTTACCTATAAATCTGAGCATTAACTGTTGGAATGTGACAAAGGATCCTGCACCCAGCCATACTAGCCCATACCGAGCATTTGTGCACTTGCCCGAACCGGGTTCACAGGTAACTGTCAGGTTGAGAAATGCGCCAGTGGGGCAGGAGACCCACGAACGTGAACAAATAAAAAGGACTTCACTACCCAACGTTCCCAGGGTAACAATTTTTTATGATCTTAACTCCCATTTCTTGATTGGCAGACAAAATTTCTCACATGGGTACAGAGAGAAAGAGATTAAAGGCAAATGAAAATCTTACTTCTTTATGTTTTAAGGTACTGCTGAAACATTGCATTTGCCAGGTAGTCTTAAGTTCTATGATTGGTAAAATATTGTAAAATAACAGAGGAACCATAATGAGGTTATTAGTATTCATTCTTAGCATTATTGGTGTGCTTTCCATCTGTGGCACTCTCTCACCATCCTCTGCAAAATGGTTTCTTATGAATGGTTTCAATTGATTTTCTAAACATGTGGAAAGCAAAATGTGTGAGAAATTGTGATATTCTTATTCTTATTCTTATTCTTATTCTCTTATTCTTTTTATTCTTTTTATTATTATTATTATTATTATTATTATTATTATTATTATTATTATTATTATTATTATTATTATTATTATTATTATTATTATTATTATTATTATTATTATTATTAGCATGGTGGTGGGTTACAATTTGTTGCTTGCATTTAAGTGGAAACAATTAATCGATTAGAAGGGCTTCAAATGATGCAGGTATTTATTGTGTCATGTCGATTTGGATGAATCCCAAATCCAGAAAGTAAATGAAATGATTAAAACTTGAGGTGTGAATCTGAGAGCCTCTCGCTTTGAGAGAAAGAAAAGTAGAACAAAAAACTCTTTCACCCTATTTATTAGATTTCTTTACATAAAGCTTCCTTCCTTCCCTTTTTTTTTGATAAATTAAGCCAAAAATTTTGTGGGATTTATCTGAACCTTTGTGGCAATTTGTTTTTTAAACAAAAGCCTTGTAGAATTGTTGCATAGAATAACATCCTTCCTGTGGGTTCCTCTGAAACATGAAGAAGACATGACAAACAGCATAACAAACACTAGTTTCTAGATGATTTTCAACTGTTTCTGAGTTTCACAAAAACATTAACTTTAACTGGAGTTATCCGTCATTATTTGTACACATTTAAGACTTCCTCTCCCTTAATCATTTTATGTAACAGATTTGAGCTTCCTGCAGTTTCTGTTTCAGAAACCTTCATTTTTTTCATGTAAGAATTAGTGTTTTTTTCTTTCTCACTCTAATTTCTTTACCTTAATAACATTTTTTTAATTTTTCCATAATGTGTGTGTGTGTGTACTTTTAAATGTGTGACTGTTTTTAATGCGTGAGTTTGTGCTGTTAGCCACCCAGAGTAGGAAAATCTTCTAGATGGGTGGGGAGTAAATATAATAAATAAAAATTGATCTTTTCTTGCATTTTCCAAACAGGTTTATTTTCATCTTTCATCTATTATCTTTATCGATTTAGCAAACACTGAAAGATGGAGGTATTGAACTCAATCCAAAAGTGTCTTCATTCAAAGCATTTCATCTCTATTCCAAAGGTTCAAGTAAATCCACAGTAAACATCATTTTGCAAAGAAAGATCCACAATGCATACATTGGAGACTGGTTGAAAACCAAGTTTTGCAACAGATATCTTTGTCTTTCCTTTATCCACGTACCCAGATTTGAATGTGGTATGCGTTGCTGTTAAACATAAAAGAACATTAGAATGAATAGAACAAGAAAAGAATCTGATTGAGTATTCCTTCTCGATATAACTGGATGGGAGGTTCCGTACCTAAAACCGCATAGAGCAGATGCACTACAAATTCATTTGAAACCCATAGAGATTAAACATCATTAACCATCCCATAGGGATTAACCATTTTGCAGATGTACAAAGAAATACACAACTGGGACTCAAGTTAGCCAGAGGTTTTCATAAACCAAGAAGAGAAATGCTACACCCAAAGACAATTGGTGAACCAGGGCAGAGACATGATGCCACCCCTACTGAAAGGAGCATTCCCTGGTCCCTAGCCCTATGCCTCAAAATACAGATGAAGACTCTAGTCTATGAAGCACACCTGACTCAATCCATGGATGGTACCAGCTGAGAGAGAATAAAAGAAAAGAAACATGAAATGAAACAAAATGAAAGGAACATTTTTGCTTCATTTTGTATTATACATTTCCTCAAAGTTGCTAAAGTGAGTACACCCATAGTACTCACAACTACTCTGCAAGATAGGTTACACAAGGAGATCTTCCAATTATGATTGGTGGTGCAAAGACTTCTAGCTTTTCTTCTAGGGTTGAGAAGATAAGTGATAAGCCAATGTCCAGTCAATGAATTAGCAGCAGAGGTGTGAGGTCACCTTTGTTGAAAAGAGTGTTCCTTTCTTCTCAGCTCCAAAGTACAAATTGCACTGAAACACTCAATATAGGAACATTTCTGCCTGCTTCCAAACTACCTATGGGTCACTAAATCCTATAATTAGGTGACAGGGTAGTTTCTTCAAGAGAATCCTTGGTATCACCAGCAGGGAGTGTGCCCAGCCAGACACCACTTTGCTCTATGCCTCTACCACCCCAGGACCGACAAAGCATTTGTGATTTTTTTTTACTGTTATTGCATGCAAACTAGAGAGTAATTGGAGGAAAGGAATTGCCGTTGCAAACTATTTTGTTGTGATTTTCATTTATTTGGGAGGACATACATGGATCTCCATTGCTAGAGCACATTTAATTTTATGGCTTGGGCTGTAAGCATTACTTCAACCTACACTTCCCTGTCATTCTGTCATCCATTCAAATTTGAGAAAATCCATCCAGAAACCTATAATGGTCAATTCTAACATTTTAAAACTCCATGGAAAATTACAAAAATCAAAAGTCTGAGATCATTTGGGGGGGGCGGGAGAGTGAGAAGATAAGAAGAGAAAAACAGATTTAAAAAAGAAATTAAGAGATGTCTAAAGTGACAAGCCAAAGGGGTGGGGGCTGCCTTGGATAAAGCAAGAATTGCTGTGGCTGAGCTTCTGCCTATTTAAAGTGGATAGAGTGGAGACTGTTAAACAGTGTCTAGCCCTCTAAGAAAAAAAGTTAACAAAGGTTTCTGTTGCTTTCCTTATTCAATTGGTGAATGAGTATACAGAAATGAAAGGCAAGCAAATCCTTATGAAAGGTTCTTCTTTCCAGGAATTACTTATCTTCCTCTTCTGCTGCTGCATCTGAATCAGAATAAAGGTGGTCAGCATGGTAATCAGCCATGAAGATTGACCTGGGAACATAATGCAGTGGCCTTTCATCTGCCTTCTTCATCACAGCATGACACCTGTACAATTGATCCAGTTCTGTGAGTCACTTTCTGGTCTTGAGCCCTTTAGGCACAAAAAGTCCTCATCAGTTCCAGGCCACTATTGGTGAGGCTGCTTTCCCTTCATCAAGATGGATTCAAGTGGGATTTAATCCACTTGGGGACCATCACCCTTCCCTGTGGACTTTGGCACCCAAGGCCGTTAGTGCTCAGGGTTGTCAGGATAGTTAACCGATGTTGGATTGGGGCCGCGAAGCAGCTGTTGGGTCCCGGAGGAGACTGGTCAAGCAATGAGACAAGATGGAGCGAAGACCAGTGATTTATTGAGGGAAAATCATAGCATATATAGAAAAGCGGGGCTGTGTGTGATGGAATCGGCATCTGACAAGAATCACATCTCATGTTTACATGGGTTAATTGGGAACCTCTCCCGGGGAAGTTAATTAACTAAATTAAACACTGACAGGGGAACTCCATTGTTCCATGCTTATCCTGGGGTAAACATGGCCACTGTTGGTTTTAGGGCTGTAGATAATCCGTGGGTGCGATATTATCTGTTATCTGACTTGTGAGTCAGCCATCCAATTTCCCCTTGCTTGAGCTGTTTACCAGGTCAGTTGTGGGTGAATTAAACTATGGCTATTAATCCGCTCCCCAATTTCTGTCCCCTCGGAACCAAGTCTCGAAGGAGCAATCTCCCAAGTAATGGCTCTGTCAGGGACAGTATGCCAATTGCCTGAGCGGAACCCGCAAACCGTCGCCTGACACTCGATGTTGAGTTGCTGGCAGTAGGGTCTACTCTTTTACCATAGCAGGATAACCTGGCCAGACTTATTTCCTTATCTGCCAGAGGAAAAAGGTCCCTTGTGTCTGAACAGGGAGTTATATCATTTCTATACTTAAAAATCATAACTGTAAAAATATTTGACCAAACATCACAAAATTGACACACAGCAACATCTCGCTGTCTACTCCCACTGTGCTTAATTTGATGCTGATTCAAAGCCCTCTAACATGCTGATTTGCTCCACTACATATTGTCATTAAGCTCTGAGATCTTTCAGGGTCAGCCTTTTTGATTGCGCAAGTGCTCTTAAACAGAGCTGCTGCTGTAGAAAGCCAAACAAAGGAAGTGAGCACTGGTAAGTTTTGGGCATGCTTGCAGTTGGAGTAGAGCTGCTTTAGAGGCCTGCATGCATACTGGCGCACGAGATTTCAAACAAAAAACAAAGGAAGAATATAGTCTTACAAGATAGGTAGTAAACATGTAAACCTTTGAGGTCCAGAATACTGCACTTGTTAAAATGGATTCTGAGGGATCAGCTTTAGTTACCTGCAACACTTGTGACATGTTTGTGATCTTTTTAAAGCACATGGAGAATTACACTAGCAGCAAGTGCAAGCTGGTTGCACTACTAGAAGAGAAGGTCCAGCAGCTAGAGGCCCGCATATCTAACCATCAACAAATTAAGGAGCTTGAGCTGTTCTTGGACAGAGCGGAGCAGACTATCCTGGACAAAGAAGAGACAGGGCACAGTTCTGAGGAAGAAGTCATTTCACTAACTCAGGAGGTTGATGCATGGAAGAATGTGACTCGAAGAAGTAGAAGGGCAAGGGATCACTCTGAGGGTCTGAAATTACAGAATCAATTTGAGGCTCTTTCCCTCATCACACCTGATGAGGAACACACAGAGGAACAACTGGTTCCACCTGAGGATCTCTCCTTCATCACACTTGATGAGATACAGGAAGATAAACAACAAGAACAAACTGAAGTCCTATCCCTTAATATAGTTGATGAGGTGCATGTAGATGAACAGATTGCAGGAGAGAGGATCCTTGTACTAGGTAATTCAATAATTAGAAATACAGAGAGATGGAGATGGATTTGTGATGCACATGATAAGTGTATGGTGACTTGCCTGTTTGGTGCAAAAGTTGCAGCCATCACAAGAAATCTAGATAGCTTGTTAGAGAGAACTGGGAAGGAGCCAGTGGTGATGGTACACATTGGTACCAATGATGTTGGGAAGGCCAGGTGGTCAGTCCTGGAAGCCAAATTCAGGTTGTTAGGAAGAAGATTGAAGTCCCGGACTTCCAAGGTAGCATTTTCAGAAGTGCTGCCTGTTCCTCATGCAGGACCTACCAGGTAGGCAGAGCTCAGAAGCCTCAATGAATGGATGAGGCGGTGGTGTCGAGAAGAGGGCTTCAGATTTGTCAGGAACTGGAAAACATTTTTGGACAAGCAAAATCTGTACAGGAGGGATGGGTTGCACTTGAACTGTGATGGGACCAGATTGCTGGCACTCAACATCAAAAAGGCTGCAGAGCAGCTTTTAAACTGATAACTGGGGGAAAGCCGACAGGAGCTGAGCAGCATTCAGTTTGGGAAAGTGAGCACTTGAGTAGTGAGGAGGATGCAAAAATTACTAAGCAGAGTGAGGAGCTAGTCACCAGCACTCTAGTAGAAGGATGCACGAGACAGTCTAACAATGCAACAGGACTCAAAAGACTTTCTGAAAAACATATATAAATGCTTGTATGCAAATGCCTGAAGCCTCCCGAACAAAATAGGGGTGCTGGAATACTTAGCAATAGATAAAATATTGATATTATTGGCATCACTGAAACCTGGTGTATGGATGATAACCAATGGGATACAGTTATCCCAGGCTACAAACTGTACAGGAAGGATAGGAAGGGGCAAACGGGAGGTGGTGTAGCCTTGTATGTCAAAGAAGTGATAAAATAATATGAATTGAAATACTGTATCTAAGTGATTTGGAGTCACCATTAGAAACTCTGTGGCTAAGAGTACCAGGCCACAAGGATAATCTAACAGTAGGCATATACTATCGGCCTCCGACCCAAACTCTTGAGGGAGACTGGCAGTTGGAGAATGTTGTAAAAGAGGCATCCAAGAAGGGGGACTTCAATGGGGGACTTCAATTACCCTCACATAGACTGGGTGAACTGTTGTTAAGCACATGATAAAGAGATAAAGTTCCTAGATATGCTAAATGTTTGTTCCCTGGGACAGATGGTTGAAGACCCAACTAGAGGTACAAGAATCCTTGACTTGATCCTGAGTATTACTCAGGATCTGGCACAAGATGTTAATGTGACTGATCCAATAGGGAACAGTGACCATAACTCAATTATGTTTAACTTGATCATAGACCGCCAGTCACTGATAAAATCTAACACAGAGACTTTAAATTTTCAAAAAGGAAAGTTCCCAAAGATGAGGAGACTAGTAAAAAAAGAAGCTGAAAGTGAAAATTGAGAGAGTCCAAACACTCCAAGTGGCATGGAGGCTGTTTACAAAAACAATAACAGAGGCCCAATTGGAATGCATACCTAAAAGGAAAAAGGGCACTGCCAGGTCCAAGAGGACTCCGATGTGGTTTACCGGAGCTGTTTAGGAAGTGATCAAAAGCAAGAAAAGCTCATTTAGAAGATGGAAGGCTTGGCCGAATGAGGACAGCAGGCAGAAACATAAGTTCTGGCAGAACAAATTCAAGGGAACAATCAGGGGGGAAAACCAAGACTTTGAGAAGCATATAGCTAAAAACACTTAGAGAAATAACAAAGACTTCTTTAAATACATTAGAAGTAAGAACCCAACTTGGAAGGCCATTGGACCATTAGACGACAATGGAAGGCAAGGGGTTATTAAATTGGAAACAGAGATTGCAGAGAGACTCAATGAATTCTTTGCTTCAGTATTCACTGAAGAAGAAAGAGACCATATGCCCAAAACAGAGCCTATCTTTGTAGGGGGAGAAACCAAAGAATTAAGCCAGATAGAAATAACCAGGGAGGAGGTCCTTGCATGTCTTGTTAAACTAAACAATAACAAATCACCAGGACCAGATAGCATCCATCCATGAGTTCTCAGGGAACTTAAAGATGAAATTGCTGATCTCCTAGCCAAAATATAAAATCTTTCCCTCAAATCAGGCTTTGTGCCTGATGACTGGAAGGTAGCGAATGTAACAACAATTTTCAAAAAAGTATCCAGAGGTGATCCAGGAAATTACCGACCAGTCAGTTTGACATGTGTCCCAGGTAAAGTGATGGAAACCATCCTAAATGTTAGAATTAATAGGCACATAGAAGAGAAGGCAGGGGCATGGCCAAGATCGCAATGGAGTAACACAAATTCTGATCTAGCTCATGCTCTCTAATGTGGAATTCAAAGTGGTATATATACATTAATAAAGATTTCACTTTTTAAAAATGGTTAATCTGAAGCCCTAAATACCTTTTATTGGATTGTAGCTGAGACTGAGGTTGGAGTTTGGAGATCAGGTGGCAAGGGAGGCACAGCACAGGCTGTGCTGATCGAGCCACTCCGAAGCCGGATGGGATCTTCTTAACAGAAGAAAGTGGACTTTGGAGCCTGGAGTTTTCCCTTTAAAATAATAAAAAAGTAGTGGGGTGGCGGCTGTTGAGAGGTTGCAAATCATGAGGTGGGGAGCCCAGAAGGAAAAAGTAAGTTTGGAAGAAGGAGAGTGGAGGTTGTGGTCGGGAAGAGGAAGGAGGGTGGACAACAAGGAGAAGGAGAAAGAGTAATGGTGGCGAGGAAAGTTAAGAATGAAAGTTTTAAAAAGTGCTGAAAGTGGTGAAAGCTGAACAGAGTTAAAGTGTTAAGAACGAAGTGCTGGATTTGGGCTGAAAGAAGGAAGGAGAGGTAGGTGAAGTGAAAAGAGGGAAGGAGGAGAACAAAAGAAGAAGAAAGAAAGAGAAGGTGGATATCGGAGGTGTCGGGCTCTAATAAGGGAGGGGGGCCTGATCGAAAGCTGCTGCCGCGGCTTCAATTATAAAAATGGATTATTTGGGAAACTAGTTTTTTTTACCTGTGCTTCTGATTAAAAGGGGACTTTTTATTCTTCACTTACTTTTCTTACTTTTTTTTTACTACTGGGACTGTTTTGCTCCGAAATATCCTGTTGGATTACTTTACAAGACTTTTTCATTTTTTTAAGGTTGTTTGCCTCACCCTTATTTGGAATTATATATTGTGCCTTGGATCTTCGATTTGAGCTGAAGCTGCAGTTTGTGCCTGTGGAGGGTTTTTTCCCATCCATCCCCCTCTCCTTTTAACTCTGTGGATTACGCTTATTTGGAATATAATTAACTACAATTTTTTGGACTTTGAAGGTGTCTGAACAAATCTGGAATCCATTCAGGGGGAAGAACTTATAGGTTATATAGGGATAACTTGCTTGAGGTTGTTGTATGAAGAAATAATTGAAAAAATGGAGAAGAGGAAAGAAGAGGAGGTGGTGAAACCTAAGAGGAAGGACAAAGTAGCAGCCACAGAGGCATCAACATCTAGTGGAGTAAAGAGTCTGAATCAATTGATCAAACACAACTTTTTGTAGAACTGGGGAAATTGTTTAAAAAATGGAGGATGCAAATGCAAAGGGTTTAGGTGAAATTAAAGATGAGAGTGTAAAAGATAAAGAGGAGAGGGTAAAAGATAAAGTTGAGATAATGGAAAGTCAAAAGAAGTTGTTCACAATGTTTCCTGATTTATCTGTAAAAGTAGATGCTAATTATCAGAAGATGGATAAGGTTTTGAGTACTGTGCAAACAGACATGAAATTGATGCAGGATGATATGAGAGGTTTGCATGAGGAAGAAAAAGAAGTTAAATTGAAAGTTGAAGCACAAGGGAAAAGATTAGATGTAGTTGAAGAGATGATGAGGAAACAGAACGTGGTGATTCGTAATTTGGTGGAAAAAATGCCAGAAAGAAAGAATTGTTGACTATTAAAACAATTTTAAAATGGGGAAGGATTTTGTAACTGAGGATATTGTTAGTCTTTTTAGAGTGGGCGCAAGGAAAGGTAAAAAAAATCAAAGGAATATTTTGGTCAAATTTGCAAATTGGGCTGATAAATGAAAGGTGATGGCATTTATAAAACAAGCAGGGTCTGGTGTCTTATATATTGATGGGTGTGATGTGGAGATCTATAATGACATATCTATTGAAGAATGGGCATGGCGTTATAAGATAAAACCTGTGACAAAACTTCTTAGAGAACGTTCGATTGTTTACCATTGGAAATATCCGCAGCAGCTTAAATTGTTTTATGATTAAAACAATACATACAGTGGATGGTGAAATGGATGTACTCGATTATTTGTGCCAGATCGGATTGGTTAAGGCAGCTTCGCGAGAGTGGCATGCATTAAGAAAGGCACTCAGTGAAACAGGAGGTATACAAAGGGAATATGGAAGTGATCAAGAGAGAGATGCAGCAGTGGAACTGACATGGGATCAGAATTACAATCAGTGGTAGATGAGGGTGAGGTAAAGCACTAATTAGAGGGATTAGGATGGAGTGAGTTGTGGGCGAAGGATTTATTTATTTATTTATTTATTTATTTATTTATTTATTTATTTATTTATTTATTTATTTATTTATTTATTTTTCACACTTATATACCACCCACTCAGGTACAACCCAACTCAGGGCAGTTTACAGTACAGTTTATAGTTCATTATTATTTATTTTTTATTTTCATTAGTTATTATTATTATTATTATTATTGTTGTTATTATTATTGTTATTATTGTTGTTGTTGTTGTTGTTATTATTATTATTATTATTATTATTATTATTATTATTATTATTATTATTATTATTATTATTATTATTATTATTATTATTATTATTATTATTATTATTATTATTATTATTATTATTATTATTATTATTATCTCTTTTCTTCTCTTCTTTTCTCTCTTCTTTTTTTCTTTATATATAGACATATGTATTAGAAGATAGCGAACTGGAGCATTAGCACATATGCATCTTTCCCATGTTCCCCCTCCCCCTTTGGTTGTCAAGGGCCACCTTTTAAAAAAGAAGAGTGGGGAGGGGAGGATTGTTTGTTTTATGTTTTTTGTAGTTTTCTTATAGGTTATGTTTGGTGAAGGGTATTACACTTGCAGGAGTTTGCGGTTGGCATAAAAGATGGTCATTAAGAACCAAATATGAGAAACATTAAAATACTGACATGGAATGTGAAAGGTCCTGGCTGCCAGGTAAAGAGAAGAAGATTAGAGTTAGCTCAGAGGAAAGACAGGCCAGATGTAGTCTTTCTCCAGGAAACTCATCAAAAATCAAGATATACAAATAAGATATATTTAAGATGGATGCAGATTTATGAAAGGTCATATGGCACTTCAAAGGCTAGGGGTGTGGCAATCCTGATATCAGAGAGATTGGGCTTTGAGATGATAAATAGTATTTCTGATTTGGAAGGCAGGATTAACGATGAGGAAATAATACTAGTAAATGTATATGCTCCAAATGACCATCAAGAAGAGTTTTTGGATAAAATATATGGTATATTGGAAAATGAAAGAAAAAAGAAAATGATTGTAGCAGGAGATTTCAATTTGATAAGGATGTCTGTGGACTGCACAAACGTGGCAAGAGTGGTAAGAGGGGCTAAAACGAGTATCTTAGATAAATTGATGAATAGGATGGGTCTGAAAGATTATTGGAGAGAACTTAAAGGAGCAGAAAGGGCATATACCTTTTTCTCACAGGTTCACAATACATATTCTAGAATAGATTATATATTTGTAATGCGGAGGTTGGGATTTTTAAAGAATCGGATCATACGAAATTTTTGGTGGAAATAAAAATAGAAGGAGAAAGGAGAGTAGGAACAATTTGAGGTATGATGGGAAAAAATTTCAAGATTATAAGAGTAAAAATCAGACAATTGAAAAATGGAACGAAAGTTGGAGTTGGAATGACACAGAAGAGGTTAGCTACAATATGGTATGGGATGCTATGAAGTCGGTTTTTAGAGGAGAATGCATTAAATTGGCCAGTATTAAAAACAAACAACTTAGAGATAAACAGGAAAAAACTGAAAAAGAGATTAAACAATTACAAGAGAAGCATTCTAAGACAAATAATAAAGTTATTTTTGATAGGATGCAAAGACTAGAGATGGAAATGGTAGGTAAAGATATACAAAAAGTGAAAAAAGATATAATGTATTTGAAGAAGGAATATTTTGAATACAGTAATACAAATTCAAAACTTTTAGCAAGAGCCACTAAGGAAAAGAGGAATAAAAAAGAGATAGGGATTTTGATAAATAACAACAGCATGAGATCCAATAAGACTAAAGATAAAATTAAGATAGTTAAAGATTTTTATCAAGAACTGTATACTAAAAAGGATGTAAATTTGGAAAGGTTGAGGGAACAATTGGAGAAGCAAATGCAAAATAAGATAAATCAAGAGCATAAAAATAAGATGGAAGAGAGAATAATGGAAAGAGAAATAAAGGACGTAGTAAATAATTTGAAGGTGGATAAATCTCCAGGGGAAGATGGGCTCTCAGCTGAGTTTTATAAAGAGTTCAAGGATAGTGTGGTTCCAAGATTAATGAAATTATTTAATTATATAATAGATGGAGGGCAGATCCCAATATCGTGGTATAGAACCATAATAGTTCTATTGCCAAAACCTGGAAAGGATCTTTAAAAAGTTGAATTGTATAGGCCCATCTCTCTGATAAATCAGGATGCCAAGATCTTCACAGCAATACTAGCAAACAGTTTGAATAGCTTTATGGGCAACTATATAAATAAGGATCAAGCTGGCTTTATGAAAGAAAGACATATGATGGATTTGATAAGGAGAGTTTTGGATTAAATAGATATAGCAGAGTGAACAAAAGAAAAGATTGGAATATTATCATTAGATATATTTAAAGCGTTTGACTCATTGCAATGGGAAACAATTAATGAAGTGATTAAAAGTTATGGGTTTGGGGATAAATTTAGAAAAATAATAGCACAATTATACCAGCAGGGCTCCACTAATGTTAAGGTTAATGATGAATTTACTGAAGGAATAAAATTGCAAGTGGGAACAGGGCAGGGTTGGCCATTATCACCAATACTTTTTATTATGGCGATTGAGCTGTTGGCGAAAGCAATGACAGGATAAGAATATTGAAGGAGTATTAAGCAATAGGATAAGCCTTTATGCCGATAATACTTTGTTAACAGTAAAACATCCCAGTAGGGCAGTGGAAAAAATACAAAGAGATTTAAAGGACTTTGAAATGCAGGATTGAGAATAAATTGGGACAAATCTGAAATGCTATTCTGTAATATTGACAAGGAGGAAAAGGAGAGGATAAAGGACAAATTTGGATTATAGGTTTAAAATAGTTTGAAATATTTGGGGATAAATATTTCAAACAAAATTGAAAACTTTAAGTGATTGAATTATGAAAAAAAAGGAAATTAAAGATAAAATAGAACAATTTAAAAAGATAAAGCTATCCTGGTTTGGCAGGATAGCATTGTGAAAAATGATGCTACTCCCCAGAATTAATTTCTTATTCAATGCACTACCGATTCAATTAAATGATAAGGAAATCAAGGATTTTCAAAATATATTAAATGACTATTGTAATGGTGGAAGCAAGCCCAGAATTACAAAAACTCTTTGATATCTATCTCGGAAAGAAGGGGGATTGGGTTTACCTAATTTGAGAAATTATTACAGAGCCTTTCAAGTTAAAAATATTATGAAGATTTTAATGAGGGAAAGAGTAATATGGGAAGAATTGGAGATGAAGGAATTAAATCAAGTGGGTAAAGAGATATTTTTTGGCAAAAATAGGGGAAAATTAAATATAAAAAATAAAATAATGAAGACAATACTGAGATCATGGAATAATGTCAAAAAGTAATTAAGTCGGGACATTTCTCCGATAATAGAGGTAGAGGATATTAAAATTTTCCAATAAAATTAGATGAAAGGGTGAAAGAAGTAATGCTAAGAAATAATGTTTTCCTGTTGAGGGACTGGATACGACTCTGTAAAAATAAAGAGATGGAAATGGCAATATATACACAGCTGAGTCTGAATTGGTTTCAGATAGCCCTTTTAAATAAGTGGTATTGTAAATATTTGGGAGAAGTTAGTTTGGAAAGAAGTAAAACTGAATTCGAGGAACTGTTGTTAAAGTTAAAAAAAGGGGATATTGGAATGAAGGGGATAGCAAGCAAAATATATAAAATACTTAATAAAGATGGTAACCCACAAGAAACATTGAAGTTAAAGTGGGAACAAGATCTTAACGTAAAAATTTCAGAAAGGAAATGGAAAAAATAAATCGAAAAAGAGGATTATGAGAACCATATCTGTACGAATTAAGGAGCATAATTACAAAATGTTGTGGAA
Organism: Bradypodion pumilum; assembly: GCA_035047305.1. Classification (NCBI taxonomy): domain Eukaryota; kingdom Metazoa; phylum Chordata; class Lepidosauria; order Squamata; family Chamaeleonidae; genus Bradypodion; species Bradypodion pumilum. The sequence goes on along the minus strand of JAWDJD010000009.1, from coordinate 13,471,452 downwards.
ATGGTACTTGACACCAGTAAGGCTGCACCAAATAGACAATAGTAAAAGTAAAATGTGCTGGGAACATATGAACATATGTGGTGGAAATGTAATGTGGTAAATCATTTTTGGGGAAATCGAAAAAGATTTGGGATATTATGGGTAGTGTTCATAAACTGGAGTCAAGTACAGTGTTGTTAATGGAAGTGGAAAATTTTAATTTTAATGAGGATAAAAAAGAATTACTGTCTATAATGCTGACAACTGGAAGACAGTGCATTGCAAGAAATTGGAAATCAGAGGGAAGTCTAAGAATTGAGGACTGGTATAAGGAGATGTGAGATCTCGCATTTAATGACAAATTAACATGAGATAAATAAATATAAGGGTAAAGTTAAAGAAAATAGATTTTGGAAAATTTGGCAACAATTTGTGGATCACTCTTTGAAGGGAGAAGAGGGGAGCGGTCGAGTACCAGATCAAATAAGTTTTTTGATATGAAGGAAATGATGTACATAAACTGGGTGATTATCGTAAATGTGTTTATTATAATTTATACATTAAAACAATATATTAATTTAGTTATTGTATAGTGAGTTATGGAGGTAACAATTAATATGTTCTAATAAATAATATGGGAGTAATAAGAAGTATAAAATTGTGAAAGAATATAGAACAAAAGAATGTAAGATTTGAATATGGATTTATTGAAACAGTTGTTAATCAGGTGGCTTCTTGCTATATAATTAAACTTAAATTGTTATGAAGTATAATATTTTATCCTATATACTGTATTTTATATGTATTTTTGAAAAATAAAAAAAATATAGTAATAAAAAAGAAGAGAAGGCACTGCTAAAGGCACTCCAAAACATGGCTTTTGCAAGGGCAAATGATGCCTCACTAATCTGTTGGAATTTTTTGAGAGTGTCAACAAGCATGTGGATAAGGGGGATCCAGTTGACATTGTTTATCTGGACTTTCAGAAGGCTTTTCACAAGGTCCCGCACCAAAGACTCTTGAATAAACTTACCAGTCATGGAATAAAGGGACAGGTCTTGTCCTGGATCAGCAACTGCCTAAGGGACAGGAAACAGAGGGTAGCACTCTTTATGTTTATTGGATTTATGTTTTATGGACACTAAATGGACACTTCTCCAACTAGAGGGAAGTAAAGAGTGGGGTCCCCCAAGGTTCAGTATTTGGACCCCTGCTTTTCAACCTCTTCATAAATGATCTAGAAGCAGGAGTAAATAGCAAGGTAACCAAATTTGCTGCCGACACTAAATTATACATGGTAGTGAAAACTGTGAGAGATTGTGAGGAGCTCCAGAGGGATCTCTTGACACTGTGGAAGTGGGCAAACCAGTGGCAGATGAGCTTCAACACTAGTAAGTGCAGAGTGATGCACATTGGGGGGGAAAAACCCCACTCTTGAATGACGGCGTATAAGAGGTGACCTGATTGAAGTTGATAAAATCATGCATGATGTGGGCAAAGTAGATAAGGAAAAACACTTTTCCCTATCACACAACACTAGAACTAGGGGGCACTCCATGAAATGTTTGGGTACTAGTTCTCAAACAAATAAGAGAAAGTGCTTTTTCACCCAGAGGATCACTGGTCTATGGAACTCCCTGCCAAGAAGAAGTGGTGACAGCTGTCAGTCTTGACAGCTTTAAGAAAGGATTAGACAAGTTCATGGAGAACAAGGGTATCAATAGCTATATTTATGGATATCTAAGGACAACTTCCGGGATGGAGAGATAGGCAGGATATCTCTCAAAGCCATTTCCAGGGAATCCTAAGCAGGTGAAGGCATTTGCTTAGGAATACCCTGAAGCAAATGGTGAGCCACTGTGTGAGACAGAATGCTGGACTGGATGGGCTGTGCCTGTTCCAGCAAGGCATTTGTTATGTTCTTATGTTCCATCCCCCCCCCCAAGTTTGTGGCAGTTCCTGCTGGTGCCTTCTCTTTTCTTCCAGGTTCCCAGACACTTCTTAAGATGTGGTTCCTGTCCTTGCTGCAGTCTGCTGTGTCGCATTTTCGTCCCACAGTGCTGCTGCTGGGGGTGTGCATCTCAGCTGTGAGAAGGCACAATTTTCCTCTGCACAAAGGGTGCAGTTCTTTCTGGCTGATCTTTATATTGAACATTTTACAGTGCAGCGCGTCCATTGGTGGTGCACATCTCACAGGTGGGATGGTGCATCTTGTTTTGAGAACATGAAGGCAAGACCTGCAAAAGTGGACCTCCTTCCATTGGTGGACTGAGGTGCCCCTGCCTCCGTTGTTCTGTTTTCCTTGTGGTACATCTGCACGTGGTATTCATCTCATAGGTGGGATGGTGCATTTTGTTTTGAGAACACGAAGGCAAGGCCTGCACAAGTGGACCTCCTTCCATCAGTGGACTGAGGTGTCCCTGCCTTCGTTCTTCTGTTTTCCTTGTGGTACAATTCTTTTCCTCTCATACCTGATGGCCACGGCCTGGTCTTCTTTTGCTATTGTACGTGCCCACTTCTACCTTTCCAGAGGCTAGGGCCTCCAGCCACTCCATGGGCTCATGGCCATCTTGCCTCAATTTTCTCCTTCTATTGCACTGAGGCCTCCAGCCCAGTCTGGGGAGAGTTGGGGTTCAGCCCTTGGCTGTACCCCGTGTGGCGAGTAGTGCGGGTGATTTTAATCAGAATAGCCTGTTTAGTTATTTGGTTGGGGTCTCGGTTAATTTGGGACATCTGACAGCACTCATGGCTGTTTAATAGATGCAGACCTGAGACAGCTAATCACACTGTTGGATACAGTGCTGGCCTATCTGCAGAGCTTTTCTGCTGTCCCTATTATTTGGGATCCAAATTCTCTGGTATTGACCTGAGTTATTATCATGCACCCGGACTACTTAGTCCCCAGCGCAATAGTTTGCAACAATTTATTTTGGCTTAATAAAGTGGCCCATGTTTGAACCCATGACATGTGTCTGTCTCTTCACTTGGGGGTGGTGGGCAATGGACCAGCACTGGAGGAAAAATACCCCCTTGTGCTGGCTTTGCCTGATTCCCCCAGGAAGAGATGGACGTGCTCTTGCTGGCCTCCCTGCCTGGTGTGATAGGGAGGAGCCAAGAAGCCTCTATAGGTGGTGGCTACTTCCTGCATCACCCTGTTTTACTGCTTGGCATTGAGAAACAAATCCCACCCTCCCTCCCTCAGTAGCAGTGTGATATGCAGTCGCTTCGGGGCTGGATGGGAATTTTTGCACGACCTCTTGGGGTCATGGTTTTTTTGCCCATCCCATACTGTTGCTGCAAGTTAACTTTTTGTTGGAGGTTATTCCGGTCACTTTTGCGGGTAGTGCGGGTGATTTTAATTAGAATGGCCTGCTTAATTATTCAGTTGGGGCCTCGGTCAATTTTGGACCTCGGACAGCACTATCACTCGGGATGTCTCATGGCTGTTGAATAGCCGCAGACCTGAGACAGCTGATCAGGATGCTTTGCTAGCTCCCTGGTCAAATAGCTTTGCCATACTGTTGGACTATCACATGACTACAGAAGTGTCTGCAGAGACAGACAGTTTTGGCTTTTTGGCTGTAAACAGAGATGGAAACAAAATAGCCCAAAAGGAATGACACTGTGTTATGTTCGGCCCTTATTGAATTCATTTTAATGGTGTGTTATAATATACAATCAGTAAGTTTAAAAAATCCAGGACTTTAACATGATTTTTATTGAACTGGCTGGGACAATTTTTCCAACCTTGAATCCGGGACAATCCTGGTTTTCTGCGATGTATGGAAACTCTAATCTAGTGGGCTAACATCTAGTGCACTAACATCAGAATAGAGAGCTGAATCTTTATTTACTTGAAACATTGTATTTATTATTGTATTTTCAACATTGTATCTTGTATCTTATATGTAAACCCCTTGGGTTGCCCTGGGGTTATTTATATGTTGTTAGCCGCCCAGAGTTGGCCATGTGTTGAGTAGGGCGGGATATAAATTGAACAGATTGAATTGAATTGAATTGAATCTTCATTTTCTAATGTGCAACAAGTTCTGACTGCCTTGAGACACATGAGGAGAATTGTTATACTGTCGTAACAGACATGCCAAGGAGCACATCTTTCATCAGCTAGAACAAGAGTGATTCATAATTTGGTATTGATTTCAAGGTAAGCAACAGGGCATGCATATATTTCTCCCAACTTCTATTAAAATCCAGCTCAATCATATTTCTGTGTCACCATTCAGCAGTTTCCATATTTTTTGTTGACAAAACCCAAAATCTAAAGTACATTAGAACTGTAAAATTCCTAACTCTCTTTTTTTGGTCAAAATTGTTGGTATCTTTCAATGGGACATTATGCCTAATTGATGCCATTCCATTTAACCTACACCAGTGATGGCAAACATTTTAGAGACCATGTGCCCAAACTCCCCTTTGCCACAGACTCAACATGATGTTGTCCACACCACACCCTCATGCTACATGTGAGTTGCTCACCTTAACCCAGACATGGGAGGGAGGAAGTGCTGCTATTGGGCTGCTGGACAGAGGGGTGAGACGAACTCTGTGCTGGGGGGCAGGGAGGAAGCACTCCCATTCAGCTGCTGGGCAGAGGAGTGCCCCTTCTGGAACGTGTGCCATTGGTTCACCATTATTGAACTACACAATCCAGGGATATGCCCTTAAATGATTTGGCCAGAACTGTAGTTGTTGATATATTACACAACTGGATATAAAACATCTAAAGCTGGATTCATACTGATGAGTGAGCAACTTACCTTAAGAAGTACACCTCCATGCAACCTCCTGACTTTGAGATGTACTACATTAAAATAAAATCTGAAAAATAACAGCATCTGTGCAAGGGGGGCTGGCAATTTATGACACTCCAGATTCTATTAGTCTACATCACCCACCATCTTAAGCAAGCATAGCCAAATATTAAGGAATTATAGAAGATGCATTCTACAACATCTGAGAAGCCATGATTACTCAGCTCGCCATTACCATAAAGCACATTTTAGATTTTTCTTGTAGCTTCAGTGTCTTCAATTCTATTAATTAGCAAACTGCTGAAAAGAATTATGGGACGATTTCAGAGAAACACTTTTCCCTCTGAAACCTCTTTCATTAATATACCTGAAGGCAATAATTTGTTGCATACTTTTGTTTGTTTTGTTTATAAAATCTTGCAGGATTAAGTAGTTTGACATTCATGCACTGAAGAATGACTGCATTGTTTTGAAAATACATTTGGCACTTTTTTTACTTTTCTTATGGGTATTAAAAATATATATTACATCAAAGCAATATCTGGCACTGTTTCCTTCTTTGATGCAATCTTTATTGCCAAACTGTGGAATAATATGTTGCATAAAAACATTTTTTTGGCAGTGAGTAAAAATTTGTGTGGCTTTATTTACAGTACTTTGCAACCCAAAGGAAGGAACTGCTAATTTACAACATGCACTGTGCTCTCAAAAATAATCAGTCTCTAATGGCTTGATAATATCTGTCATATTTTCCATTGCATTTTAATTCTGTATTTCTCTAATTTGCCTGCAGCAAATCATAGGTAAAGATTGTTCACATGAGAAAACTTTTATGACAACTAGCTTAAAGCAGTAGATATAGAAAAGGTTAAAGAAATGTATTTTCTCTGACTGAAAATATATTTAAAGTATTAGGAAAGAGGGGGTTTAAAATATAATAATCAGTGCAATATGAACAGATTATGGTAGCGACCACCGGGTCAAATATCAACTGTTTAACACTGAACGCTGCAGCTGTTAATCAATTCACAGGAGAAAACAAAATGGTTGGAAGTCTGTATTCTACTTTATGAAGCACAAGCTGAGTTTCGCTGGATTAATGTATTAGGGTTATCACAAAGGTTCTCCCAAGCCACTCTTGGAAATGAATTTGGAAGTTCACAAAGCATACCTCAAACAAGAAACAAGCTCAACCAGCCCTAGAAATCTTCTTGGTCTCAGGTTTTACTATTCCCTGGCTTATCTCTACCCTGTTCTGATCCTGAAGATTACACCCTAAAAAAGACCTTTGCTTTTCATTCTAGATTATTAGTCAATTTAAGTCCCAGCCATAGAATAATGGTTAAAAAACAACAACAGATCAAACAATTGTGAGAAACCATTGGCAGTGGGAACGTTAACACATATTTGCAGGAGAAAAGAAGGGGGAAACCTACCTTCTCCTTTCTCTAAATCACATAAAGAAAGATTACATTGTTACAGTCTTATCCTGAATTAGTATCTTCTTTCTTTTTATTAATTACTTTCTGTGCAATATGACCAATAGTAACCCTTGCTCGAAAACCACTCTTATCTGACTCTAGGGTTCAGTGCTCATCTCTGTTTATTGCTAAAGAGCCAGTACTGTCTGCATCTGCAGACGTTTCCATGGACACGTGGACATTTCCACGGACATGCATGCCTCAACACCGGAGTCCTCGGAACAGTTTACCTTCCCACTGAAGTGGTCCCTATTTATCTACCATACTTACAATTTTTTGCTTTCGAACTGCTAGGTTGGCAGGTGCTGGAACAGAGAGGAGCTCACTCTGTCATGCAGTACTCAGGAATTAAACTCCAACCTTCCAGTCTTTGAGGTCTGCATCTTAACCACTTGAGCCACTGCTGTCCCAATAACTTTAAACAAATCCCATACAGATAAGCCTAATACAAACACAGAACAGGAAAATCTCTTAAACCAGAGAACAAATCATTACAGTTAAAAACCCAGTACAGCTCTTCATAAGAAAATGGGTTTTAGGGAACAACTATAACTGGATCACTGCAGAGCTGAAGCCAGAGGGGGACCAGGGTGGACTTGGCCCACCCTGTGTTAGCAGTTTGCCCACCCTGGCAAAGTGCAGTTTCCTGTAGGAATGAATTGAAAAGAGGCTTTCTTGCCCGTCCTGAATTTTTTTTGACCACTCATGAGATACAATCCCTAGTAGTCTGTCTTTCTCAAGTGTTGCTTTCTCTTTTAAAGTTGATAAACCAGAACCAAAGTAAGTGCCTCCCTTACAGATCAATTGGGCAAACATTCCCTCCCCACCAATGAAATAAAGAGACAAGAAATTTTTAGTATGGTCAAAGGCATTGGACCACAATTTTATTTAAATATTTAATTAACTTTAACCCCTAACCTGCGGTTGGGCCTAGTAGTGCTATACCTGATACTAAAGCAGGGCAAGATAATCTGCCCCTCTCTTTACTGGATGGCCAAATCCATAACACTGTGCATTGCTAATCCTTGTCACTTGCTGTCCAGGACAGCTGCAAGTTGGGGAGATCCCCTTTGAATCCATTTCCAACTCTGCTCATGTGAACAAATGTTGGACATCCCTCCAAGGTTTCTCATGGTGTGCCCTTTATGCCCAACTGATTTGCACAAACCACACCAAGCAATTTGGGCCACGTTGTCAATAGACACCCTAATGGATTCACTGCCAACCCCATCCACACAGCACTACCCACCAACTAATTGTGACCTGTTTAGTAACACCTCCCTGTACTTAAATTTCATCTCTCCTGGAGGGCATTATAGTTCAAACTTTGCACCACCTAAAAACCCCATGCTGTCAGCTACACCTGCAGTTTGATGTATTTGCTGTACAGATAGATGTATAGTGCCTCTGGGTGATGCTGCATCCAGTTATGCTTCTCCTTTTACCCAGTGCTAAGCTCTTCATAAGCCACATCAGTGCTGGAAAAGGCAGGGTTCATGTCATGCCCATATACATCTAAATGATAATATGGATATTCCTAGAGAAACAGTTGAGAATTGCCGCACAGTCTTGTACAGCTAAGGGACTGCAGTGGCTCAAGTGGTTAAAGCACTGATCTCACTAACTAGAAGGTCAGAGTTTGATTCCCGGGTACTGCATGATGGAGTGAGCTCCCGTCTCTGTTCCAGCTCCTGCCAACCTAGCTGTTCGAAAGCAAGAAATTACAAGTAGATAAATAAGGACCACTTCGTTAGGAAGGTAAACAGCATTCTGTGCACTTCAGTGTCTAGGCATGCCTGCCACATGTTCACGGAAACATCTGCAAATGCAGACAGCGCTGGCTCTTTTACTATAAACAGAAATGAACACTGAACCCTACAGTCAGATATGACTGGCTTTCGAGCAAGGGTGACCTTACCTTGTATAATGCTACATACTGAGAATATCTTTCTAGGTAATTGTCTACCCTTACTTGGAAGAATCTTTCTTAGAAGACGAGGAGGATGAAGAGGTTCCAGTCCAGGCAATATATTCAGGAATAGATGCTCAGCTGCTAGAGAAGGAGGCAGAGAAAATCAAGACTAATGAAATACCCCTTTGCTCAAAATAACATAGGTGTCAGAAAAGAAATGCAGTGTCAACTGGAATTGTCAAGGAAGCTGTCCAGAGTGAAGAATTTTCCAGTCAGAACTGTTTTGCTGGAGAGAGAGAGAAAAAAACAACCAAGGATTATTTATGTTTCTCTCAATTTAGGACCTATTTTTATTTATTTATTTATTTATTTATTTATTCTTTGATTTTTAACCCGACTCAGGGTGGTGCACAACCGTAAAAACAGATAAAATACAGTAAAATATAACAAAACAGATTAAAACCCTCACTCGACTACTCACCAACCCACTCTCCCACTCCCACCCATGCTTTGGTTCCTTGATCCTTGGCTTGGCTAATTTTTAATTTGGACTTTTGTTTTCTCCTCTTTAAGGGACTAATTTATACCTTTTGAACTGGGATTCATTCCCTTTGCTACCCTGAATGACTTGTAAAAAAATCAGCTTTTTCAAATGTCTGTTTTGCATGCGGTGAGTTGTATTCAACAGCTTTATTGGTAGTCCATCTGGTTGAGGTGGATCCTTTGTGGAACTCTAGATTCAGGTACAGTAAAGATATTGGAAAAGCAGGTTATGATTTTTTTTACAAATGTCTTATAAGGGAAGGAAACTCATGTTGGAAGTTGTCTTCTGTGGGTTCCGCACACATAATTGGCATACTGTCCCTGACAGAACCACGGTTTTGGGGGAACACTCCTTTGAGCCGTTGTTTCTGAAGGGACAGAAATTGGGGAGTGGATTAATAGCTATAGTTTAATTCTCCGATCGCTGACCTAACAGACAGTTCGGACAGTAGAGGGCAAAGATCGCCAGGTGGTCAACTCGATAGGCATGTAATGAGTAATCTCGCATCCGCAGAAGCTCTAAGCCCAAGAATCAACCTAGGCACATGTTTGCTCCCGATAACAGTAGACAATGCATGTCCCCGGTAGTAAAATAGATAGATAAGAAACTTCCCCCAGTGAAGTCATCCCTAATGGGTAACTTGTGTAATCTCAATGTGCAGACTCAGAGTTTTCCTGTCACGGCTACGCACAACGTATGCATGCAGTTGAGCTAGGCAGGGAATAAAGTTAAGTGCCTTCTGATCAATAAATGCTGGTCTTCGCTCCATCTTGCCTCACGTATCTTGCTTGACCAGTCTCCTCCAGGACCCTCCGGCCCACATCGGGCCCCGATCCAACATATGGTGAACCCGACGTGATCCTACTCGTGAGTAACAACACCCTTGGTCCAGTTCTACACCAGAACCACGTCCAAGCCTTCCCGGAGGATCGCACAGTGGTTCAGTTTGGAAAGCCATCCGATCTGAATGACAGCTACGCTAAGAGGCATTCCAGAGGCAGAGCACGCTCCAAAGCTCTGAGGCATTTTGTGCATCGGAAATGCGTTCCGAATGCTCAGGGTCGGCTGTGAACCCTTACGCCATTGCAGAGGCCACCGAGGGCCTGTGGCAGCAGCCCACGTTCCGAGTCCTTCCCAGAGGTTCATTGCACCGTATCCAGTTACCTTACTTAGTTGCATCGACTCGTCCAGCGGAGGCAACTTCAAAGGACTGGCAGGTAATATGGGGACTTATCCGCAGCGGCAACGTCTGCCCGCTAACCAGAGAGTTCACTTAATGGAACTCAAAGCCTTGGCCAGGGTAAATCATACTCACATTCACAGCACCCAGTTAGCGGATCTTTTGGTGTACTTGGGAGAGCACTGTCTGTTTTATCCAGAAACAGGCATGTTAAGCCTTCAACTTTGGGACAGGATAGGGACCTGCACTAAGCAAGAACCAAGAGCCCCAGCTAAGGTGATTAGCATGTGGAGTAAGTGTAGGAATCTCATCACTGAGGTAGACCCAGTCTGGAGAGAGACCGAGGACCCCCCAGCGCAGTCAGAGCAATCAGCCCCAATGGGTCTCTATCCGTCACTTCAGTTTAAACAGGGAGGCTTAGGGAGCTTTCTTTCAGTGGCAGCTGCAGATGCCACTGAAGGAATGCAAGGTTTGGGAGACGCTGGCAATTCCCAGACAGTTAAAAGTTCCTAGATAGCCAAATGTTCTATCCAGCGCATGGTGGAAGAAGAAACCATCAAGGAGGAATTGTCAGTGGAAGAACTAGCTGAATTTAGGCAGTTATGCCCAGTCTGCATAGAGATGGATGCCCTTACGGGTCAACAGCAAACGATCCACTCGCCAGTTCCATACAAATTGCTCATGGCAATACGGAAGGCAATCACAGAAACAGGACTTCAGAGTCGTTTCACTAGAGGTACACTTCAGCAGGTTTGTGAGACAATGATGCTCATTCCATATGACTGGATGGCCGTCATGAGAATGATGCTCAACCCCAGCCAGGATTTGCTATGGGACAGCGAGTATCAACTCGAAGCACAGGCAAGGGCTGCCAGGATGGGAGGAGCAGTACTTCCTGACCAGCTATATGGGTCGGGTCAGTTCAAATCCAGCAACGCGCAGATCACCTTACCACTCGCCATGCTTCACCTGGTGGCTGAGACAGCCTTTAGGCTTATCTCAAGGTCCCGGCAGCTGGCAAAGCAGCCAAAAATTACACAGCAGTTAAACAGGGCGCCCAGGAGTCCTACATGGACTTTATTAACAGGTTGGAGGAAGCGGTCAGTAGGCAGATAGACAACAAACAAGCCCAGCATGAGCTTATGATGAAGCTGGCTAAAGACAATGCCAACCTTGACTGCCATAATATCTTGCAGTCACTGGGCAATCATCCCAATCTGACACTTACTGACATGATCAGGGCTTGTGCCGACATTGGTACAGATTCCTACAAAATGGGTCTGTTAGCAGCGGCGGTGCAAGGCGGTAGGAAACCCAAAAGCAAGATCAAGGGAGCATGTCACAATTGTGGCAAGATCGGTCATTTCACTAGAGAATACCGATCCAAAAAGGGTAATGGCCAAAACATGGCTTGTCCCAAGGCTACGAGCACCCCATGTCCGCGATGTCGCAATGGCTTTCACTGGGCCAGGAACTGTCCGAATTCGGGAAACCAGAGCATGGGCATGTCTCTGGCCCCGGTCCAAACAGAGACCACAATCGCTCTGGGAGAGTCAGAGCTGGATTAGATTCACGGAACATTCCACCCTGCATTCCGGAGGCGCAGGCCAGACCTAAGGGCAGTGCGGGACTAGATTTGACTTGACAGTCAGAAGTCACTTGTGACTTGCCAGGCACAGTCTATCTGGTCAATTCCCAATACATGGACCCCTGCCTAAGGGTTATATAGGTTTAGTTTTGCCCCGCAGCATCGTAGGAACACGAGGAATCCTTGTAATTCCAGGAGTCATTGACTCCAAATTTTTGGGTGTACTCCAGGTTCAACTTTGGACACACCTACCACAAACCATTCACAAAGGAGACACGTTAGCGCAACTGATCATGGTTCCTTGTCACCCGCAAGCAGGAAGCCAGGAAAGGCTCAGAGACAGATCTGAGTCCGGGTCGGAAGACCGCTCGAGCACAGAAGGGGCAGTACAAGGATACCAGGTCTTAGCGACAGTGGAAGCCAACATAGAGTGGAAGTGGCGGCCAGTCATAAAGGTATTTTTAAACAAAAAAACCTTTTGATGGGCTATTAGATACTGGAGCTGACGTCAGCGTGGTCAGCCAGAGTCAGTGGCCACGTGAGTGGGCTCTTGAGCCGATCTCCAATGTGTGGAGGGGTAGGTGGTGTCCAGGAAGCATTTAGAAGCCAAGATTGGGTAGAAGTCATGATCCCCGAAGCTGATGGCACAGCGGTCATTCGGCCGCATATCTTGGATGTGCACATCAATCTCTGTGGGCGAGACATCTTGCAACAGTACCGTGCCACTCTTACCTTCGGGTAATGGCTCTACCACTCAAATGGCTTACCAACACGCCAGTCTGGGTAGAGCAATGGCCGGTAGTAGGGGAAAAATTAGTCACCCTAAAACAGCTGGTTAAAGAGCAGTTAGATGCAGGACACATAGAACAGTCCACCAGTCCCTGGAATTCACCCATATTCGTCATTAAAAAAGAAGTCAGGGAAGTGGCGACTACTTCAAGATCTAAGAGAGATCAATAAGTGTATTCATCCAATGGGTCCGCTTCAATGTGGCATCCCAAATCCGAACATGATCCCCGAGGGTTTGGAGATCCTGGTCGTAGACCTGAAAGACTGTTTTTACACCATTCCTTTAGATGTAAGGGATCGGGAAAGGTTCGCTTTTATGGTGCCAGTCGTGAACCACAGAGAGCCTACACAACGTTTTGCATGGAAATATTTGCCACAGGGGATGCTCAATTCGCCCATCCTGTGCCAAATTTACGTTCACGATGCACTGGAATAGTTTTGAAACCTTCACCCCACAGTCTTGGTGTGTCATTTAATGGATGACATTTTGATCACAGTGCCGCAACTCAGCAGCGAAATGTTTAAAGACCTCCAGACTACTCTGGGGGAGAAGGGGTAACTTATTGCCCCAGAGAAAGTTCAGAGATCCGAGCCCTTTTCATACTTGGGCCATCGGCTTCTCCGTTCTTTTGCGGCACCAGTTTTGCCACAAATTAACTTCAAAGATTCAGTCACCCTTGTAGAATTGCAGCAAATTCTGGGGAATATCAATTGGGCTAGACAGTATTTCAGGCTAGATACGGAACTCCTGAAGCCGCTCTTCTCACTGCTAACGCTAGGTAAGCAGCCAGCAGATCGGATACACATTCCGCGAGAGGCTCTCGAAAAGGTCAACCAAGTTCTCAGCCAGAGATGGGTGGACAGGATTAGTCAGGGGCCAAACGCTCCTGTTCTGAACCTGTACATAGTCCGAACCGGAGCCATGTTCACCGGAGCTCTAGGGGTAGACTCCAAGCGAGGGGCAAACATCATGGAATGGGTGTATTTACCACACACCTCTTCCCGAAACATCATCCCTCCACAGGAACTGGTTTCCGCAGTGATTTACCGAGGAAGGTTGAGAGCAAGGGATATCTCAGGGCACGATTTAGTGAAAATTGTTGTTCCATTCACCAAGGATCAGGTCCAGCGGCTGATGCAGCTCTGTGACTCACTCCTGATTGCATTGGAAGGGTTCACAGGATTCTTGGCATACCATTTGCTGAAAAACCTTAGACTTGTCTTGTTTCAGATGCAGACAGTCAGTTTGTGTGAGTTATTGTCCCTGGTTCCGCTTCAGGGGGCCAGGACAGTGTTCACTGATATGGGTCGAACATATGGCGTTCTTACTTGATAAGAGGGACAGGCTTGGCACACGCTTTTGACTCTTCTGCAGAAATCCACGCAGCGGGTGGAATTGGCAGCAGCAAACCTCGCCAAGGAACGCTTGAATATCATCACTGACAGCCAGTATGTCCGGAATTTGCTTCACAGTCTACCGGGAGCCTACATCACTCCCACGATAGACAAAAACTTGTTAGGTCTCTTCCTCACAACTCAATTTCATTTGCGGAACTGAACCGAAGCGCTCTATATCGCCCACATTAGAAGTCACCAGGATCTACCTGGCCTGATTTCCGTGGGCAATAGCAGAGCGGATGTGGCTGCAAAGGAAATTCAGCAAAGGTCAGTTTTGGGAGTCTTCATGACTCCGATTCAAAGTCATGCATTTTTTCATCAAAATGCCAAAGCACTTGCATGGCAGTTCAACCTGCCACTTTCCCAAGCTCAGGGCATAATCCGTTCCTGCCCACAATGTGCAGGAGCGGTGGGAGGCCCCTCATGGGGTGTCTACCCATGAGGGACAGAAGCCAACCAGGTGTGGCAGATGGATGTCACACACGTTCCGCAGTTTGGGAGATGGCAGTTCATGCACGTTTGCATCGACACATTTTCACAGTATGTCTAGGCTACAGCTCAGAAGGGAGAAACAGCTTCCCATGTGGAGCAGAATCTCCTCTCCTGCTTCGCAGCCATGGGCAAACCAAGGCACGTGAAAACCGACAATGGTCCGGCTTATAGCTCCAGGCAGCTGGCCACGTTCATGGCCACCTGGGACATTAAGCACACTTTTGGTGTTCCATACAATCCGCAAGGGCAAGCGATTGTGGAACAGGTGAATTGGACGCTCAAGTCCTACCTTAATAAACAAACAGAAAGGGGGGAACTAGCCCTCCCCAAAAATCAGGGTCAGGCATAGCATTGTCTGAACAAGGTACTGTTCATGTACAACCACCTGAATGCTTTCTCAGATTACACTCCACAGGAGAAGAACTTTCATCATACGGAGGCTCTCCCTTGCCCTATGGTGCGCTATCGAGTGCCACCGGATCCTTCTTGGAGGGGCCCGGCACCACTCGGAATGTGGGGGAGAGGGTATGCCACAATTATGTCTCCTTCAGGTGTCATCTGGATTCCAGCTTGTTGTGTGAAGCCTCATCTCGAGTCCAATGGCATGGAGCCAGGCGTTCCTGGACCTGCTGCCGGAGATGGAGGAATTGACTCTGATGGGGGAAACCAGGCGGAGGAGGAAACAACAGCTGATGACAGCACCAAAGATCACCTGTGGGATGGTCAAGTCCCTGTGCCAGGAGGCGACTGACATCATGTGGCAGGAGAATGTGGAACCAACGCCGGAGAACATCGTGGTTGCAGTTTTGTCCCAGATCACCTTTAATTCCTTGACGACGATCATCTTGATCCTTTCCTTGCTTATGGGGGGAGGGGTTCAAGCCGCTTCACTTGAAGCAGAAAATCTGATGCCTGGTGGAGATCTCTCTACCCAGCTTCATTACAACATCTGGGAAAGATTGGCGAACCTCGTCAATCAGTCCGATTTTTGCCTGAGGCAGACCACCGATTCTGCCTCTCTTCTCAGTACTTGTCTCATCCCAGTGTGTCACTCCCCAGGCATGCACATCAGGAACGGTGACTGGTTAGTGAAGCGGATATTTGGCCCATTCCACAAGATCATGTACTTGACATATGCGCACTGGGGAACCCAAGTCACAAAAATCCTACCGGCTGATGCGGCCACTCTGTACACTCCCCGAGTGGCAGTCAGCCCGAACTCAACTTGTGCTCACATGACTGGCTGTTCTGCAGTCAAAGGGCCACATCACCGTTGCCTCAACCCCAGCAACAGCACTTGGACTTGCAATCACCCAGAGACTATTAACTCAATGTTTGTTCATGTCACTTTGCCTTCAGGCTGTTTTTTTACATGTAACCAACACACTTGGAACTATATTCCCACAAATGTATCTGATTCTTTCTGTTGTATCAGTCATTTGACACTGTCGCTCCCCACAAAGGATATGGTTGCCCCAAGCACCGATGTATCTGCCCACACACGGCACATTCGTGCCACCCAGCTAGATAGTTCATGTGACAGTAACATCAGGGTTCTGAGCAAAGCTGAGTACATCTCATTGGCAGTCAGTTTGTTTGGCATGCCAGGCTTAGCCATAGGCAATGCTCGCAGGATTGGTCAATTGGCTTGCGCTTTGGCAAAAGCCATTAATCATACCTCCTCAGCGATAGCGATGCTCAATCAAGAGCAAATGGAGCTTCACCATGCGATATTGGATAATCGAGCAGCCATAGACTACCTCCAACTCGTACACCATTTGGGTTGTGAGACAGTCCATGGCGTGTGTTGTTTCAACCTCACGAACAACTCTCGCAAGGTACAAAGTCAGATCACAGATCTCCATACCCTGGTTAAGAATAAAAGGGAAGACGCCCCGTGGGAGTGGTTGGATTTGCTTTGGTTGTGGTCCCCATGGGGGTGGCTACAAACAATGCTCAAGGTGATTATGGGTGTTGCAATTTTGGGGATAGCAGTTTGCTGTTTCGCGCAATGTATTCCCTCATTGCTGTCAATGTGTCCCCCATGGAGGAAACCCCAGGATGTCCTCACTCCACTCACTCCATGTCAGCTCATGCCACTCCTGCGCAGAGCCGTCTGTCAGGTCCAATTAAACAAATAAAGGAGGAGTGTGGGTTCTGCGCACATAATTGCCATACTGTCCCTGACAGAACCACGGTTTTGGGGGAACACTCCTTGGAGCCGTTGTTTCCGAAGGGACAGAAATTGGGGAGCGGATTAATAGCTATAGTTTAATTCACCGATCGCTGGCCTAACAGGCAGTTCGGACAATATAGGGCAAAGATCGCCAGGTGGTCAACTCTATAGGCATGTAATGAGTAATCTCGCATCCGCAGAAGCTCTAAGCCCTAGAATCAACCTAGGCACATGTTTGCTCCCGATAACAGTAAACAATGCATGTCCCCGGTAGTAAATTAGATAGATAAGAAACTTCCCCCGGTGAAGTCATCCCTAATGGGTATGTTGTTCAGTCGCACAGTTGACTCCGACCCTTTGCGACCCCATGGACCATTTTCCTCCAGGCGCCTCTGTCCTCCACCATCCCCCTCAGCCCTCCCAGCTCTGTGCCCATTGTGTCTATAATACAATCTAGCCATCTCATCCTTGGCCATCCCCTTCTTCTTTTGCCCTCCACCTTTCCCAACATCAATGCCTTCTCAAGTGAATCCTCCCTTCTCATTTGATGTCCAAAGTATTTTAGCTTCATCTTTACTATTTGACCTTCCAATGAACAGTCAGGGTTAATTTCTTCTAAGATTGACCAATTTGTTCTCCTCGCTGTCCAGGGGACTCTCAAAACCCTCCTCCAACACCACATTTCAAAGGCATCTATTCTTCTGCGTTCAGCCTTCCTAATTGTCCAGCTCTCACATCCATACATTACTACTGGGAAAACCATTGCTTTGACTATTCTAATTTTTGTTTGCAATGTAATGTCTCTGCTTTTCACTATGTTCCCCAGGTTTCTCATCGCTTGTCTCCCAAGAATCAGTCGCCTTTTTATTTCATGGCTGCAATCCCCATCTGCAGTGATCTTTGATCCTAAGAAAGTAAAATCTGTCACTGCTTCTACTTCTTCCCCATCTATTTTCCAGGAACTGATGGGGCCTGTTGCCATTATCTTGGTTTTCTTGATATTGAGTCTCAAGCCAGCTTTTGCACTCTCCTCCTTCAGCCCAATCAAGAGATTCTTTAGGTCTTCCTCACTTTCTGCCATTAGGGTGGTATCGTCTGCATATCTCAGATTATTGATGTTTCTCCCAGCGATTTTAATCCCATATTGTGATTCCTCCATCCCTGCACTGCACATTATGTGCTCTGTGTATAGGTTGAATAAGCATGATGACAAAATGCAGCCTTGTCTTACTCCTTTTCCTATTCCAAACCACTCTGTTATTCCATGTTCTGTCCTAACTGTTGCTTCTTGGTTCATGTACAGATTTCTCAGGAGGCATATGAGGTGCTCTGGTATTCCCATCTCTTTAATTACTTGCCACATCTTGTTGTGGTCCACACAGTCAAATGCCTTAGTGTAGTCAATAAAACAAAAGTAAACTTGTTTCTGGTATTCCTTTGTTTTCTCCATGATCCAGCGTATGTTGGCGATGTGGTCTCTAGTCCCCCTGCCTCTTCTGAAACCAGCCTGCACCTCTGGTAATTCTCTCTCCACATGCTGCTGAAGTCTGTCCTGTATTATCTTGAGCATCACCTTGCTGGCATGTGGGATGAGCGCGATTGTTCGATAATTTGAACATTCTTTGGCATTGCCCTTTTTTGGGATTGGGACGTATACTGATCTTTTCCAATCCTGTGGCCACTGTTTTGTTTTCCAAATCTGCTGGCATATTGAATGCAGTAATTTGACGCCATCATCTTTTAGCGCTTTGAAAAATTCAACTGGGATACCATCATCTCCACTAGCTTTGTTGTTTGCAGTGCTCTTTAGGGCCTTTATGACTTCGCTCTCCAGGATGTCTGGCTCAAGTTCAATTTCTTCATCATTGTGATTATCAGGAGTGTTGAGGTCCTTTTTGTAAAGTTCCTCTTTGTACTCTTTCCATCTTTTCTTAATCTCTTCTGCATCAGCTAGCTCCTTTCCGTCTTTGTCCCTTATCATGGTCATTTTTGCTTTAAATGTTCCCTTGATTTCCCCAATTTTTTTGAAAAGATCTCTGGTTCTGCCTCTTTTGTTGTTTTCCTCCATTTCTCTGCACTGTTCTTTTAGGTAGTTTTCCTTATCTCTCCTTGCTTTTCTTTGAAATTCTGTGTTCAAATGGTTGTAGTTTTTCCTTTCTCCTTTGACTTTTGCATTCCTTCTTTCCTCTGCTATTTTAAGAGCCTCATCAGACAACCACTTTGCTTTCTTACTCTTCTTTTCTTTTGGTATGGTTTTCTTTGCTGCATCCTGCATGATGTCCCTCATCTCCGTCCATAATTCTTCCGGTACTCTGTCTACCAAGTCTAAGCCATTAAATCTGTTCATCACCTCCACCGTGTATTCTTTAGGGATGCTGTCTAGGTGATATCTTTCTGGTCTCCGTGTTTTCCCTATTTTCTTTAGTCTAAGCCTGAATTTTGCGATCAGTAGGTTGTGATCTGAGCCACAGTCTGCTCCAGGTCTTGTTTTTGCTGACTGTATGGAGGTTCTCCATCTTTGGCTGCAGAGTATGTAGTCAATCTGGTTTCGGTGTTGGCCATCTGGTGATGTCCATGTGTAAAGTCGCCTCTTGTGTTGCTGGAAGAGAGTGTTTGCTATGACCAGTGCGTTCTCTTGGCAGAACTCTATCAATCTTTGCCCTGCTTCATTTTGTGTTCCAAGACCAAATTTGCCTGTTATTCCCTCCACTTTTTGATTTCCTACTTTGGCATTCCAGTCTCCTAATATAATTTGGACATCATTTCTTGGTGTCTGTTCTATGAGGTGTTGTAAGTCCTCATAGAACTGGTCCATTGTGGCTTCATCTGCACCAGTGGTTGGTGCGTATATTTGGATCACAGTGACATTGAAAGGTTTGCCTTGAAATCTGACTGACATCATTCTGTCATTTTTGAGATTTTATCCCATTACTGCTTTTCTCACTCTTTTATTGACAATTATGGCTACTCCATTTCTTCTAAGGTTTTCTTGCCCGCAGTAGTAGATATGATAGTTTCCAGAGCTGAATTCACCCATCCCTGTCCATTTGAGCTCACTGATGCCCAAGATGTCAATGCTTATTCTTTCCATCTCATTTTTACCACTTCCAGTTTTCCTTGATTCATAGACCTCACATTCCATGTCCCTATGCAGTATTGTTCCCTGCAACACTGTATTTCTCCTCCCCCTTTCGTATCCCTCCCCCTTTTCAGATCTGCTGTGCTGAGCATCCCCTTGTTTTGCCTTTTGTTTTGGTCCATAGGGTTCTCTTGGCAAACTTTGTGGCGTGCCTTTGTGGCGTGCCTCTACGCCAGTCTTTTCCCATCACACATGTTATCACAGTTTAAACAGTTTTAAAACAAAGTATTATCATGCACAATATCACAGTTTATCACATAGTATCAAAGTAAAAGTTGAACTAATTAATGAAAGGGAAAGAAAGAAAGAAAGAAAAAGTCCACTATATCAAGTCTCTATGTAAGTCAGTTTCTTGTACAGTCACTATGTCAGTTGCCATAAGCCATCTATGTTTAGTCAACTATATTATTTCAGTTCGATTACTTATCCTTTGCATGCACACAGCAGCTCTTGCCTCTCTTCGGCCTCATGGAGTCGGTCAAAGGCGCCGGCTCGGGCCTCGCTGTGATGGTGGTTGTGGATGGTATCTCCTGGGGGTGGTCGGGGGTCTCCGGAAGTGTCCTTCTCTCTGGCCCCAGGTCTTTGGATGGGGAGGGAGGGGCAAGATCCTTTACTCACCTCCCCCTTGGGCCTCTCTGGATGGCAAATGGGCAGTAGAGCTGGGCCTTCCTGAAGCCTTTTCTTCCTCTCCAGGCTCAGGTCTTTGGATGGGGAGGGAGGAGCAGGATCCTTTACTCACCTCCCCTGTGGGCCTCTCTGCATGGAATGTGCAGTAGAGCTGGGCCTTGCTGATTCCTTTTTTCTTCCTCTCCAGGCCCAGGTCTTTGGATGAGGAGGGAGGGGCTGGATCCTTTACTCCCCTCCCCTGTGGGCCTCTCTGCATGGAATGAGCAGTAGAGCTGGGCCTTGCTGATGGGTAACTTGTGTAATCTCAATGTGCAGACTCAGAGTTTTCCTGTCACGGCTACGTGCAACTTATGCACACAGTCGATCTAGGGAGGGTATAAAGTTAAGTGCCTTCTGATCAATAAACGCTGGTCTTCGCTCCATCTTGCCTCACGTGTCTTGCTTTACCAGTCTCCTCCGGGACCCTCCGGCCCACATCGGGGCCCCGATCCAACAGTCTTCCTCTGCAGTTAGAGGAAAATCAGATGTCCTCTTCCTTTTTAATTCAAAGAATGGCCAAAAAGCAGGCATAGAATTGTGTTGATTTGTGAAATGTGTCACAAATAATCCATCCAATACTTCCTGTTTCTAAGAATCCATGCAACAAGCAGTTATTATAATTTACCTACACAGCTTGTACAATCTGCACAATATATGCAATCTGGTGAATCCTTCTTATGATTATTAAACTGCCATTGTAACTGAAAGAAAACATATCTCTGTTTCTCAGGTAGAAAGTATAATGTTGCAATTTCTCATGGCAACAGTGGAACAATGTGTTATTTATCCCCCACTTAAGAGAAGTTCTACCTTGTCCACAAACAACAACTTAATTCTACATATCATTGGCTTCTTTTTGTTGCTTCACTTACTATATACTGCAGTACTTAATTAAGAGCCATGTAGTACAGTAGTTCTTACCTGTTTCTACTCTATTGATTGGTTGTTTTTAGCTTTTCATTATGATATTGCCCACTATCTTGTTTCTAATGGCAAATCCTTGTTTTCATTAGTAATGTGTATTTCTTACACATATTTTCATATATAAATAATGCATACTGTACATATTGTACTTTTAATATAAAATATTTACAGTAATACATTGATTGATGAAGCCCCATTTGTTATTCTGACCAAATCTTTACTGTTACTTCAAAATTAAGAAAGAAAGCACATATTTATTTTATTATTAAACATTTAATGAATATGATTCTGACAAGCAGCAAATGTATTCTCCCTATGGCAAATTAAAGAAGAAGGGAGTGGAGAGTTGTAGTCAGACATTTGCTGGGGTTATTAATGCTCTTTCACAGTTAATTTGAACATTGTTTCCCCTTTAAAACATAATGTGACCAAGGAAGTCAAAGTCAAAATAAAAATTACATTAATAATACTCTGATTTTTCTTGTGCTTTAACACTAAAGTTCTATGCATGTTAACTTGGAAGTAATAAGATCTTCTATGAAGCTAGATGGAGATTCCACCAAATACACAGAGATAACACTGAGGAACAAAATTACTTTGCTTTGACAACAGATAAATCTTCTATCAATATTTTGCATTCTAAAAAGAAATCAGAAATGAAACAGACTATAAAGCAGCAGTTTGGAAGCTTTCTTATAATCTCTCTTTCCTTTAGAGCAGTGGTTCCCAAACCTTTTTTAGCCATTCTTCACATAAGCACCTCTAAAATCCTAATGCCACCCACCCCCTTGGGCATATAATTCTTAGTTTTAAAAAAGTGAACTCCTATTCAGATGGAGGAAAAAATGCAAAAAACCAAAACAAAACACTGTTAACCTTTTCTCAAATTGCCACCATTAAAAATCAGGGGCCTGTGTCCCACATTGGGAACCACAACTTTAGAGGAAATATGTTTTTTGTTTCCCTACTTAAGGAAGGAATATCTGGATTTCTTGGACAACAAAATCCCACAATTCTGTATTCTGGGAGTTCTACCTAACAGGATTTCTGAGAAGTGACACAGAGTCCGAAGTACAAACAACCATACAGCCCACCATAAACCCTCTCAAGCTCAGGTGTGGCCCTGTCACCTGTGTTATAGTTCTTTAGATGGGGAAGGAAACACCATCTTGTCCACTTACATTCATCCTCATTCCTTTCTCTCTCATGTGGGAATGTGACATCAACCATATTTGTGGGTTTTAAAGGCTTTGTTTATATATGTGCGGAGGGAGAGGAAGTGACTGGGAGGAGGTACTATGAGATTTTAGCTACTGTTACTCCAGTACAGCTTTGCTGTGATTGTGTTAAATCTCCAAATAAAATTTTAAGGAGTTTCCAAGCTTGTCTACTGTTCTGCTTCATATCCAGGATTTCAAATAATGCACACAATTGTGATTTTCAACTTTCAGCTAGAGCCTGCAGCTGTTCTCCCCCAGCTTCAACAGTGTCTTCCTGAAAATGATCCTGGTTGTAGAGTGCCTGATATCTGTCCAGCAGAGGTTTGATGTCATCAGTCAGGCCTTGGATGTACTGTGTGTGTGTCATGTCCAGCCCTTATAAGCAATAGTCCAGGCAATGATGAACAGAACAACAACAGGAGTTTATTTAACAGTCTTTCAGGTTACACTTACACAAGTCCACCAGCTTTCCCGATAGCCCTTTTACCTTTGGTCGCAGGTTAGGAGGAATGTTGTGATACTCGCCCTCAGTCACAACAGAGAGGAAGGAACCTGAACCCATCCTCGAGATGAAAGAGAACTCCTTCAAGGCAGACTTCCATGAAGAACCCATCCTTCAGGTCTCGCCTCTCGTCATCAACCCCGTGCCTCGTGAAGACCTTGGTGATGCAGAGCTGTAGTGTCTGCGAACCTTCAATGCGTTGCTTACACACTTTGGAGATATGGCCCGTCTTCCCACACCGGTAGCACTGGATGCTCTTGTAGGGAAATTTGATGTGGAGGCGTCATCTCCCGCAGCCTTGGCATGGTGCAACAGACCCTGGCGTTGGCGCCCATGTTCCCTGAATAGAGCTACATTGTTGTAGCTGGACCTGGTGGTTCCTTACCTTTGAGGGTTGACTTGGGTTGGAAGTGTTCACGCAGAGTGTGCAGCAATGCCAGCAGAGAGATTTGCTGTAGTACGTCGGGCGGCAAAAGTTTAAAAACGACATCAAGAGTCTATAACCCACAGTGGGCCAAGAAAGTTGCCTTCCACAGCAACGGGTCAAGTTTTCTTACTGTGAAGTAGCTCTCTAGCTGGATTTCGTAGTAAGGCCACAGTCGAGGATTGCACATGTTGAAAGGTTGCAGCCATAATGGAATTTGGTCAGCCATCTCATTTTTCTTCAGTCCCATCCTTGTCGCCAATGTTGTGTCCGGCCCTTATAAGCAATAGTCCAGGCAATGATGAACAGAACAATAACAAGAGTTTATTTAACAGTCTTTCAGGTTACACTTACAAGGCACTCAGGACATAAGATGGCTATATGAATCCCCGTGTATTCAGTCCCTCTGGAGTCTGCCGTAGAAGAGGCAATGCACTAAGCTATACCATTACAGTGATAGAGGATAGAAGAGACCAAGGCTTAGCACATTACTGGCTAACCTGTGCGTATCGGAAAGTATAGATCCGGTCTGGCCCCACCTTTGTTTACCTGTGGGGCTTATATAGTGTCTCCCAGGCAGTTGCTCCTTGATACAAAGTAGTGACCCGTTGGACAAGCATAACCAACCAATCATAACAAGATATACAAGTATTAACCAATCAGGAACAGGATCCTAAAGTGTACCCAATCACAGAACTCTCAGTGGCATAATGAGCATGCTCAGAGAGGGAGATTTCACGCCAACTTTAGCTCCTAATTTGGATGGCGGGAAACCACCATTTTATCTTTGCAAGGCGTTGCTTGAGCAACTTGCAATTCTGCCTTAATACACAACAGTGTGGCATCCTCTTAGAATATTTTCCCTTGATATTACTTTTACATGATGGACAAATTCAGAATATTTATCTGGGTGTTGAGCGATCTTCTCCACACTTTTATCCAACTGCTCTCCAAAATTCACTCACTTAGTCTTCTTAAAGTTAAAATGTCTGTGAAAAGAACCTCCTGGGGTTTCACTGCAACATTTACTATACACACGATGGATCTGTCTTGAGTGTGCAAAATTTAATCATCAAACATTTTCATGTACTGTGTTACTATCTTCTTGCTAACAAAAATGTTGTCCGTGTTTTACCCAATCCTCCATCTATTGGTGTTAAAGGATGCAGGCAGTTTTGGATCACGACTGGGAAAGAATAGGGCCAAACAGTATGACTTTAAAAGGTGCAAAAATACCGTTTGTAAACAGAACACAGTAGGCACACTATAATTCACATAAACGTGGTAGCAGTTCAAATAATCTTTTAATGTGATAAATTTGAGTGTTTGAAATAACTAATTTTCCTTTACTTGCAGGTATAAATTCCAAAAATAATGTTTCACTCAGAAAAATAAATTCAAAAGGTACAACGCTCAAAAGACGGATAATTTCCAAATAATTTTCAAAAGAGTAATTTTCAAGATATAGTTCTCAAAATCCAAATTTTGTTAATCCTTAAGTAATAATCTCTTCTTGTAGAAAAAAGGTTTCCGAAGCTATCCCAGTAAATAAAGCTTTTCAGACCAAATGTCTTTCATCAACTAACTAATTAACATTTTAGTTATACATATGGTACAAACAATACAGATGGTAGCTTTTTGACATATTCCATAGCTATAACTTTATACATTGTATTCTTCCTTTTTTTTACATTTTGAATTAATTTTTCTGAGTGCTACATTATTTTTGGAATTTATACCTGCAAGTAAAGGAAAATTATTTATTTCAACCATAAATTTATCACATTAAAAGATTTTTTGAACTGCTACCACGTCTACGCGAATTATAGTGTGCCTACTATGTTCTGTTTACAAGCAATGTTGTTGTTTGTTTGTTTTGTTTTTTGCATCTTTTAAAGTTTAGGATCGTGGACAAGTTGGAGGTAATTGGAGTCTGGACCATCTTCATTGGTCTGGTTATATCCCCAAGCCTTACTGTGAGAATTAAAATCTCCCATAACAAAATTTATTTGGTCATATATAAAATTGTCTGGCTGATTAAAAGCAAAGCAATCACACTTATTTACCACCACATAGCACTTCATGCACTCTCTGGGTAGATCACAAGTTAATTAGTATTCTGCCCCCAACATGCTGGGTACTCACTTTACCGACCTTGGAAGGATGGAAGGCTGAGTCAACCTTGAGCCCAGGCCAGGATTGAACTCACAACCTTTTGGTTGCAGTACAACAATTTAATCACTGTGCCACTAAAATTTACTTCTGGTGGCTTGTATATGGAGGTAACAGAGAGGCACTGGTTGTGGCAGAGTGTTGTGTGTGTTGTAGTCTACTGCAACTCCCTTATTTATAGCCTCCGCCGCCTCTCCCAAAGACCCAGGGTTGTTAACTCACCAAGTCACAGGGAGTGAAGTTGTTTCAATAGTAGTGTAGATGTAGCAGTAGCAGTGTGTGGTGGAAGCAGAGAGCAAAGTGCCAGTGCTATGCCCAAGTAGAAGCCAACTCAGAGAAGTTGTAAAAGTCCCAAAACAGAATTTTATTTTTCCATTTTATAATCCATAAGGCAAAGAAATACCTGTAGAGAATAAAATCCCCTTAAAGTCCATCAGTCCATGAAATGGCAAAGTATCAGCAAAGTTCAATGTCCATCAGTCCATGAAATATTTCAAAGTATGGAAATGCCAACGGAACAGCCTTTTCAGGAGCCCATCGGAGAACTGGTTTGAGAGCTCAAAAGCTCTTTTTATACACAAAATGATGGAAAATGAGTGGTTCCCCACCCCTTAGGGTTCCCCACCCCTTAGGAATGCATTAGGTAATAAGGTTTCATCATGGGAAAGTCCCGGGTCTCTTGGGTCCCTGCAGGTGTCCCCCTCCCCTTAGGAATTTATTAGGTAATGAAAAAGCACCTGGTCTCCCACTGGTGGGGTCCCATCATCCCTTTGATGGACCCACTTCCCCAATAAAGAGACAGACACAGTACTGGATTTAAAAATTGGGCCACTTTATTGAATTGTAATTCAACTTAAAACTTTAACTTTAACTTTCCTTAACCATGTTAAGGCTAACGGGCCGCAATAGCACGTGTAAGGAGCAAATCTTAATTGCCAATCATATTTGGCTACTTTGTATCAAATTGTATCAATTTGTTTACCTATGAAACAAATTGTTGACCCAGGTCAGTATGCTACTTGACTCCAGCACCTGACGTATATCCGGTAAAATATTAAAGTGCTGCAGGCTGCATAGATCATAGCATCACCCGGTTCATGGTCCACCCTTGATTGTCCAAGCCCCAGTTTCTCTGTACCTTGTCCTTGGGGTGGCCAATCAACTGCATACCTGCCGGATACCTATGGGTCATCCACTTTCTCCTTACCAGTGCTACCCGCCAAAGTGACCTGAAAAGGGAAAACAGTACCCTATATCTCTACCATCAGCAACAGTGTGGGATGGGTGAAAACAACAAGAACCAAGGAGCCAATGCAGGTTCAAGCAAAAATTCCCATCCGGCCCCGAAGCGACCAAAAGTAGTCACACTGTCACCTAGGAAAGGAGGGTGAGGGCAAACGCGCCCTTGGCCCAGCCGATTACAAAATGGTACCTCTGCTCCTTCACCCTCTACCTCTGCGATGTATTAGGTCAAGGGCCAGAAAGAGAAAAAGTTGAGAAAGGGTCATTTCTGGTGGAAAAAACACCTGCTAGTTACTTTCTCTCTCAGGAATGCAGAGCATGAGAATATTCAGACAGAAAGGAATGCACAAGCACAGGCTGGTTTCTCAACCTTATAACTAAGTGATTAATACTTCTATCAATGAAACTAAACATTTTACTTTACTCCTAAGCAAGTGAACTAAATACACACAATTCTACTTTCTAACTCTAAGGCACGTTAAACTTATAACTACTTTACTAACATTCTATCTTATCACATCCTAAGATACTACACATTTTAACTGAACTTCTAAACAGTTTGTTTAATGCATACACACACACACACAAAATTGCAGCATAGACACTGCATAGCATACCAGGATCATGACAACAGAGAATATTTATGTTTACTACACATGTCGCTAGTAGAAAGTCCCTCAATATTTATTGAGTACATTGTTAAGGATGATCTTGACAAAGACCTTTGAGGTGAATTCATTCCTTAGTTCCTTTGGTTTGATCTAGTGTGAGAAAGATTAACCAGCAAAACAAGGTTTCAATTGTCTGAGGCACCCCAATTGCCGTTCAAAAATATAAAATGTAGCCACAATTTTCAAGGAGGCTCTTTGCCTAGCCCACCCCCGGTGTCAGGAGACAGACAACTTTTTTGGATGTAAAAAATTGGGCCAATTTATTAACTTTTGAACTGAATTAAACCATGCAATTAAGTGTTTTGCAATAGGCTGATGTAGAACTGGTAAGGACCCTCCAATTTGAAATCCACTGGATATAATTATTGATCTTAATTCTGCATTAGATTTTTCTAGTTATGTTACTTAGTAGATCCCTAGCCAGAAGTGTCAACCAGCCACTCTCACATATGGCATTGCATCGGGTGAACTGCCTAAGGCACTGCAAGCTATCAAACTTGCAAGAGCCTTGTTCCTGGGCCGCATTTAATCAAGCAGGCATGTTGTCCATCTTGGCTGTCCACCTGTGTGATTAATCAAATGCATCCCTTATCCGATTCACTAGGGATCAATTTCCTGTCATTACCAGTGCTACCCACCACATGGGGAGGAGACTTTTCCTACTCCACCCCCCCCCCCCGACCAAAGGTTTGGTCTCCAGGCCATTGTGCAGAGACAGTATGAATAATTGCAACCAGCATTGGAGAGGTGCACCCATCTCCACAGAATACTGCTGCCACTCCATTCGTGTAACTGGGTGCTCAACCAAGATGCCAATACCTTCCTCCTGGGGAAAAATGGGCAATGGACCGGTTAGCCACCCTGCAAGTGCGGTCTATGAATTTTGGGCAAAACTAGAAAATGAGATTTCTAGAATTTTTTGGGGAAATATAAAAGTGGGGCCAGCTATAGTTTGCTGACTGACACAGAACATATGAGTTTAGGAAAGGGAGCTGAACATAAAAAAAGGGTATAGTATAAGAGAATAGATTTTGGCATATTTGGCATTTATTTGTGGAGTTCGCTGGTCAGGGGGCTGACCGAAGCAAGCCAGTACAGGAACATCATAGTTTTTGGAAATAGTGATGAATAAAAGACACCGCATTCTCTAGGGCAATGTATAGTCACATATGGTGTAATGGTAATTTCTGTTTTGAATATTTTGAGATGGTCTAGAAAGGAGAGTTAATATAAAGATAAATAAGATAAGGTAGATTGAAATTAGCTGGTTTATTCAAACTCATTATTCTATTGATAATTATTATTGGGCTAAGAGGACATGAATTGTGGACCATGGTAATTTAAAGCTTTCTACCTTTATCCTTATACTTTCAGTATATATGGCTACCCTATATTCATATTTTCTATGCTCTTGTTTCATTTTGTATTGTATGTGAATTTTTTTCTTTCTTCTTTTATAAGTATTTTGTATTACTTTTAAAATTTAATAAATAAAAAAGTGCGGTCTAACATGCAGCAGTTCGCCTGGCACCCGAAATGCCATGTGGGGAATTTTAGACCAGATCAACCTGGTGTCCAGCCATTGCTGGTGGATGAGGGAAAGATCATGGTGAATGGCTGTACTAAGGTTGAACCCAGTGATGCAACCACATCCTTACCCCCGAGGCAGAAGACGAAAATGTCCGGGCACCACCTGTACTCAGACACAAAATTCAATAGGTGACAACACCACATTCCTCAGAAACCACATCACGGCGGCCAAGGTGAATGCCATAAGGTGCACATGCTCCATAGTGGGAGGCCCAAAACACGAAGCTGTGCCCCACGATCCAGACGTGTGCCATAGGAGTAAGGCGAGCAGGACCTGCAAGGAACAGAAGGGAAAAATGTGCCAGCAGAACAGTTCAAACTGCTGATTAACTATTTGGACCACAGCAGCATTGACACACCAGAAGGTAATGGCGGTATTGGAACATTGAGAACCCTATAGCATGAGAACCCCCAAAATTGGGCAAGAATTCCAAAAATGTCAAATCAGGAGGATCTCAGGCCTCTGCCACTGTTAGACCACAAACCACAACACCTGTGCCCATTACAGTACATGCAGTACCCATGAGCGCCAGATGCATCAGAGTGGACCTGAAGCTGCATGGGAAAGGTAACCTCCATGCACCAGAAAGATACCCTGTTAAACCCCTGAAAAATGACACGCAGACCTGAAGGTCAGCTCATATACCCCGTGTCACTCAGGCATGATGAAACTTTGTAGGCAGACCCAACATAGCATTGGAAAGCCGGCGGGCAAATGCCCTACCAGGAGCAATGACCCTGCATGCAGTTGAGGTGCCCACTAAGTTCCTGGAGCACGCAGAGCATAAACCTATGCTTGGAGACCACTGGCCCAATCATAGTGGTAATGTGGTCCAACTCCTGGGGGGGGGGGAGCAGGAGATTGTGCCATGGTCTCCAGTTTGATCCCCAGGAAAGTGAGCCAGGTCGAAGGCCACTCCATTTATTTCCAGAGGCCAAAGTAACTGAAAACTCAGTGGTGACCTCTGTAAAACACTGGAGAAGATGGCTGTGAGTGCCCTTGTTTGCTGGGCCTGCCAGGAGAAAATCAGTAAAGTAATGTGCCACCATGTCCAACTGCACTAAGGCCCAATGAATAAAATAACCAAAATGCTCAAAGGCAGTGCACGACATCAAGTGACAGAAAGGCATGGCCCAGTCCATGAAGTACTGGCCTTCAAAAGCCGGGCAAGTGAAATTATCCAGATGGACCGGGAGAAGCCTGAAGGCCGACTTGGTATAGCACCTGATAAGCAACACACACGGGCCACAAGAACAGGCCAGGTGGACGGCCTCATCAAAGGACATATATTGGACCATACAGAGTTCATCCATTGAAGGACAAACCTGGTGGATAATAGAGGTGGTGGATTAACCCATATTCCCCAGAAGATTTCTTGGTACCAGACCAAGAGGAGACAACTTCAGGTAATGGTAGGGAGGCTGGTCAAATGGGCAGGCCACTCTCAGCACCTGGACCTCCTTAAGGATCTGGGCCCTAGCCACATGCTCCAAGCCCTGTATAGACCCAAGGTTAGGTGCCCCCTGATGTCCCCTCACCCCCACAAGAGGGATGTAGAAACCCCAGGAGAAATCACCCACCAGGTAGGCCGTGGCCACGTGCTCTGAGAACCCCTGCACCACCAGAAGGTGGGGTAGTGGTGCTGTGCTTGGCCGCTAAACCAGGTGACCAGAATGACAGAAGTCCAGTGAGGCAGGGAGTGGAGGAGTCATAAACTGCAGCCACAGCTTCATATGTTGCTCCTCCCAGCGCATAGTAGGGTGGATGGCCACACACATACGAAGATTTCCCTCATACGCAAACCATGCCTGGCCCAGGAATTCCACATAGACCCTTGTTGTGTATGTAACTGAATATAATGCTTATAACAGTTTGTATTAATGTTGGGATCAGGTGATCCTCCATTTTGTGTACTTCTTAGAACTAAGCTCTCGTGGGACTTGGGCTCCCACCTATTCTACACGAGAAGCGCAAAGGCTCCATAGTCTCAGGTCACTCAATGATCACCCCACTGTTCTCCCAACCAATCCACTTGTTTTCCGCCCGAATGTATCTATATTGTATATAAAGGCGCTGCTGCACCATTGCTCTCCATGTTTAGTTCCCGAAATAACATTGTGTTTGGCCCTGTTATGCTGGCTGCTGCATGTTAACTCCTGAACATCAAATTGATGATGAAGGTGGGATGTCATCCCACAGGGCTAGCTTGAGTCCCTTTGATGTGGCCACCCCAGAGAAATGGAACCCGTACAAGCAACAGTTTTGGCACACAATGGTGGCCAAAAATATCATTGAGAAAGACCAGAAGTGATCTTGCTTCCTTTCTCAGTGCAGTCTGGCCACCCTCTAACTAGCCATCCACCTGGTGGTACGGCGGGACATAGACGAGGTCCCCCTTACGGACATCCTTGTGGCTTTGCAGAACCATTTCCAGCCCAAGGTGTACATCTTCCCGGCCCAGGTGGCGCTTCACAGACATGACCAATGCCTCAGGGAGTCTGTGGCTGACTACACTGCCATGCTGAGGTTGGCTACCACTCCAAGCCATTGGCCCAACTTAGAAGATGCCCTCTGCAATCGCCTGCTGGCCGGCCTAAGAGATGAGAAAGCACAACACCGGCTCATGACCAGAGAGACTCTAACCTTCAAGTTGGTCTTGAGAGAGACGTTGGCATCTGAGGCAGCACAGTCCTGCGTCAAGTCATTCAAGCAGCAGCCTGCCACCTCCGGAGGTCTGGAGTCCACCATGCAGGCCCATCGCTGCTCGTTGTCCGGCTCTTCATTGTCATCCACATCGTCAGCTTCTACATCCGCGCCGGGGTCCAGTGACAAAGAGGGCTAGGTCCAGAAGGTCCACAAGAAGAAAAGGGACAGACACGTCATCGAGAAGGCCCAGTGGAGAAGTGATGGCTACAGAGAAAGACACGACAACTGCAAGTGTCCCTTCAGGAATGCTGACTGCCACCATTGCGGAAAAAGAGGCCAAATCACCAAGGTGTACGTACCGGCAGGGACAGAAGCAGTTTCCAGTCCAAGACGAGCAACCAAGCCAAAGGGAGCATCCATCTCAAAGATTTATTTGATGGAGCCGCTCATCAGCCATGTCTCCAGTGCTTCCAACCGGTTCTTTGCTGAGGTCCAGTTGCAAGGCGTCCCAGTCAAGATGGAGGTGGATTCAGGTACATCCTACTCTATTTTGCCCTAGAACGAGTTCCTGAGAACTCCCCCCACATTGCGCCCAAAATTGTGGACGTTGAAAACGTCCATTCGAGATGTTCAAGATTGCCAGATTCCAGTCCTGGGGATGGAGGATTTTGCAGTGAAGTTCAAAAACTTCACAAAGTTGCCCCTTGTAGTGGTGAAACAAGGCACTAACTGCTTACTAGGGGTGCAGTGGTT
The DNA here is from genome assembly GCA_035047305.1 of Bradypodion pumilum. Lineage (NCBI taxonomy): Eukaryota > Metazoa > Chordata > Lepidosauria > Squamata > Chamaeleonidae > Bradypodion > Bradypodion pumilum. The sequence continues at coordinate 13,439,191 of JAWDJD010000009.1, read as the reverse complement.
TGAACCACTTGGAATTAGACTGTCTGGCATCAACGCCATCCAATCTGACCCAGTGCAGGACGTTTGTAACACGCACTCAACAGTATTCAAAAAAGGACTTGGAACTTATGTGGGGGCCCCGGTTTCTTTCGACCTTGACCTGGCTGTGTGGCCTATTCGTCTTAAGCCTCACTGTGTTCCTTTTGTGTTAAAGGATAAAATCAAGGCTGAACTTGATAAGCTTGTGGGGCAGGGAATACTGGTGCCAGTGGATTCTGCAGAATTGGAGACACCCATAGTCACTGCAATTAAGTCTAACAGGGAGGTAAGAATTTGTGCGGACTATAAATGCACAATTAACAAGGCAATCAGGCCTAATGCCATGGTAAGCCATTTGCTCGCTATGTTACATGGGAGAAAATGTTTTGCTAAATTGAACTTAGCCCAGGCCTACCAGCAGCTATCCATTACACCTGCTGCTGCTGCCCAAACTATAAGAACATAAGAACAGCCTTGCTGGAACAGGCCACAGCCCGTCCAGTCCAGCATTCTGTCACATACAGTGGCTCACCATTTGCTTCAGGGGATTCCCAAGCAGATGCCTTCACCTGCTTAGGAGTCCCTTGAAATGGCATTGAGAGATATCCTGCCTATCTCTCCAACCTGGAGGTGGTCCTTAGGTATTCATAATTATAGCCATTGATACCCTTGTCCTCCATGAACTTGTCTAATCCTTTCTTAAAGCTGTAAAGACTGATAGCTGTCACCACTTCTTCTGGCAGGGAGTTCCATAGACCAGTGATCCTCTGGGTGAAAAAGTACTTTCTCTTATGTGTTTGAGAACTAGTACCCAAAGGTTTCATGGAGTGCCCCCTAGTTCTAGTGTTGTTTTTCCTTATTTACTTTGTCCACACCTTTTACAAAGGGGTAGAGGCTGGTGAAATCATAATAATGTATCTGTTCTGTGGGTTTTGTCTTGTAATAGAGGGCTATGGCTTTGATCCTCCCTCCATAGAGGGCGCTTCGTGGAGCTAGAGCTTCTGGAAATTGAGCTGAGGCTAGAAAGTTTTGAAGAGCGGGGTCAATCTTTTTTTGGTGGACCCATTTATGCTCCCAAATGGTTCTAACTTCAAAGCCACAACTTTCCAAAAACTGTTTTTTCCTTTGAGTAGCATTGTATAAATACTCAAAGGATGTCCCAGTCATTTAATTTCTATCTGAAAGGTTATAACATTGAATACATGACTGATAATAACATCCGTTAAATTCCAGCGCTATTTTCTTGTTTCCTACCTTTGCAAACCCATCTAGGAAATAAGACCCAACCTGCACCTCCCCCCCCCCCCCCAATTAAGGCATGGCGAATTCTGATGTTTTCTGTATGTTCAGTATACAATAGCCATTGAATTGAGGCGGCAGAAAAGCTTTTTACTTGGCACTTATAATCATCTGGGGGTGGTATAGCTATTGTGTGGGGCTTAAGAAAGCAAAACTGGTACATTTGTAGGCATACACTGGCTAAAGTGAGATATTGGAAGGGATCTATAGCATTTACCTGCCTTTTAGATCCCTCCTCTCCAGCATCTAATGCAGTATCAGATGTTGTCATTGACATGATTTCATGTCTGTACATGGTGCAAGCTTTCATTAAAATGTCAACATCTTGTTTGCAATAATAGCTTAGTTCTTTTTGTAAATCAAAAGTTTTTGTTTTGTTCTCTTCATACCACTTTAAAAAAATCAGCTCTGTATTTAGGCATTATGTGATCAATGCCATAGAATTCTACAGCAGGCATAGGTCCTATGTAATTTTGATTTTCAGAGCTGTTAAAAAATGTGGAAAGTATCCTTTCCTTCCTTCAAATCCCAGGGCCTTGGGAAGTTTGGAAAGAGCCATGGGGAGTTGATTGAGGGAATCGATAAATGCTTAGGTTTTTTATGGTAACAGACATTAGCTTTCCCCCTTGAGTTATTAGGGCAGGGTCAAGTTTTTGTTGGATGAGCTCCCTTACGATGAAGTAAGAGTCATAGGCCTTTGCATTGTGGCTATGAAAGTGCAATCCCTGAATGCTGCATTTTCTGTAATTGTTTGTACAAATTGTGATAGGCAGGTTTCCCCCTTGAAGGTCCATTTCCCTCCAGCTAGGGCCCACTTTTTTTAGGATTAAACACAGCATGTGTTTCCCCTGGCAGTGCCTGACAATGAATAAAATTAGGAATATGTATCCCTGTTTCTTGCATGCACTCAAAGTCATAAAAGATTATTTTAGCACTAATAGGCAGTTCTTCAGGTTTTTGTATATAGCACATGTGGGTTGATTTGGTAAAAAAGCGCTCTCTGCATATTTTGCATCGGCGCCCTGGACACATCTTGCCTGAATGGTTCACCTCTACAAATGTGTAGCATCCCTGACACCACTGCCTGGGATGGCATACCCCTTCATTCTCCAAAGCTAATTTCAGGTGTCTATGTAGACAGGCTTGAGATCTACATTGGACTTTACAAACATCACAATAAGGAGGAGGTTCCTTATCAAAAGCACAGCCTGTACTTTTGCAAGATCTACACATATACACACAACTGTGGCCATGACTATAAAGAGCATGACAGAGTTTGCAGTAATTGTAAGATCCAAAGAAGCCCTGAATATTTTTTAATCCCATAATAATGATGATCGTTTAAAAACATAAAATATGTTTTAGAAAATATGGCTTCCTGGGTTTTAAACAGAGACCATTTTTTCTCAGTCCACCAGACAACTTGAATATTAACCTGTAAATGCTTTTCAATCTGGGGAATATCAGCAAAGGATACAGCCTTCTGTAACGGCCATCGTAATTCCTCATGTATTTTCTTGGCCCTATTTAACAATACTGCATCTGAAGGGTCTCCAGGGGCCATAGCTCCTAAAAGACCCCCTACAAAACAAAGGTTGTGGCTTAGATTATTAAAATCTATTAAAAATTGTCTTTTTTTATTTATGACTGAGGTGGCGGGTATAGAATTTAATTGTCTCCATGCCCCACCCCTGGGAGGTTTGATTATGGTAACCACTAAGCGTAAACTGGTATCTCCACAAATCTCTGCTTTGCTTTGCATAAGGTTTTCCACATATTCTAAAAAGGTGTCAGCATTAAAAGCTTTTCTTGCCCTCCTAACAGAGAAAATAGGATTTCTTATCCTCCCCCTTCCAAGCGTACTTGCACACTATCCCCGTCATCTATGCGCTCTCTGACACCTTGCAGTATTTCTTGTATGGCTGTATGCAAAGCTTCTACGGCTGCTGCATAGGATTGTATTTGATCTAAATTAACAAATTTAAATTCTTCACCATAAACAAGGCCATTAAAATGTGGTTGGGGCCACTTCCATCTTCGTACCCTTTCTATAAATACCTGGGGAGGGATGGCCTCCTCATCCTCCTGTATGGAAATTTCTTCAGAAGCAGCAGTAGCTTCTGAGTTTTCTGAAGCTGATGAATCAGGGGAAGAAGCTTCACTACTTACATAAGAACATAAGAACAGCCTTGCTGGAACAGGCCACAGCCCATCCAGTCCATCATTCTGTCTCACACAGTGGCTCACCATTTCCTTCAGGGTATTCCCAAGCAGATGCCTTCACCTTCTTAAGATTCCCTGGAAATGGCATTGAGAGATATCCTGCCTATCTCTCCAACCCGGAGGTTGTCCTTAAGTATCCATAATTATAGCCATTGATACCCTTGTCCTCCATGAACTTGTCTAATCCTTTCTTAAAGCTGTCAAGACTGACAGCTGTCACCACTTCTTCTGGCAGGGAGTTCCATAGACCAGTAATCCTCTGGGTGAAAAAGTACTTTCTCTTATTTGTTTGAGAACTAGTACCCAAAAGTTTCATGGAGTGTCCCCTAGTTCTAGTGTTGTGCGATAGGGAAAACAGTTTTTCCTTATCTACTTTGTCCACACCATGCATGATTTTATAAACTTCAATCAGGTCACCTCTTAGACGCTGTCGTTCAAGAGTGAAGAGGCCCAACCGTTGCAGCCTCAGATGGTAAGGAAGGTGTTCAATTCCCCTAATCATTTTGGTTGCCCTCCTCTGCACTTTTTCCAGGTCCATAATATCCTGTTTGGTGAACAGAACTGTACACAGTATTCCAGAGGGGACCTCACCATAGATTTAAAAGAGGCAAAATGACACTTGCTAACTTATTTTCTATACCCTTCCTAATGATCCCTAGCACTGAGTTTGCTTTTTTCACTGCTGAGACACACTGGGTTGAAACCTTCATTGAGCTGTCCACCAGGACACCAAGTTCCCTTTCCTGGTTTGTCGTAGAGAGTTTAGACCTCATCAGTTTGGAGGAAAGATTATATATTTTGGCTTTGAGATCAGCAATTTCATGTTTAAGTTCCCTGATAACTCGTGGATGGATGCCATCTGGTCCTGGTGATTTGTTAGCATTTAATTTTACAAGACATGCAAGGACCTCCTCCCTGGTTATTTCTATCTGGCTTAATTCTTCAGTTTCCCTCACCACGAAGATAGGCTCTGTTTTGGGCATGTGGTCTCTGACTTCTTCAGTGAATACTGAAGAACTATAGTTACACACAATGGAGCTTTTAAGGTAACCCATCTGCAATGTGGGGTTAATGCAGCCCCTGAATTTTTTCAGTCTCTAGTCGAACAATAATTGAATAATTGACAAGTGAGGAAAGCAGTAATGGCATACAACCTCAAAAACTATAGAATGATGTCAGTCAGAATCCAAGGCAAACCTTTCAATATCACTGTATTCCAAGTCTATGCACCAACCACTAGAGCAGATGAAGCCACAGTTGACCAGTTCTATGAGGACATACAACACCTCATAGAACAGACACCAAGAAATGATGTCCACATTACCTTAGGAGAAAAGAATGCCAAAGTAGGAAATAAAAAAGTAAATTGAATAACAGGTAAGTTTGGTCTTGGAACACAGAATGAAGCAGGGCAAAGATTGATAGAGTTCTGCCAAGAGAACACACTAGTCATAGCAAACACTCTCTTCCAGCAACACAAGAGGCGACTTTACACATGGACATCACCAGATGGCCAGCATCAAAACCAGATTGATTACATACTCTGCAGTCAAAGATGGAGAACCTCCATTCAGTCAGCAAAAATGAGACCTGGAGCAGACTGTGGCTCAGATCACAACCTACTGATCGCAAAATTCAGGTTAAGACTAAAGAAAATAGGGAAAGCAAGGAGACCAGACAGATATCACCTAGAGAGTATCCCTAAAGAATACACGGTGGAGGTGATGAACAGATATAATGGCCTGTACCTGATAGACATAGTACCAGAAGAATTATGGACTGTGACATGGGACATCATGCAGGAGGCAGCAAGAGAAACCATACGAAAAGAAAAGAAGCATAAGAAAGCAAAGTGGTTGTCTGATGAGGCCCTTAAAATAGCAGAGGAAAGAAGGAATGCAAAGGTCCAAGGAGAAAGAAAAAAATACAATCACCTGAATACAGAATTTCAAAGAAAAGCAAGGAGAGATAAGGAAAACTACCTGAATGAACAGTGTAAAGAAATGGAGGAAAACAACAAAAGAGGCAGGACTAGAGATTTTTTCAAAAAAATTGGGGAAATCAAGGGAACATTTACAGCAAAAATGACCATGATAAGGGACAAAGAGGGAAAGGAGTTAGCTGATGCATAAGAGATCAAAAAAAGATGGCCAGAGTACACAGAGGAACTCTACAAAAAGGACCTCAACACTCCTGATAATAACAATAATGAGAAATTTGAACTTGAACCAGACATTCTGCAGAATGAAGTCAGAAAGAACCTAAAAAGCACTGCAAAAAATAAAGCTAGTAGAAATGACAGTATCCCAGTTGAATTTTTTCAAAGCCCTAAAAGATGATCGAATCAAACTACTGCATTCAATATGCCAGCAAATTTGGAAAACAAAACAATTGTCACAGGACTGGAAAAGATCAGTGTACGTTCCAATCCCAAAAAAGGCAATGCCAAAGAATGCTCAAATTATCAAACAATTGCACTCATCCCACATGCCAGCAAGGTGATGCTCAAGATAATACAGGATAGACCAGCAACATGTTGAGAGAGAACTACCAGAGGTGCAGGCCAGTTTCAGGAGAGGCAGGGGGACTAGAGACCACATTGCGGACAACGTTTAACTAATTTATTCCTGTCTAGTGTTGTCCAGTCAATTGCGAACCTGCCGGATACTTGTGGGTCATACTGTTTACCTTACCAGTGCTACCCGCCAATGTGACCAAAGTCAACAGTAGAAAAACCGAAAGCCCCCAATATCAAACCATAGCAACAGTGTGGGGTGGGCAAAAAAGCCAGGACCCGGAGCCAATATGGGTCCCAACCAAAAATTCCCACCCGGCCCCGAAGCGACCATAATATCACACTGTTAACTAGGGAGGGGGTGGAGGGGAAAAAACTTCTCCGCTCCGTCGCTGAGGTAAAATGGCAGCTTGGCTGCCTCGTGGCCACCCCTTTTATCAGGGAGCTGGCCACGCCCCTAACTACCCGGATTCTCTGTCCTGTGGGGGGGGCCCGCAAAGGGCGCGGCGGCCATTTTGGCGCCGCGCTTGCATTGCAGGCGCACCCCCCCAATAACGGACACAGACAACATTGAAAGTGGATAACAGCATAGGGCCACATTTATTGATTCAATGCCCTAGTCCGAATTATAAATTTGCATTGGTAAAACGACCAATCATAATTCCTAAGGCAAGCAGGCCGAAGTAACACTGGTAAGGTACCACCCAAAATTGCCAACGGCAATTGGTTACAATGTATCAATTTGTATCAATTTGTTTGTTGACAACAAACAAATTGTTGACCGTAGTCAATAACTAACTTATGACCCCACCCTCTGACGCGTATCCGTGAAATCACAGGGGTGATGCATGCTGGTTAGCAATCATCATCACCCCATCGCCTGGTTCGTCGTTGACCGGACAACGTTTAACTAATTTATTCCTGTCTAGTGTTGTCCAGTCAATTGCGAACCTGCCGGATACTTGTGGGTCATACTGTTTACCTTACCAGTGCTACCCGCCACACGGAGGGGCTTCAAAGAAGACCTGACGCCCCCCCCCCCAGACCGTCAGCTCGGTCAACAGGCCTGCTCGCCAATCACCCAACAGGAGGTCCATACCTCCTCGCGACAGATGGACCCCATCCCCTGCATACAAGTCGTAATTTTGTAGACTAATATCGGGGTGATGACTAACCCGCCCCCAAGCCCTGTTGGAAAGAAACCGCGCCATTGCCTTATTGACCGCGCGCCTAACGCGGTCAAGGGCCAGGAGGTTAACGCCCCCTCTGTAAGAATGGCGCGGGACAATGTCCGACCAAACCAGGGTTGTGGCAGGCCAGACATAATGCAAGTAGGCGAGGTCCTCGCGAATCGCATGCTTAAGCGATAAGCCGGTGACCTGGCCCAAATCATTGCCCCCCAGGTGGATGATTAGAATGTCAGGCGGGTCAGCACCCAGGCCAGAAAAAAGGAAAGGCCGCAGCTCCCGCCATAACATCCCTGGCTTACCATGCCATGCGAGACTGGCGTGGTCACCCAGTCCCAGTCGGGGTCCCCATCCTGTCGCCGCAGCGTAACGCGCTGCCCTGTGCACATAGCTGTGGCCCACCAGCCATACTGTCACCGGTGTAATACGACACCCAGGGTCTGTAAGAAAATTAAGAAAAAAGGCGGTAAGGTGACTGGATTGGTACTCATGGCGGGAGTGGGCGCACATAAAACTGAAAACATTGCGAGCCCCACCTTCCCATGCTGCGTATGTCAGCCCCAGAGTACCCAAAAGCAGCTGCTGTAGAGGCTGCACCAATCCGGAACGAATGTGTGCCATAACGGGCACCTGGTAGGCCCACCCTGGTGAGGGCTCTGGCTGTCACCTTCCAAAACTGAAATTTAGTAAGGGGAGACCCATCTTGGTGACAGAAAAACGGGCCATGGTGCATGCCACGCAGTGCCAGGAATTCCTGTAGGGCACCAACCGGACAGATGTCTGCCAAAGAACAACGTAGCAGTCTTACACCACTGCCTACGCCATGCTGATCTGTTTTAGAGGAGCGTATCCTCAACTGGGCCCAGTCTTTGGCTACATAGACATCTTCGAGTTCCAGTGCCCTACCACTTGCATCCGCCTTAGACAGCATCACGAGTTCGCTGACGCGGAGCGCTCCAAAAAATGCCACCGTTGTGGCTGCGTGAAAAAAGGGCTGCCTCATAATGATCAAAACAGAGGCCAGGCCAGCCCCGGGCCAACTGGGTAAGAACCCCTGGGGAAATAGGGTGCCGATCATCCGGGCAACGCCCGCGCTCGCGCACCCACCCCTCCAAAACGTGTCGCACACGGAAGTCAGAGGTGGTATCCACATGACCTCCCACTTTGGCCATAAAAGCCAACGCCGAGAGCTTGGATGCTATGGTGCGAGGTGCAAGGCCCTGTGCGTGCAGGTGAACCATGAACCGCAGAACATGGTCCACCGGGATGGGCCAGGTCTCTGGCAAGAGAAATTGAGTAGCAAATGCCCTATAAGAATTGAATGCTTGTTGATACGCCTTACGCGTGCGTGGCGCTAGTGACAGGCCAATCGCCCGGTTCACCTCTCCTTGCCAATAGTCCACATCTCGTCCGGGAGTGGCGAGGGAAATTCCTCCGCATCCGGGGCCAAGGCGCGGAACCGGGAGATCTGCAGGCGGGACAAAGCGTCAGCAATATCATTATTAATCCCTGGGACATGCCTGGCTCTGAACAAAACGTTGAGGCGCAGGCAGCGCAGCACAAAATGGCGCACTAGGTCCATGACCCTGGGCGATTTGGAAGTCTGTGCATTGACAATGTGGACAACAGCAGCATTGTCGCACCAGAAATGCACCACCGAATTAGCCCACAGTTCGCCCCATAGCATCAAAGCCCCCAGAATGGGAAAAAATTCCAGGTATGTGAGATCCCGCAGGCGACCTGTGCCTGCCCATGCCGGTGGCCACCCACCATAGGCCCACTTCCCATTGAAGTACATCCCATAGCCCAGGGATCCTGAGGCATCAGACTGGATCTGGAAATTGGGGGACTCCAGGAGGTCAGACCTCCAAAATGAGACCCCATTAAACTCCCTCAGGAATTGCAACCAGACGAACATGTCTGCCCTGATACCCCGGATGAGCCTGACTCTGTGGTGTGGCCTGGATAACCCTGCCATGGCGTCGCATAATCGCCGAGCAAAAGCTCTGCCCGGTGCGACCACCCTGCAAGCAAAATTAAGGTGCCCATGTAGCACCTGAAGTTCTCTCAGTGATGCCTTACGCTTGGCCAGCAATTCCGAGATAAGGGTCACGATCCTGGACACCTTATCACCCGGCAACCTAGAAGCCTGCACTACTGTGTCAATCTCAACCCCCAGGAATACTAGCTTGGTCGATGGGCCCTCGGTCTTTTCGGGCGCTAAAGGGACACCAAGTTCCTCCATTAGCGTCTGAAATGTGTTGAGGAGACGTGCGCACGTGTCCCAGCCCCGTTTACCCCCGAATAAAAAGTCATCCAGGTAATGGGCTACAGACCGGGACCCTGACCTGCGGACGAAAGCCCACTCTAGGAAGGTACTAAAACGCTCGAAGGCCGAGCATGAAATGGAGCAGCCAAAAGGCATGGCCTTATCAAAATAATATTCCCCCTTAAATTTAAAACCCAGCAACTCAAAGTCGCCCGGGTGCACTGGCAAGAGGCGAAAAGCCGACTTAATGTCGCACTTGGCCAGCAGGGCACCCGGGCCACACGAGCGGACCATGCGCAACGCATGGTCAAACGATGTATACCTGACTGAACAAAGGTCATCAGGAATAGCATCATTGACCGATCGGCCGGCTGGGTAGGACAAATGATGAATAAGGCGAAACTCACCCAGTGACTTCTTGGGGACCAAACCCAGTGGCGAGACCTTAAGATTGGGAAACGGGGGTACGGGGAAAGGTCCAGCGACCCTGCCCGCAACTAACTCCTTTTGAATGCTGGCCGCGGCCACCTCCTCCCTTCCTCTGAGGGATAAAAGGTTGGGGGCATCCTGGGGGGACCTATCACCCACAAAAGGGATACGAAATCCCTGCTTAAAACCTTGTAGAATATACTCCCTGTCCTCCCCCTTCGGGTACGATGCGAGCCAGCGCTCCAGCATGTCCACCTTAATTGGGGAGGGGGCCTTTTGGAGGACTAGCTCCATCCGTGGCAGCCTTTCCAGCCCACTGTCCACCCTTCCCTCTGCCTCGCGGCCCTCCAGGCTTGGGGCAAGCAGAGGCTGCGTGGGGGCCAGAGCATGTGGGACACTCATGCTTATACCTGCAGTTCTTTCGATTGCAGGAACCAATTGACGAGAAGGTCCAGCACAGCAGGCGGGCTGGAACCCCCTGCCCCGCCGCCTGGCGGGTAACCTGCGCTGGAGCCGCTCGCTGGACCGCATGTCCGCAATGGTATCTATCCCCCGGGGCAGGGCGTGTAGGTGTCATATACAGAAGCCAAAGCCTCTGGCATGGCTCATCCCATCTCATCTCAGGGTGAAGGGGAATCCTCATACGGAATTCCTCATCATATGCCAGCCATGAGGGGCCCGGGAAATCAACCATCGCCCTGTATATGTTGTCCAAATATTGGACCATGGGGATAGCTAAATCCGGCCGCGCCCTCAGATATACCGCCATGTATATCAAATAAGCGGGGAGCCAGTTGGCCCAGGTACGCGGCGGCTTACGGCGGCATGCCTGCTCCTTGTCCTTCTCATCCTGACCCTCCCTTTCTTCCTTGGTGGGCTCTCTGTTCAGGAGTGAGAAGATATCTACGTACTCCCCTCGCCATATCTTTTCCCTGGTAGCCTGTGCCAGGTGGTCACCCAAAGGCAAGGAATACCCCGCCGTCGGCAAGGCCGAAAAAGGGACAGCCGGCCTGGTAAAAGGGGCCTGAACTAATCCAGCTACCCCCAGGACATTCCCTGTAGTGTAAGGACCCATGCCCACCCCAGTGCCCAAGGTGGCAGTCGTCGTCGCCGGGTGGGTCGCTGACAGCGTGGCCCCCGCACCACCCGCGCGAGGCCAAGGCCATTGAAAGGCCCCCCCCCGAATTGGGAATGTGTGTGGATGTACTCGCTTGCACCGTATACTCACACGCTGCACCCCCGTGGGCCGCCCCCACCGGGGGTTCCGGCCCACTGGGGGCGTCGGAGCTCACGACCGACGTAGAGCTCATCACCGGGGCTTGACTCGCACCTGGTTGCTGACTGGGGAGCTGCGAGGCAGTGGCCGAAACCGCGCCACACGCCTGCAGCAGCTCGACCCTCCCCGCCGGCTGTTGTCCTCCAGCCGACAGCGTCTCAAAAGGAACCCCAAAAGGGGCACCCGCCTGACTGGCCCGCGCCAACGACGCCTCCAGGGCCGCAATGCGGGCCAGCAAGGTGTCCACGTTGACCATGGGCAAAGGGCCGGCCGGCCCGCCTGGCCCAGGCATGGGTACAGGTCCCTGTACCCCGGGCGCCACATATGGCCATTGGCCAGCACCTAATCCCGGCAGGGTTGGTGGAGAAACCTGCCAAGGCAGGGGGCCGCACCACCCCCCAAGGCTAGAGGGCCCCGGGAGAGGCTGCAGTCCAAGAGGAGTAGGCCCGACAGAGTGGGCAGGAGCAGGAGCGGTGCCTACCGCTCGTGGGCCGCGGGCCGGAACCCCTTCCGCGCCCGCGCTCTGATCACCCACCCCGGGCCAAGGGGCAATAGACCCCATTCCGCCGGCCCCGGCCGGGGCCGGCAACGGTAGCTGCTGAGGAGGCGGAACCGCGGTCCTCCGACCTGGGTTTCGCCTCCTAACCCCACGAGCTGAGCTCGAAGCTGCCTTCTTCTTCGAAGGCATCTCCACCAGGAGCAAAAAGGGGAAGCCGGGAAGGCAGAGCCGCTACCAAAAGGCTTCCCGGTAAGCTAAAGAGCGACGGAGCCGCAGGAAAAAACTTCTCCGCTCCGTCGCTGAGGTAAAATGGCAGCTTGGCTGCCTCGTGGCCACCCCTTTTATCAGGGAGCTGGCCACGCCCCTAACTACCCGGATTCTCTGTCCTGTGGGGGGGGGCCGCAAAGGGCGCGGCGGCCATTTTGGCGCCGCGCTTGCATTTTGTGAGTTAAAAGCCTGTGGTTCTGGTATGCGATGCTTCGTCTGTGAAGTTGGGGGCAGTTCTCTGTCATTCTATGGAAAATGGGAAAGATGCCCCAATTGCATTCTATTCAATGTCCCTATCTAAGGCAGAGCATAACTATGGCCAGACTGACCAAGAAGCTCTGGCTATAGTTGATGGAACAAAGAGGTTCCATGACTTAATGTACGGGAGGGAGTTCACAATCGTGACTGACCACAAACCATTGCTGGGGATTTTCGTTACTTCTAAGCCCACTCCTCAAATAATCTCCCCATATGTTGAGATGGGCAATATTCCTGAATCCCTATCAGTTCTCTTTGGTTCACCGCCCAGGAAAAGAGATGAGTCATGCTGATGCTCTCCCGAGATTTCCTTTGCCAGAGTTGGGGAAGCCAGACTGTGAAATTGAATGGGATCATCAGGTGCTGATGATTGATTGAATCTCTTGATTCACCCCCATTGTTCCTTCGGACATTGCCAAGGCGACTGCAAAGCACAAATTCCTGTCCCAGGAAGTTTCCTGGGATAAGAAAAGTTGGCCGTCAACTCCTCCCTCAGAGGATTTCAAAGAGTTCTACAGAAAACGGTTCAAGCTGTCGCTCGAGAGGGGTTGCTAACTGTGGGGCCAAGGGGTGGTTATTCCTGCTGTGTTATGTTCCAAAGTCCTCAGACTCCTCCACGTTAGCCACCAAGGGATCGTGCATTCCAAAGCGTTGGCATGGAGCTAATTCTGGTGGCCACAGGTGGATCAGGATATAGAACATTTGGTGGGTACTTGCTCCAGCTGCCAAAGCTCTAGGCCTGAGGAGTCCCGACTTCCGGGAATGGGACACAGCTCGCAGACCATGGTCGCGACTTCATATTGATTTCGCTAGTCCATTTCATGGCACATTGTTTCTGTTAGTGGTCAACTAATTTTCAAAATGGTTTGAGGTTATTCCTGTGCCAAGTACCTCATCAGCTGTGACCATTAAACAGTTACGTAGGCTGTTCAGCTGTTTCGGACTACCGGGCGTGCTCATGTCTGATAACATCACAACTTTTACCTCAGCCGAATTTCAGGCATTTATCGAAAGAAATGCTATTTGGCATGTCACTTCTGCCCCGTTTCACCCTGCCACCAATGGTCAGGTGGAACATCAGGTTCGTACCACTAAAGAGGCTCTTCACTGCATGGGGCAAGGGGATATTGAGTTACAGCTTTCCCAATTCCTCCTTTGCTATTGGATGACCCCCTGGCCTCATGGATATCTCCAGCTGAACTATTAATGTGCCGAAAGCCGGCCTATTTACTGGACCATATGGATCCTTCCAGGGTGGAGGATAGAGGGGTTAATGTAGAGATTCCACATAAAAAGGTATTTTCAGCTGGAGATCCCATGCACTGTCGAAACTACGTGGCTGGATGTCCAGCATAGTTTTCAGGTTTTGTGGTGGAACAAACAGGACCAGTGTCCTATCAGGTTAAAATGGGCAATGGTTTGTTATGGTGGCGACACGCTGACCAGTTCAGACATTGGGTAACTGAGTTTCAGGAGGTACAAGGAGAAAACACTCATAGCAATTCCATGTTAGGGTCCTCCCCCACTCGCTTACTACAAGGGGGAGATGAAGACAGCTCGGCAATCAGCTGTAATGCTCAGTTTTCTAATTCAAACCATCTGCAATTTCGCTGGAGATCATCCGCAAGCCTAGATTATGGTAATTTGCCTTTTGAGTTACAGGATAGGTGGGAGTTTTCCGAGTGTTCCCCCACTCTTCCAAGAGAGAAGCGAGGTTATGATTTTTCTCCCGAGGCCCCCCATCCTCCTGTGTTCCAGTCTACCTCCACTCCAACCCAAATGAGGCAAGCTTATGTTGAGTTGCCCCCTACTCAGAATAATCAAAGAAGGGAATTTTCATTGGATTTTTCCCCTTCCAATTCAGAGTTTAATTTAGAGTGATCCCCTGCTCTATCTTCATCCAAACAGGGTTATGATTTAGTTTTTCCCCTCCCTGGTTCCCATTCAGAATCGGGACATTGCTCCCACAATGCTAGTAGCTCTGACAGAATCCCCAGTGCAGGGAACTATTCAAAGGAACCATACACCCCTAGGTCTACCGAATTCAGTCAAGTGTCAGTGCGGCCCAAAAGAGTCTGTGGGTCCCCACAATGGCTAAGGGACTTTGTCCCATCCTAGGGGGAGGGATGTTGTGTATGTAACTGAATATAATACTTATAACAGTTTGTATCAATGTTGGGATCCGGTAATCTTCCATTTTGTGTTCTTCTTAGAACTAAGCTCTCGTGGGACTTGGGCTCCTGGCCTATTATACACGAGAAGTGCAAAAGGCTCCATAGTCTCAGGTCACTCCATGATCACCCTACTTTTCTCCCAACCAGTCCACTTGTTTTCCGCCCAAATGTATATTTCCCAATATTGTATATAAAGGCGCTGCTGTGCCATTGCTCTCCATGTTAAGTTCCCAAAATAATGTTATGTTTGGCCCCATTATGCTGGCTGCTGCGTATTAACCCCTGAACATCAAAACCCTGTAAACTACCAATGTATGGAATTAGAGGGAGAGCCAATCCAGGGTGAGCCTTGACGGGAATGCCCGCATATACAAGGTACACCAGCAACCAATTGGCCCAATTAAGCGGGGGCTTCTTATGCCTTGCTAGCTCATTGTCACGGTCATTCTTCTAATACCCCTCTTCCTTAGTGGAATCCCAATTCAATAAACTAAGGGAAAGGGAAAGGTTTCCTTTGCTTGAAAGCCAGTCATATCTGACTCTAGGGTTCAATGTTCATCTCTGTTTCAAAGATGAAGAGCCAGTGCTGTCTGCTTCCGCAGACATATTTGTGGTCATGTGACAGGCATGACTAGACTCCGGAGTGACCAGAATGCTGTTACCTTCACACTGAAGTGATCCCTATTTATCTAACTGCAATTTCTTGCTTTCGAACTGCTAGGTTGGCAGGAGCTGGGACAAATATGAGATTTCATTCAATCGTGCAATACTCGAGAATCGAACTACTGACCTCCCACCTCCCAGTCAGTGTCCTAGCCACTTGAGCCACTGCAGGGAATCTTTTCATTTCTAGTAATAATTTCATGTCAGAAATTATTCCAGATTAAAAGGATTTATTGCTGGAGAAACTCATAGGATACCCAGATGAGGCTCTTTTCATGTCCCCAAGAGCTAGGACAGAGACAGGTGCTCAAACTGTCACACAGCACCCGGGTCTCGGACTGCGAGCTTGCTGGCTTTCCAGCTAACCAGGCAAGCTTCCTAACCACTGAGCCACCGTATAAGGAGGCCAACAAGGGGTAGGCAACGCAGTCACCGAAGGCAGGGTGAGAAAATTGGGGGGGGGGGGAGAAAGGACCCTCCAAGGGGCTGTGAGGATGGTCATGGGAGAGGGTCACGAGGGGGCTGAACTAAAAGCCAGTTGAGGCCGAGGCAACTGGATCATTATCAGATGTGGCAAATGAGCTGGGGCCGGAGTGCTTGTTTGTACCACATACTCACCCATGCCCTGCCCGCACCCGCCTCCACTGGAGGTTCAGTTTGGGCATAGAATCAAGGTCCATGGTGCAGGCAACATTGTCCAAGCCCCCTCCCAATCCTGATGCAGTGTCATCTGGAGCAGCCTCAAGCTGGCATTGGGGAGGAAGAATTTTCCTCTTTGCTTGGTTTATTTTTTTCCCCTAAGCAACCCAGCGGAGATTAGAACACACAGACCTCGAAAGATCTACAAGACTATAAAGTCAACTAACCTACTGAGCTACCGCTGGCTCTTATCCATGCTAGGGGCCCTGCCACAGGCCTAGGTGGTGCCGGAGGCTCTGCAGCTCCCCGCTGGGCAATTGTCCACTGAAGGGGAGGGCAAAAATTCGAGTCCCATGGCCTGGATGAGCGCAGCCAAGTGCTCGACGAAAGAGGGCGGAATATTGCAAAGCTCTGAAAAGAAAGAAAAAAGGCTTGATAACGAGGCTTTTTTGCCACTGGGGAGCCTCTCAAATGCTTTAAGGCAGCAAGGAGAGGCTCCATTTCCCAATCCCAGCATGCCCAAAGGGAAACTGAAAGTGGTGAGTTCTGGGTGGGAGAGCCCCCCGTTATAAAGGGAGCTCCTGGCTCCACCCCCAGGGATTGCCACTGACTGCTGTCTCCCTCCGGGGGGGGGGAGGCAAAGTGTGCACACACTGCATTTGCTGCCAGTGTGCGCCCATTCTGTGTACTCCTCTTTGGTTCCCTGATACTGAGTCAGTGGGGACTGTACCAAAATGCCCATCATTATTTGTATTTTTAAAGTGTGTACAAAGAGAAGACTTATATACTGGAAGGCTCGTAGATGATGAAATATCATAAAAGGAATCAATGCAAAATACTGTCAGCATCACAACAACCATAATTTGTTATTTGTTTTGAAAATATGTAAACAGATATAACACCTGTTTTGATCTTCTAAACAGCTTAAATTTATACATTTAGCATTACTTTGGGCATGCATATAATGATTTGTTATCTCTGGAGTGGAATAGGTGGGGAAAACTGAAGCATTTCAATGAATGTGTATTTTGGTAACCATGAATGTCTAGGACCTAATTTGAGTAGCAGTTTTAGTGGATGGGGAAATCAACATAAGGGAAAATGTATTTAAATAATGTAGAAATTTTGCCATGAATACTGTAGTTGCCTATTTCCACCTAGAGTTCTTTTTGAACATAATCTAGGTATGCTTCAGGCTGGATGGCTTAAATGTCACCTAGAAAGCAAAATCTTTTTAGTGAAGCTGCTTGGAAATGTTCAGATTTATTATTGCCACATGAGGTATAATTGAACAGAGAAAGGCCTACAAAAGCAGCAAATTCTAGAAATTCTGGTTCCCCAAAATCTTTCATTTTTTGTTGTTGTTCAGTCACACAGTTGAGTCTGACCTTTGCAACCCCATGGACCACCTTAAACCAGGCTCCTCTGTCCGCCAT
Source organism: Bradypodion pumilum (assembly GCA_035047305.1). Lineage (NCBI taxonomy): Eukaryota > Metazoa > Chordata > Lepidosauria > Squamata > Chamaeleonidae > Bradypodion > Bradypodion pumilum. The sequence continues at coordinate 13,422,039 of JAWDJD010000009.1, read as the reverse complement.
CCTTCTCAGCTCGCTTGGATCTATGCCCATTGCATTGACAATACCATCTAGCCACCTCATCCTCTGGTGCCCCCTTCTCCTTTTGCCCTCGATTTTTCAGAGCATCATGGCCGTCTCCAGTGAGTCCTCTCTTCTCATTTGATGGCCAAAGTACTTGAGCTTCAACTTCAGTATATGTCCTTCTAATGAGCAGTCAGGGCTGATTTCCTTCAGGATCGACTGATTTGATCTCCTTGCAGTCCAGGATACTCTCAAAAGCCTCCTCCAGCATCACAGTCCAAAGGCGTCTATTCTTCTGCACTCAGTCTTCCTTATGGTCCAGCTCTCACAACCATACATTACTACTGGAAATACCATTGCTTTGACTATGTGGACTTTTGTTGGCAGGATGATGTCTCTACATTTTTATTATGCTGCCCAGGTTTCTCATAGATTACCTCCCAAGAAGTAAGTGTATTTTTATTTCATGGCTTCAGTCACCATCTGCAGTGGTCTTAGAACCCAAGAAGGAAAATTCTGTCACTGCTTCAAATTCTTCCCCATCTATTTGCCAGGGAGTGATAGGGCCAGATGCCATTATCTTGGTATTTTTTTTAATGTTTAGTTTCAGACCAGCTTTGCTCTCTCCTATTTCACCCTAATCAAGAGGTTTTTTTTTAAGTCTTCTTCACTTTCTGCCATTAGAGTAGTATCATCTGCATATCTCAGGTTGTTGATGTTTCTCCCAGAAATCTTAATTCCAGTTTGTGATTCATCCAGCCCTGCATTATGAATGATGTACTCTGCATATTTGAATAAGCAGGGTGACAATATGCAGCCTTGTCATACTACTTTTCTTATTCTAAACCAATCAGTTCCGTATCGTGTTCTAACTGTTGCTTCTTGACTTGGTTACAGATTTCTCATAAAACAGATGAGGTGGTCTGGTACTCCCATCTCTTTAAGTACTTGCCACAGTTTATGGTGGTCCACACAATCAAAGGTTTTTGTGTAGTCAATGAAACAGAAGTAGACTTTTTTCTGGTATTCCCTTGCTTTCTCCATGATTCAGCAAATATTGGCAATTTGATCTCTAGTTCAATATAACAATATATTTCAATATAACAAGCACTATTTGCTGCTTCCTGAGACTCAAATGTATATAAATATATCTGCAAATGCAGAGATTCCTCATTCTTTTTCATACAAACGATGATGACTAGATGTTCAGAAAATAAATGAGGGATATAATTTGCACTTGGGCCAGACCTCCAGCAGAACTATTATCTTTTGTTAGGTTACTTGTGAACGTGACTAAAGAGATTTGAAAAATAAAAGTCAGAAACTATTGGACAAAATCCTGTTTCATAACTCTGCTGACAAAGTGGAAGTGACATCACCAGAAATGACATATTGCCATTCTTTAAGGAGCTCCAGCTTTGATTTTTGAATTGCGCATTGTCTGCAAGCCAAACACAACCTAAAATTGAAGCAAGAACTCTTCAATTATAGCATTCCCAGTATGCTAATTGAACTACACAAGAGGATACATGCAATTGTGACTATATTTTATTTCCTTGAATTTAGATAGCTGTGGTTCCCCTTTGGAGCAGTTATCTGACAATCAAATGGGGCAGGTTCTTCACTGGAGGAGGTTTTCCATTTGTCTTTTTTTAAAAAAGTGATGTAGTTTGTATAGTAAAAGTAAAGGTCTCCCTTGCTTGAAAGCCAGTTGTATCTGACTCAAGGGGTCAGTGCTCATCACTATGATCTGCTGACCTTCCACTCATCAAGCTTAGCATCCTAACCACTAAGCCATTGCAGCCTGTAGTGCATATGTGCTGCCTTAATATAGTTACTATTTGTTTGTCTCTTAGGCTTAGGCTGTTAAATAGAACTGAGGAAGTATTTAGTTTGCCAAGATCCTGAAGAGACTCTCTTCTTAAGCCTGTTCAAAATATGCTAAATTGTTTTCCCAACCCCCAGCAATTGCCTGCACCAGAAAAGAACCCAAACAGTGTGATCTTATGTTCGACAAAAATGTAGAAGCCCCTGACAGGGACCAGAAATATATGGATAGGAACACTCTGGAAGCAGGCTGGCTGATTCCAGCAAATATGTCTTTAGGAGAGAGCCAACCTGTTTCCTGCAACAGGTAAAAGAGTGGGCTAAAAGTTTGTGTAGTTACTGTCTCAAAAAGTTAATTAGGATTTTTAAAATACCCTGGAGAACTGACAGTCCCCCCTGGAGATGGCTTGTGGCTTTTGAAAGATTCCCAGACTACAACTTTAAAAATAATGGACTATTAGTAAAGGTAAAGGTAAAGATTTCCCTTGCTCAAAAGCCAGTTGTATCTGACTCTAGGGTTCAGTGCTCATCTCTGTTTCAAAGCCAAAGAGCCAGTGCCAGAGCACCCAGAACGCTCTATTCGTGCCAGCTAGAAGTTGTATTTTCCTAAATATCCTTGTAAAGAATCAGAAATAGGCCTCAATGTTTAAGGTTTAAAATGATTTCTGCTTGATCCTTTTGCTCTCCAGAAAGGGTTAATCAACTGAAATATGGTGGGGTATGAAACTACATGGCTCTGTCGGAATGTTCCTCCAGGTGGCTTACAATAATGGGAGGTGGGGGGTTGCTTCTAAGGCACCAAGAAGTGAAATCCTTCCATGATTGCCACCATGACAATCTTTAAGCATGGGAATTCACTTTGGAATGCATGGACTGAGTGGAAAGGAAATGCAAGCGCGGCGCCAAAATGGCCGCCGCGCTCTTTGCGGGGGGCCCCCCATCGGACGAAGGCATCCGGGTAGTTAGGGGGCGTGGCCAGCTCCCTTATAAAAGGGGTGGCCATGAGGCAGCCGAGCTGCCATTTTGCGAAGCGACGGAGCGGAGAAGTTTTTCCCTCTTACCTCCGTCGCTTTTACCTTTACCGGGAAGCCTTTTGGCTGCTGAATTCTCTCGTTTTCGGCTTCCCATCGATTGGCTGAGATGCCCTCGAAGAAGAAGGCGGCTGCGAGCGCAGCTCGTGCAGTTCGGAGGCGCAATCCGGGTCGGAGGACCGCGGCTGCACCTCCCCAGCAGCCGCCTTTGCCTGCACCCACCGGGACCGATTGAATGGGGTCTATTCCCCCCTGGCCGGAGAATGGTGGCCCACGCACGGGTCCAGTAGGGGCTGCGGCCCTCAGCCCGCAAGCGGTGGACACCTCTCCTGGTGTTGCCCATTCCGCTGGGCCTTCCTCTATAGGGGCGCAGCTCGCTCCGGGGCCTTCCAGCCTTGGGGGGTGGCTGGTCCCCTTCCCTGGCAGGTTGCTACATCGGCCCTAACAGGCCCGGGTGTGGAGTTGTGGCCCTATTCGGGCCCTGGGGTACAGGGACCTGTACCCATTCCTGTAGTAGGCGGGCCGGCTGGCCCTTTGCCCCATGTCAGCGTGGATGCCTTATTGGCCCACGTTGCGGCCCTCGAGGCATCCCTGGCCCGGGCTAGCCACTCTGGGGCTCCCTTTGCAGTTCATTTCATCCGCTGGGCAGCGGCAGGCGACGGGACGGGTCGAGCTGCTTGAGGCGCGTGGCACGACCTCGGCCACTGCCTCGCAGCTCCCCATTCAACAGACCGGTGCGGGTTAGGCCCCATCGACAAGCTCGACGGCGGTCGTGAGCTCCGACGCCCCCAGTGGGCTGGAACCCCCGGTGGGGGCGGCCTATGGGAGTGCAGCATGTGAGTATGCAGTCCAAGCTAGTGCACCTACACACGTGGCCACGTTGGGGGGGGTTTCAATGGCCTTGGCCTCGCGCGGGTGGGGCGGTGGTCCAGCCGCTGACGCCCCACCCGGCGACGACAACTACCACCCAGGGCCCCGTGGTGGGGGGTGTTTTCTACCCTGTGGGGAATGTTTTGGGGGTGGCTGGGTTAGTACAGGCCCCCCTTTCAGATGCCAGCAGTTCCTGCTGTGCCTGTGTCGGCCTTGCTGACGGCGGGGTATTCCTTACCGCTGGGTGACCATTTGGCACAGACCACCAAAGAGAAGATCTGGCGGGGGGAGTACGTGGATATCTTCTCACTCCTCAACAGAGAGCCCACCAAGGAGTAGAGGGAGGGGCAGGATGAGAAGGATAAGGAGCAGGCACGTCGTCGCAGGCCGCCACGTACGTGGGCCAACTGGTTGCCGGCCTACCTCATATACATGGCGGTGTACCTTAGGGCCCGGCCGGATTTGGCAATTCCGATGGTCCAGTATTTGGACAACATCTACCGGGCGTTGGTTGACTTTCCGGGCCCATCGTGGTTGGCTTGTGACGAGTAATTCCGTATGCGGATTCCCCTGCACCCTGAGATGAGGTGGGATGAGCCATGCCAGAGGCTGTGGCTTTTGTACAGGACGCCCACGCGCCCCGCGCCCGGGGCGAGATACCATTGTGGACATGCGGTCCAGCGAGCGGCCCCAGCACAGGTTCACTGCCAGGGGGCGGGGCAGGGGGTTCCAGCCCGTCTGCTGTGTTGGACTTTCTCGTCCAATGGTTCCTGCAATAGGAAGAATTGCAAATACAGACATGAGTGTCCCCCCTGTGCTGGCCCCCATGCGGCCTCTGCCTGTCCCAGGCCTGGAGGGATGCGGGGCAGGGGGAGGGGCGGACAGGGGGCTGGCAAGACTGCCGCAGATGGATCTACTTCACCGAAGGGCTCCCTCCCCAATTAATGTGGACATGTTGGAGCGTTGGCTCACATTGTGCCCGAAGGGAGAGGATGCGGATTATCTCCTTCAGGGTTTTAGGCAGGGGTTCCGTATCCCTTTCATGGGTGATAGGTCCCCTCAGGATGCCCCCAATCTTTATCCCTTAGGGGGAGGGGGAGGTGGCTGCTGCCAGCATTGATAAGGAGGTCTATGCGGGCAGGGTCGTTGGCCCTGTCCCTGCGCCTCCGTTCCGGGGAGCATATTATTTCGATGATGCCATGCCTTTTGGCTGTTCCATTTCAGGCTCGGCATTCGAGCGTTTCACCACCTTCCTAGAGGGGGCTTTTGTCCGCAGGTCAGGGTCCCGGTCTGTAGCCCATTCCCTGGATGATTTTATTCGGGGCTGAACTGGGCTGGGACACGTGCACACGTCTCCTCAACACATTTCAGATGCTAATGGAGGAACTTGGTGTCCCTTTAGCGCCCGAAAAGACCGAGGGCCCATCTACACAGCTAGTATTCCTGGGGGTGGAGATTGACACGGTAGCGCAGGCTTCTAGGTTGCAGCGGGATAAGGTGTCAAGGCTAGTGGCACTTATCTCGGACTTGCTGGCCAAGCGCATGGCATCACTGAGGGGACTGCTGGTGCTACATGGTCACCTCTATTTCGCTTGCAGGGTCGTCGCACCGGGCAGGGCATTTGCTCGGCGCTTGTGCGACGCCATGGCAGGATTATCCAGGCCCCACCATAGGGTTAGACTTACCCGGGGTATCAGGGCAGACGTGCTTGTCTGGCTACAGATCCTGAGGCAGTTCAATGGGGAGTCATTTTGGAGGTCTGAGCTCTTGGCTTCCCCTCGCTTTCAGATACAGTCCGATGCCTCGGGATCCCTGGGTTATGGGATGTACTTCGATTGGAAGTACGGTGGGCCTATGGTGGGTGGCCACCATCCTGGGCAGGCACGGGTCGCCTGCGTGGTCTCACGTATCTGGAATTTTTCCCTATCCTGGGTGCTTTGATGCTATGGGGCGAGGAGTGGGCCAACTCGGTTGTGCAATTTTGGTGTGACAATGCGGCTGTTGTCCACATTGTCAATGCACAGACCTCTATATCACCCAGGGTTATGGACCTAGTGCGCCAGTTTGTGTTGCGCAGCCTGCACCTCAACGTTCTTTTCAGGGCCAGGCATGTCCCAGGGGTTAATAATGATATTGCTGACGCTTTGTCCCGCCTGCAGATCTCCCGGTTCCGTGCCTTGGCCCCGGATACGGAGGAATTTCCCTCGCCACTCCCGGACGAGATATGGAACATTGGCAAGGAGAGGTGAACCGGGCGATTGGCCTGTCACTAGCGCCACGCACGCGTAAGGCATATCACCACGCATTTAATTCTTTCAGAGCATTCTGTACCCAATTTCAACTGCCAGGAACCTGGCCGATCCCGGTAACCCATGTTCTGCGGTTCATGGTTTACCTGCATGCCCAGGGCCTTGCACCTCGCACCATAGCATCTCAGCTGCCAGCGTTGGCTTTTATGGCCAAAGGGGGAGGTCATGTGGACAGCACCACTGACTTCCGTGTGAGACATGTTTTGGAGGGGTGGGTGTGCGCGCGCGGGCGTTGCCCGGACGACCGCCACCCAATTTCCCCAGGGGTTTTTACCCAATTGGCCCGGGGCTGGCCTGGCCTCTGTTTTGATAGATGAGGCAGCCCATTTCATGCGGCTACAACGGTGGCCTTTTTTGGAGCGCTCCGCATCAGCGAGCTTGAGATGCTGTCTAAGGCGGATGCAAGTCATAGGGCACTGGAACTCGAAGATGTCTGTGTGGACAATATTGGGCTCAGTTGGGGATACGCTCCCCTAAAACGAATCAGCACGGCGTAGGCAGTGGAGTAGGCTGCTACGATGTTCCTTGGCAGACATCTGTCCGGTTGGTGCCCTACAGGATTTCCTTGCACTGTGTGGCACGCACCATGGCCCGTTTTTCTGTCACCAAGGTGGGTCTTCTCTTACTAAATTTCAATTTGGAGGGTGCTGGTAAGGAACTAGACAGTGTTCGCCTCTCTGGGGCGCGTTGCGGCACCCATTCGTTCAGGATAGGGGCGGCTTCTACTGCAGTTGTTTTTGGGTACTCCGGGGCTGAAATACGCCGCATGGGAGGGTGGGGATCACAATGTTTTCAGTTTTGTGTTCGCCCTCTTCAACCGTGAGTACCAGTTTAGTCACTGCACTGTTTCTCCCCCCCTTTTTTCCTTGACAGACCCTGGGTGTCGTTTTACACCGGTGACAGTATGGCTGGTGGGCCATAGCCACGTGCACAGGGCAGCGCATTACGCTGCATGGGGCAGCGCATTACGCTGCACGGGGCAGCGCGTTACGCTGCACAGGGCAGCGCGTTACGCTGCACAGGGCAGCGCGTTACGCTGCGGCGACAGAGTGGGGACCCCGACTGGGACTGGGTGCATCCGCACGTCTCAGGTGGTATGGTAAGCGCGGCATGTTATGGCGGGAACTGTTGCCATTCCTTTTCTACATCAGGGATGCTGACTCGCCCGATGTCCTGGTTATGTACCTTGGGGGCGATGGCTTGGGGCCTATCGCGGAAGCTTGCGGTTTGCAGTGACCTGCCCTACTCACATTATGTGTGGCCTGCCACATCCCTCAATTGGTCAGACATGATACCGCGGTACGCTTACAGGGGGCGTTCGGCCTCGAGGCTCTTGACTGTGCCGACGCTCCGTGAACGGGGCTATTGCCCGGTTCCTTTTCGACAAGGGCGGGGGACGCGTCATTAGCCTCCCCGCCATCAGTCTGCAAAATTACGAGCTTTACTCAGGGGATGGGGCCCATCTGTCGCAAGGAGGTATGGACCTCTGTTTAGTGGACTGGCGAGCAGGCCTGTCGACCGAGCTGACGGTCTTGGGGGGGGCGGTGAGCCTTTTGGAAGCCTCCCCGTGTGGCGGGTATCACTGGTAAGGTAAACATTTATGACCCACAGGTATCCGGCAGGTTCGCAATTGACTGGACAACACTAGACAGGCATAAGTTGGTTAAACGTTGTCCGGTCAACGACGAACCAGACGACGGGGTGATGGCTACAGCTAGACAGCATGCATCACCCCGTGATTTCACGGATACGCGTCAGAGGGTGGGGTCATTAGTTAGATATTGACTACGGTCAACAATTTGTTTGTTGTCAACAAACAAATTGATACAAATAGATGCATTGTAACAATTGCCGTCGGCAATTTTGGGTGGTACCTTACCAGTGTTACTTCGGCCTGCTTGCCTTAAAGAATTATGATTGGTCAATTAGAAATTTATAATTCGGACTAGGGCATGAATCAATAAATGTGGCCCAATGCCGTTATCCACTTTTACCAGTGTCTGAGTCCTTTATTGGGGGGTGCACCTGCAATGCAAGCGCGGTGCCAAAATGGCCGCCGCGCTCTTTGCGGGGCCCCCCATCGGACGAAGGCATCCGGGTAGTTAGGTGGCGTGGCCAGCTCCCTTATAAAAGGGGTGGCCATGAGGCAGCCGAGCTGCCATTTTGCGAAGCGACGGAGCGGAGAAGTTTTTCCCCTCCACCCCCTCCCTAGTTAACAGTGTGATATTTTGGTCGCTTCGGGGCCGGGTGGGAATTTTTGGCTGGGACCCACAATTGGCTCTCGGGTCCTGGTTTTTTCGCCCATCCCACACTGTTGCTATGGTTTGATATAGGGGTTTCTGTTGCTGCTGTTGACTTTGGTCACATGGGCGGGTATCACTGGTAAGGTAAACATTTATGACCCACAGGTATCCGGCAGGTTCGCAATTGACTGGACAACACTAGACAGGCATAAGTTGGTTAAACGTTGTCCGGTCAACGACGAACCAGGCGACGGGGTGATGGCTACAGCTAGACAGCATGCATCACCCCTTGATTTCACGGATACGTGTCAGAGGGTGGGGTCATTAGTTAGATATTGACTACGGTCAACAATTTGTTTGTTGTCAACAAACAAATTGATACAAATAGATGCATTGTAACAATTGCCGTCGGCAATTTTGGGTGGTACCTTACCAGTGTTACTTCGGCCTGCTTGCCTTAAAGAATTATGATTGGTCAATTACCAATAGAAATTTATAATTTGGACTAGGGCATGAATCAATAAATGTGGCCCAATGCCGTTATCCACTTTTACCAGTGTCTGAGTCCTTTATTGGGGGGTGCGCCTGCAATGATGGGCATTAGTTACTGTAATTTAATTGGTTAGATCTGGAGAAGAGGCAGGACAAGATACAGGAAGATTGGAGTTGTTATCCTTGAATATACCAGCAATGTAATGGGAGAGTTAGTTAGAAGTTAGTTAGAAGTTGAAGTGTAGAAGCATATACTTTGTTACATAGATAATGTTGTCACTACTTAGTTACTACTAAGGTCAGAAAATGCTTATTTTATAGGGGGAGGGTATGTGGGGTTTTATTTGGAGAAAGGAAACAATAGAGCAGGGATTCTCAACCTGCGGCCCGTGGCACCATTTCATGTGCCACCACCACTGCCTCCACCACACCAGGAAGTGCCTTTTTATTTTAAAACTGCTTTTCTATTTTTGCATTTGACTTTTCCACTTTTTGTCTTATAATAAAGCTTTTGAACTTTTTAAAGAAGGCTCATCATTTTTGAGATGCACGGGTTGGTGGGAAGAGGACTTTCATTCACCTTTAACTGAAAGGCCATTGCTAATTTTGTTCTCCTTTATCTGGTTGGCAGTGAAGCAGAAGCAACCAAGAATTGAGAATCCACCAGCTCTAGAAAATGACTATAAGGGCCCTGAAACAGCTAAAGTCTTAAGCTGACTTCCTAAGTGGGAGACAGGGTTTCCAGGAATGGAAAGGATCCCCTTATAGTCAGAATCGGGTTTTGGGATTCCTGACAATCATATGTAGCAGTAATTACTTAGAAACCATAGTTACACCTTGTAATGCTTTCAAGAAGGCCTTAATTTTAAAATGATGGCTACATGGCTCAATTCTCCAAATAAGAGTTAATATCTGGAATGCAGTTTTACACATCTATATTCAACCTTGTGTGTTTGTAATACTTCTAAGTCTCCGCTAACCTCCCCCCAAAAGGAGAAAAACCAGGATAGAATGCCTGGACCCTGACACTGCTCGTAGAAATAAGGTGTGCATAAGAATTACCTTTCCTTCAAATAGATTTACCTGTATATCCCACTTTTAAAACTTCAGGTCATGAAGAAGATTCACAATTAATATCTCAATGTTCATTATTATTCCTAAAGCTTTACCCTGGTTGACTCTAAGTCCACCTTTTTGTCACAGCCAATAAACTTTTCTAAGTCAGTAGAATTAAAGTACACATTATCATCATTCTACTCTAAAACAATATTACTGCATATAGATGCATCTGTCAGGATCTTGATGAACCAGACTACTTCCATTTTGTTTTCTGACTTATCTCAGGCTGCTTGGCCTTTGTTCAAGGACACTCCAAAGAAGAGGGCCAGGAGCCCTGGGAAAGTCCCTAATCCTTATCTCACTCCTAACCAATAGGATGAAGCTAAATTCTAGTTGGTTAACTCTTATCAGTAGTCTAATGTGATTGGTATCTCTTATCAGTGTCAAACCCTTCTGGGAGGAGGAAAGTGGCTCTCCTTGTATAGGACTCAGCTTGGGGGTGGTAACGTGGCTTTGAGTTCCCCAAGTCTGAGATCCCCTTTCTTCTCTCCTTGAAGAAACCAGGCAGCACCAGCCAGCATGGTTAATTTTATTGTAGCAAAAGAGCCATACAGAACTATGAAAAGCAAAAGAGTGAAGGCAAATAATGTACAGAAATCAGGCCTGCTTTTATGAGGCACTTTTACACCAGAGGCACAGGGGAATTCATCCATAACCAACACCACCTCTCTCCCTGGAAGCTGATCTTCCCCTGTCTCCATTCACACCTCCCCCTCCTCCCTTCAGTCCACTCCAAGCGGCATTCATAATAATAATAATAATAATAATAATAATAATAATAATAATAATAATAATAATAATAATAATAATAATAATAATAATAATAATAATAATAATAAATTTTAATTTATATCCCACACTTTCTCAGCCAAAGCTGACTCAAGGCAGCCTTACAACATGTAAATCAGTAGTCTAATGTGATTGGTATCTCTTATCAGTGACAAACCCTTCTGGGAGGAGGAAAGTGGCTCTCCTTGTGTAGGACTCAGCTTGGGGGTGGTAACGTGGCTTTGAGTTCCCCAAGTCTGAGATCCCCTTTCATTTCTCCTTGAAGAAACCAGCCAGCACCAATCTCATCACCCATGTTGGGTCAAAGGACAGCAGGGGCAAACCCAGCCTTTAAATCTTTAACATGAAATACTCAAGGGGCCTTCCCTGGGACTTCCACTATGAAATTCAGGGCATCCAGCTGTTTGCAAACTACCCCTGGACCCTCCCAGTTAATCCCCTCATCATGGATCAAGGGAAGTCTTAGTAACACCCAGGTCGTGAGGACCCGGCAATTTGTTTGGTAGACATGGACAGCCCAGAAAAGTCTTCCAGGATTTCTGTTAGGGCAGGGGAAGGAAGAATCTTTCTGCCTTCCCAATTAGCCTTTAGGAGGTCCAGGAAGCTGGCTACCTTCCTTCCATCCTCTTTCACTCCCCCCACCCCAGCCACAGCTGGCACAATCTTGGCTATCATCACAGACCTCCTTTATTTCCCCCACCATCCCTTCCCAGTAGAACAGCCTGACCATCCTGTCCAGGGTAGTTTTGAAATTAACATGAGGGGTGAGACCTGCACCCTGTGTGATGTAGATCAACCTCTGCCTGTATTTCTTGCAGTTGCAAACGGGACTGCCTCCCTACCCCACACATAGTTTCCCGATACAACAAACCCTCATGCCACCCAAACTGGTCCACAAATAGGTCAGAGGGGTAGCAATTCAGAGGTTGCCAGGGAACTGAGCCCTTTCAAAGTCCCATCCTGGAGTTGCTCCTGTTTGAAAGCCTTGTACATCGGCAAACAGTCAGAAACATTAGTTCCTTCTTCAGCCCCATGGGCCAACAGTGGCCCCTCCTTCTTGCTCCTGCCTTTCCCCTCAGTCAAGGGGCTTGCCTCGCTGCCGGCTTCAACTATGGCAGTAAAGTGAGTCTCTCTGGCTTCTTTGTGGGCTGACAGCAGCCCCTTCTCCCCACGCTGGCTCTGTTCCTTTAGTGTCTTTTCCAGGAGACATAGAAGGAGTCGCAATAAGGACTAACACAGGTTTATTGCTTGATGATCAGAACGAACATGTGGTAATGGCGGAGGTATCTCACATTATATACAGTGGTACAACACATTTGAACTTGGGTGCATGGTAGCTCATTGGCCGCTACCGGCGTGACGTCATCCGGGTCACGCCCATCTTCGGTGGTGGATCAGTAGTAGTTTGTTGCTGCGGGAAGTTCCCGCGGCTGCAGGTGATTTGAGGAATGATAACCATGTGAGTTGAACACTCGCAGCTGCCCTCTATAGGCAGCTTGCTCGCGTTCCTTTAACAGCTGGGTTACATTGTGATTGTGGCTAGGTTACATTCATACATTTCTTAAAGCAACATTGTACATTCATATGAAGCAGCATTGTGCATACACAACATCCCTCCCCCCTAGGATGGGATGAAGTCCCTCAACCATTGTGGCTTGCCGCACGTGCGCCTGGGGCGAGCGGCCGCTTGGCTTAATACAGGGGAGCCTGGCTCTGCGGAGTCCTGTCCTGCAATGGAAAGGGGGGACTCGTTAGTGGCTCGGTGTGGGCTCTGTGGTAACCTTGCATTGGGGGAAGGGAATGGAATGAACAGTTGGGAAGTGAACTCCTGCCTACCATTTGAGGAGCTAGGGGTCCCCCCCAGCACGAATCTCGGGACCGACGAAGAGACCCTCGTGGTCTCGCCACCCCCTGTTCCCTGCCTGGGAGTTCCGGGGACTGCGGTGGGTGGACTCCCCCCGATGCCTGCCTTGGGGGTGTTGGATTCCGGGGAGCTGGAGCTATGGTATATTCTAACACAAAAGGACTGGGGGGACTGGAGGTACCAGGGGCTGAACTGAAACCCCTCTTTTCGCTAGGACGGGTGGGGGACCACTCCGCTACCCCCCAGGTACCGTAACTCATAATCATCATCAAACTGATCCCTCTCTTTCAAAGTATCCTCCTCTGTGGCTGAGAACCGAGGATATGCATTTGTATCCCCGGGTTCCGCCGTGTCTCCCTCTTGAGTAATGCTGGTGGGGGAGGACACTAACGCTGAATCCCCTTCACTAGTGACCCACCTTCTGAGTTGGTCGGCGTGCCTCCTCCAGAGTAGACCCGAGCTAGTCTCGACCCTGTAGGACACTGGCCCCGACTGCTCGATGACTGTCCCTGGGACCCACGCTGGCCCTGACGCCGCGTAATTCCTACAGTGAACCGGGTCCCCTGCCGAAAAACTTTTGGAGCTCCCTCCCCCTACGTTTATGTTTCTCCCTTCATCCTCCACCCTGGATGGATCCATCCGGTCAAAAAGTGTTACCGGGCGCCTCCTCATGAGGAGTTCGGCTGGGGAGAATCCTGAAGCTAGGGGGGTTGTCCTGTAGCAGATGAGAAACTGGCACAAATGAAGGTTCAACTCACCGGGGCCCATGCGCCGCAGTGCGTCTTTCGTAGTGCGCACTTGGCGCTCTACCTGACCATTTGTGGCGGGGTGAAACGGGGCAGGCCGTTGGCGTTCCGCTCAATGAACGACTTGAATTCTGCAGACGTGAAGGTACTAGCGTTATCGCTTACAAGGACGTCTGGCAGGCCGAAACAGGCACAAAGCTTGCGCAACTGCTTGATGGTTGCGGCGGAGGAGGTGCTGTTCATAGGGATTACCTCCAACCACTTGGAGTAGGAGTCGACTACCAGTAGAAACATGGACCCGCGGAAAGGGCCAGCGAAGTCGACATGGATCCGGGAGCATGGCCCGCGGGCCGTATCCCATTCCCTGTGGGGCAACCGGGACTCCTCGGGTCGAGAGCTCTGGCAGCTCTCACACGTGCCCACTAAACGCTCTATGTCCCCATCTATCTGGGGCCACCAAAAGAAACTCCTGGCCAGAGCCTTGGAGCGCACGATCCCGGGGTGACTGGTGTGCAGTAGTCTCAGTACCTTGGCCCTCAGCTTCTCTGGGATAACTACTCGCTGCCCCCAGAGTAAGCAGCCCCTCTCCAACGACAGCTCTACTCTGCGCCTAAAAAATGGCCTGAACTCTTCATCGGGGGGAGTCGTGGGCCAGCCCTTCCGAACCCAGGAACTAACTTGGGCCAGCATCTTGTCGGCCGCCGTGGCTTTGGCGAGGTCGGCCGGGACAATGGGGGGTGAGTCAAGAGACTCGATCAGTAGGACTTGGTGATCCTGCTCTACCTCGCATGTGGGGTCCCCTACACTTGGGAGGGGAGATCGGGACAGTGCGTCCGCATGGGAGATCTCCTTCCCTGGGCGATAGACCAGCTCATACTGGTAGGCATTGAGGAAGATGGCCCAACGCAGCATTCTGGGGGATAGTATTTGCGGTGTGGGTTTACCGGTAGTGAAGATCACCAAAAGTGGTTTGTGATCGGTCACTACCGTAAACTCGCGGCCGTATAAAAAGTCATGGAACGTTTTCGTTCCGGCGATGATGGCTAGGGCCTCCCTATCAGTTTGCACGTAATTGCGCTCGGCCTTTGAGAGGGACCTAGAGTAGTACGCTACCGGGGCTTCCCTCCCACTTTCCAACACGTGGCACAGGACTGCCCCCACCCCCACTGGGGATGCATCACAGACTAAAACCACTGGTTTTTTCGGGTCGAAATGGGTCAGGACAGCGTCCGAAGACAGGAGTGACTTAAGCTCCTTGAATGCTCTCTCCTGCCTGTCCCCCCACCGCCAAGCCACGTCCTTTTTGAGCAGCGCGTGCAGTGGCTCCGCGACCGATGCCTTCCAAGGCAGGAAGGTATGATAAAAATTTAGGAGCCCTAGAAATGACTGTAGCTCCGGTTTTGCGGTGGGGCGAGGGGCGTTCTTCACAGCTGCAACCTTTGACTCAGAGGGTTTGATCCCGTCCGGGGTTACCTTAAAGCCTAGAAACTCAACCTCCCTCGCAAAGAATATGCATTTGTCCCTCCTCAGTCGAAGGCCTGCCCTCTCGAACACTGAAAGGACCCCATCTAGCCTCTTTGCCAACTCTAATTCGCTCCCCGCCGTTATCAATACGTCGTCAAAATATGGGAGGACGCCTGGAAGCCCCTTTAAAAGGCGTTCCACGAGGGATTGGAAAATTCCGGGGGCTGAATTCACGCCAAACTGAAGGCACGTTACCTTAAACGCCCCCTTGTGCATCACTATCGTTTGCGCGGCGGCATCAGCCGGGGTTACAGAGAGCTGCTGGTACGCCTGAGCCAGATCTAACTTGGTGAAACACTTCCCCCCATGTAACGTGGCCAGCAAGTGGCTGACCACGGGCACTGGAAATGCATTTGGCCGAATGGCCTTGTTAATGGTACATTTATAGTCTGCACAAATCCTGACTTCCCCGTTCGACTTAAGGGCTGTAACGATCGGCGTTTCCCACTCCGCCGAGTCAACTGGAACCAAAATCCCCTGCCCCACCAATTTGTCCAGTTCCGCCTCGATCTTGTCCTTTAGGGCGAAAGGCACCCTCCTTGGTTTGAGGTGGATGGGCCGGATTTCTGGGTCCAGCTCGAAGGAAACCGGGGGCCCCTTGTATTTCCCGAGCCCCTTCTTGAAAACGTCCGGGTGCGCGTTGCACACGTCCCGCATTGGGTCAGTCTCGATGGCGTTAATGCCGGACAGTTTGATTCCCAGGGGAGCAAACCACTGCGTTCCCAAAAGGCATCACCTCCCCCCTTTGAGGACCACTAAGGGCAGTTTCTCGGAGTAGTTCTTAAACTTCACCTTGAAGTTTCCCACCCCCAACACCGGGATCCCATTTCCCTGCACGTCCCGTAGGTGTGACCTCATGGCCCGGAGCTTGGGCCGCTTATCTGGGGGAATACGCATAAACTCCTTTTGGGACAGGATGGAATAAGATGACCCCGAGTCTATCTC
The DNA here is from genome assembly GCA_035047305.1 of Bradypodion pumilum. NCBI lineage: Eukaryota > Metazoa > Chordata > Lepidosauria > Squamata > Chamaeleonidae > Bradypodion > Bradypodion pumilum. The sequence continues at coordinate 13,406,280 of JAWDJD010000009.1, read as the reverse complement.
CATCCTCACTGGGACCCCTTGCAACAGTACCTCTATGAAAAACCGCCGGTGCTCCAGGCCCACGCAGTTCACGCCTTCCTCACTGTAGCTGGCTGCGACCTTCCTGGTGCCGGCCGCCTTCTGTTGGTGCGTTTGGGGATGGCTGGAACTCCCCTTGTCCTCGACTCGCCCGCGCCTGCATACTCGGGCGATGTGCCCCTTTCGGCCGCAGTTGTGACACTCGGCCTTTCGAAACGGGCACCTCGTGCGGTCGTGGGACGTCCCACAACCGTCGCAATGGCGGTCCTGCCGTTCTCGGGTCTGCCGCTTCTCACCACGCTTCTTGATCCTCTGGACGTCGTCGTCCTCGCTGGAGTAGGGGTCCGCTGTGGTGGACGACTCCTCGGACGACGTTGGTGTGCCGGCGGGCGGCTTGGGGGCCCGCCAGGCCGCCTTCACTGGTGTCCGCCGGGCCGCTTGTACTGGTGACTTGGCCCTCTCGGACGCGGCCCCTCGGGACTTGAACAGCCTCACCCTGCTCCTGGCCTCCTCGGCTGCTTGGGCCTCCCGCAGTACCTCGTTGAACGTGAGGCGTTGGTCGCGGGTCATCAGCCTCCTCTGCAGCTCCTCGTCCCTCAGACCACACAACATGCGGTCACGGAGGGCCTGGTCCAGGTCATCCCACTGGCAGTGGACCGCCGCAAGCCTGAGGGCCGCCGCGTAGGCGGACACGGATTCGCCCGGTCGCTGGTCTCGCCTGTGGAACGCGACCCGTGCTGGGAAGATCGATACGGGCGGCTGGAAATGCTCACCCAGTCTCTCCAGGATACGGTCGATGGGGACCTCGTCTACCTTCCGGGGGGCCACCAGGGTCATCAGGATCCGCAGCGTGGCCGGCCCCACTTGGGCCAGGAAGTGGGAGCGCATCTTCGCGTCGTCGTCGACGCCCGCGGCTTCCATCGCGTGCCGAAACTGGCACTCATAGAGCTCCCATTGTTCGGGCTCGCTCACATCGAACTGGTACGCCTTGGTCTTGGGATTCGCCATCATCCCACCTTCGTCGCCAATTTAGTGTCTTTTCCAGGAGACATAGAAGGAGTCGCAATAAGGACTAACACAGGTTTATTGGTTGATGATCAGAACGAACATGTGGTAATGGCGGAGGTATCTCACATTATATACAGTGGTACAACACATTTGAACTTGGGTGCATGGTAGCTCATTGGCCGCTACCGGCGTGACGTCATCCGGGTCACGCCCATCTTCGGTGGTGGATCAGTAGTAGTTTGTTGCTGCGGGAAGTTCCCGCGGCTACAGGTGATTTGAGGAATGATAACCATGTGAGTTGAACACTCGCAGCTGCCCTCTATAGGCAGCTTGCTCGCGTTCCTTTAACAGCTGGGTTACATTGTGATTGTGGCTAGGTTACATTCATACATTTCTTAAAGCAACATTGTACATTCATATGAAGCAGCATTGTGCATACACAACAGTTCCTCAGCCAAGGAACTTTCTTCCACAAGGCCAATGGAAGGAGGGGAAGGGATGGAGCAAAGCTCCGGAGATTTAGGCAGATCGGTCATCTCTGGCATTGAAGGGAGTGACTCTTCTTCTGTCAAAACTTCCTCCGGCAAAGACTCATCCCCTCCCTCCACCTCAAACAATAGAGGAGGGGACTCTTCTTCCATCAAAACCTCCATGGACTTTTCTCCTTCAGCAGGGAAGAGACCAGGGCTCTCTGCCTCATCCACACACTCAGCCCAGGCCCCCTCCTCTTCCTCCTCCTCAAAGTTTTCATCCTCCATCTCCATCCGATATGTCAGGTCCATCCTTAGCATAAAAGCAGGCTGATGGGGTCCAGAGTGAACCAGACACACCAATGGACCTTTGAAGGGCCCACACTCCACCCAGATCTCAGCAGCCAGGCACTCCACCTGCGCTGAGCTGTTAGGGGCATAGGCTTCCATGCAAACCCGGGTGTTCTTCAGCAATTGCCCCAGGAAGAGGTACTTCTTGTTCATGGAAGACATGTCAGCTCCACAATCAGCCCAAGCCCTAATTGTGAACTCCTCTGCACTCTCTGCATTTTTCAGTATGACCATCTTCTCCCGCTGTTTGGTCACCCACTCATCCTCCTCCAGGGACCAGCCCAACTCCCTCAACCCCACTTCTGGCTGGAGACAAGCAACTGGCTTGGCTGGGGACTGGGCCACTACTTCCGGAGGATTGCGGGCCATATGGGCCCGGGAAGAAAGGGGGTTCTTCTCAGATCCGTAGGCCATGACCCCAAAGATGGGGGCATCCAGCTCCTTTGGCTCACAACAACGCAAACCAAAATTACATGTGATATGCCCCCTGGGTTTGCTCCCCCCAGCACTTCCCTCAGATGGGCTGGATGGCCCCGGTGGGGTTGACAGGCCAGGGGAGGCTGTTCCAGACATCCCTTCCTCCTCTTCCACTAGGGACAAGCCACCCACACCAGCCTGAGCTCCCCCATCTTCCATCTCAGGGACCCCCTGGTTCCACTTCATCTTGGGGGCCGTGGTGGCTTGGCGCTCCAACTGAGGGCAGGTATTTTGGGTATGCCCCTCTTGGTGACAATGGAAGCACTTGATCTGAAGCTTCACTGAGGTAGCTGCTAGACTAACAACTGGTGGCCTGGGGGGAGGGGTCCATGGTGCCCTTGGGGCCTCTTGTAGAGCAGCTGGGCAGCCCTCGGGCAATGGCACACTGACCTGTCTCTCAGGAGATGCTCTTCTAGGGGGTCTTCCCTCCCCTCCCCTTATCTGGGCCTGTTCAGCAACTTGCAGGCTATCTGCCATTCGCACTAGCTCCAACACTGACCTGTCTCCATATTGCAGCAACACCTGGCGAAGGTGCACAGGGGTGTCAGCCATGGACTGCTCCCTTAAGTACAGCTGTCGCAGTTGCTGGAAAGTCCCCACATTTGCCACTTCCAGCCACCAGTCAAGCTTCTGAGTCAGGTCACCAAGGAACTCCATGTTGGACTGTTCCCGTTCCTTCCGGGCAGCCCAAAATCTGGCCTGCACTGCATCGGGGGTAAGGGCATACTGCAGTCTGATCCTGGCTCTAACCTCCTCCCATGGCAGTGCCCAGTCCAGTGTGGCCAGGAAAGCAGAGTACGGCTCGATGGTCTGGCCCACCAAAAGCCTGGCCCACATGCGAGGGGGTATTTCATAGTCTCGACACACCACTTCAAAATGGGTCAGGAAAGACCATATTTCTTGATTGGGCTGCTGCATGGGCAAACGGCTGTGGTCCACCTGGCGCAGGGTCTCTGGGGGCCCCCTTCTTACCTCCTGCACCCATAGGAACTCTGTTTGTGCCCGGACAAGCTGCTGCACTGCCTCACCAAGCTCAGTGCTGGGTGGTGCCTCCGTCTGGTCAGCTGTCCCCTTCTCCTCCATCTCCGAGTCGTCGGTGAGTCCAGCGGGCCAACCAGCCTTGGCACAGATGTCCTCAATAGCAAGAATACCAGAATCCAACAGCAAGTCCTGGCCTCGTCTCCTCCTTCTGCTCACCTGCAAGGGAGTGCTCTCAGCCTGCAAGCTCAGATTCAGGTTATCTGGTAATTGCTAGGGATCCTCCGGATATTCCATCCACTAGTCACACTAACTAGGAAAACAATAAACACCACTCTTTGCAATAATGGCTCTGTATAGGCTCATTTGTCAAAAAACCACACACTTGGGTGGTAGACAGATGTCGGCTTCAGCCAAACTACACACTGGGGCAGTTGGCAGCAGACACTTGATTTAACTTGCACACCGGGGCAAGGTTCCTTCTCAGCCATGCTTGGGGCTTTGAATTCTGGTTCTGAACTCTGGGGCAGAGGAAATCAGCTGGAACATACACAAGCAGGGCAGTTCCACCGTTCATCAGACACCACGGTTGGGGCGCTGGAAAAACTTCAAACAACAATCTGGGGTTGCAGAATAGGCATCAGGCATCACACTTGGGATGCTGGAAATTCTTCTTGTTGTTGCACTCTGGGGCAACAGAAATCAATCACTTGCATGACATCAGACATGGGTTCCAAAACATCCCACCACTGCTACCATGTAGGACTCAGCTTGGGGATGGTAACGTGGCTTTGAGTTCCCCAAGTCTGAGATCCCCTTTCTTCTCTCCTTGACGAAACCAGCCGGTACCAATTCCTTCAGCGTGGTTAATTTTATTGTAGCAAAAGAGCACTACAGAACTATTACAAGCAAAAGAACATTTCCTCTACTGTCTTTCCCACCTCCACCAGCCTGGTGGAAAGCGAGAATTTTCCCCCCATCCAAAGGAGGATAGAAAAACAGCCTCTCAAGGGAAAAGGAATTTTGCAAGGGGGAAGGGAACTTCTTCTAAGACTAGTGCACTCAATTATATATGCAATTCTCTGCGCCAATCCCCAACTTTTCTCACTTCCAGCCTCCCGATGATGTGTTCCAATCACTTGCTCCTCTGGTGTCAATTACACATATCAATCATGGGGCTTTGCCTCTGCCTCAAATTTTCACTCCCCAGGCATGCCCCCCTCCATCTCTGGAATGTCCAACACAGAAAATGGTGCTGGCCAGCAGGCATCTCCTCCTTCACTCCCCACTCCTCCCCCGGGCCAGCTGGTTGTTATGGGAACGTCTGGGAAAAGAGGCACCTACAAGGGGGGAGGGGGGGGGAGAAAAAAGCGGCTGAGACTGCTCTTGCATTCTTACACCTTGTGTATTTAAGAACCTGCTTTTCACCTCCAATTCGGCTCACCAGCTAATGCCAACACTGGCCCATTGGAACGTTGCCCAAATCTCTGAGAAGAGATTAAACATCTAAGGAGCAAGCCTTGCCTGAGGCTCTGCCAAAGGGAAAAATCTAACTATGTCTTTCTGTATTGTGTCTTTGTTTTATTTCATATGCTTTGCTTAAATAAATTGTTGAAAAGGTTTTATTGAGTGGATGTCAACTTACTCAGGCTAACACAGGTTTTTCCTAAGCTCTCTGCTTTGTAAAAGCACGTAAAAGATTGCATGCTCTCAGAAGTTACAGGAGTGTAATCTGCCCAGCAGGCTATGGTTCTGGATTGCTGGAGGTGGCAGGAGATACTGCATTCGGGAGTGTGTGTGCCTATAGCTGGTTGCAGCAATCCGCTGATTGCTACACGTCTCCCTCTCCTATGTCCTAACCTAGCTGCGAGTGTGATAGCATCTTCCCCAGACGGTCCCTATTTATCTACTTGCAATTTCTAGCTTTTGAACAGCTAGGTTAGACATGAAAGGAGCCTCATTCAGGCTCAATCCCATATCTGATGAAGTGGACTTGATCCATGAAAGCTCACATTGAAATATAACAGTTTGTCTTTAAAGTGCTACAGTGTTTTTGATTGTTTATTCTCTGATAAGAGAGAAAGAATACTCTTTTAATAGTTTATCAAACAAAGCAGAGAATAGATATAGCAATTACCTCAGTATTAGTGTACTTAGAGCCTTCCCATCAATGTTCAAGTGATCTTTGGCTGAAGCCCTATTGAAAAAGCATTTTGCTGCTAAAAAACTCCATTTTAATGGAAGTAGATGACCTGTATCTACCTCAATTTAAATTCATTTCTTGTCATCATCAAGCAAAGTATGGCTGATTCATTTGCAGCTGTTGGTTGGTTGGGAGCTTTGATAACTTGACTGTCATTGTTCTAGCAAAACAAGTGTGATTAATGTTCATCATGATATAAAGCCATGACATGTGAGTGATACGTTCCTGTGCAATTGGCATGTGAGAAAACATTTCATCAGTTGGAAAGAAACATTTCAATCACTCTGGTTAGGTATGTGAAGGGAGAAGTTGCTGTTTTTTACACAGAGATTAAATAATGGGGGAGACATGTTGGTCAGCTCTCTCTCTTTCATTGGGCATAAAAGATACATAAAAGTGCAAGAAACAACCTAATAAATTATTTCTAAGATGGGGAATATAAACTAGACCTTTACAAGATATGTGAATAGTTCCCCATATGTGGGCCGCACATCCAAGAAGAAGACAGAATAAAATAATAATTGAAGGGCATATAGAAGTTAAAGTTTACTTTGTGTGGTATCACTACCAGACTTTGTTGTGTTCAATACCATGTGACTGTAAATGGAAAAATTGTATTTAGCAATAAAATTGATTAGTGCATGGGAGACTGGTGTGGCATATCCTTGGAAGAACTGTTCAGAGGAGTTAAGAAGACAATCGCCATGATGATAGCCAATATCCAGAACAGATATGACACCTGAAGAAGAAGAAGATGCTACAGTATTTCTTCTATCAATGCTTTGCATTTTTTATATTTCATTGAGTTATTAATTAATGTAGCTATACCTAGGGAAGACCAAGGTGAAAACTCTTAGCTGTATTTTCTTCCAAGTGGTTTTTTTGGGGGGTGGGGGAAATCTCTTTCAGAATCACATTCTTTTGGATACATATCTTTTTGCTAACCCCTCAAAACAACAGAATTCCAGAGGGAGGAAGATGAGCCAAGGAGACAGTGACCTTATGTTCTCAGACAGCTAGTGAGTGGATAATGATGCAATGGGGTCCAGCTGCAGAGGACAAAGCATCAACCACTCCTGGTGGTTGGAAATCTTATGAGTGGAGGAGTGTAAAGCCAAGGCTGATGGCATCAGCATTTTTATTGTACAGTAAATAGCAATTAGTCTTATGCAGCAGTTCGATACCCAAATACTGCAGGACAGAATGAGCTCCTGTCTTTGTCCCAGGTCCTGCCAACCTAGCAGTTCAAAAGCATGAAATTGTTGCAAGTAGATAAATAGGGACCACTTCGGTGGGAATGTAAATGGCATTCGGTGTGCTCCGGTGTCTAGTCATGCCTGCTACATGACCATGGAAACATCTGCAGAAGCAGACAGCTCTGGCTCTTTGGCTATGAAACCGAGATGAGCACTGAACCCTAGGGTTGGATACAACTGGCTTTTGAGCAAGGGTGACCTTTACCTTTACTTACTGTCCTTATAGCGCTTAGTGCACTCTCTGGGAGGTTCACAAGTTAATTAGCATTTTGCCCCCAACATGCTGGGCACTCATTTTACAGACCTTGGAAGGATGGAAAACTGAACCAACCTTGAGCCCTGGTTAGGATTGAATTCATAACCTTCTGGCTGCAGCACAGTAATCTAACCACTGTGCCAACAGGGTGTATAAAAGCAACAGTGTTAAGCCCAGATTTTAGGAGCTTTCCCATTGACAAGAAGGCTTTCCCTTGCTATCCATCATAAGCTCCCGGGTAGCATAAGAAGAAGGTTCAGAAGGAACCTGTTGTGTTCTGATGGTTTTATCTTACACATGGATTACAATGTATCTGAGCCAATGTAACCTTGCCTATAGCAACAATGTAACCTTCAGCTGTATCATATAAACCCTGTAATAGGACGCGAGCTAATGACCACCAGCTGGCAGCAGCGAGCGTCCAAGCTCTCTTGGTCCGAACTCATCAAAGGCAACAGCGCGGGAAGTTTTCCCGCCACCACCTACACCTGGACAAGAAGGGCGTGACCCGCAATGACGTCACGCAGACAGTAGCCAATGGGCTACCATGGCACCACGTTCAAATGTATTACTACTGTATATAAAGAACTATCGATCCGCCATTACCTCATGTTCCCTCTGTCCACGATGCAATAAACCTGAGTTAACCCAGCCCGAGGCTGTGTCCTGTGTCTTGGTTTGCATACACCAAATTGGCGACGAAGGTGGGATGATGGATCCCCACGGAACAGCCAGGGCACAGAGCGGGTTCAACATCACCAAACCGCAAGACTGGGAGCTGCTTGAGATGGACTTCCAGGCGGCACTGGTGGAACTCAGAGTCAAAGGAGACGACGAGGAGAGGAAGAGGGCCATCCTCACCAGAATGCTCGGGATGGAAACCAAGCGGACGCTGGTGGGCATCATCGCTCCGAAGAAGGTGAGCGAATTTAAGGCGGACGACATCATGAAGCTGCTGCGAGAGCGCTTCTGTCCCTCGAGGGCAATGTTTCCCGCTCGGAGCGCGTTTTGGAGGCGAGTCCAAGCGCCGGATGAGTCGGTTGAGGCATTCGTGGCCGCCATGAGGATAGCCGCCGCCCCCTGTAAATGGGGCGACATCCTAGAGATGGCCCTCAGGGACGGCGTGTTGTGTGGCCTGAAAGACAAGGAGGTACAGCGCAGCTTGATGAACAAGGAGCCGCCACCCACGCTGGCAGAGGTCGTAGAGGCCGCGGAAGCCGCAGAGTCCACGAATGCTGGAGTGGACGAGATGCACCAGTGGCGTGAGTGGCGTCCTAGAGCCGGCAAGGCGGAAAATTCGGTGCACGGGAAGTCCGGACAGTCGGTGCACGCAACTCGACGGGCCCCAAAGTCGTCTACGGAAGGCAGCGACGGCGAGGAGGTCCAGAAGGTCCGAAAGGGTGGTCGACGCTGCGAGGGTTGCGGAGCGGCCCATGAGCGCGCGAGATGCCCGTTCAGGAAGGCCGAGTGTTACACCTGCGGCCGTCGGGGGCACATCGCCAAGGCATGCAGAAAACGGAAGGAGGGCCGGAGGCAGTCACAAGACCGTGCGGCCAGACCGGACCGTCCAGCGAGGCCCAAAGATGGCGCCCAGACCACGAGGAAGCAGGATGGCGTGGGCCGCGTCTCGGACGACAGCGAGGACGACGCCCCAGTGTTCAGCGTGTCCGCGGGACAGTCCCATTACTTCGTTGAGGTATTAGCACAAGGGGCCCCTATTAAGATGGAAATTGACTCGGGGTCCTCCTATTCTATAATTCCCCAGAAAGAGTTCCTGAAAATCGACCCCCACGTGCGGCCCAAACTTAAAGCGTTGAGGTCCACGCTACGAGACGTACAGGGAAACAGCATTCCGGTGTTGGGGGTCGGGAAATTTCGGGTCAATTTTAAGAGACATTCTGCGGAACTGCCCCTAGTTGTCCTCAAGGGGGGAAGCTGTAGCCTCCTAGGGACACAGTGGTTTCAGCCCTTAGGTTTGTTCATAGGGGGAGTGCATACCGTGGGGGGGGACCCAATACAAGCGGTTTGCGATGCGCATCCCGCCGTTTTTAAGAAAGGACTCGGAAAGTTCAAGGGACCCCCTGTAGCTTTCGACATAGACCCGGAGGTCCGCCCGATAAGACTCAAACCGCGCAGGGTGCCGTTCGCACTCAAGGACAAGATAGAGGCGGAACTGGACAAACTGGTGGGCCAGGGGATTCTTATTCCTGTTGATTCCGCGGAGTGGGAAACTCCAATTGTAACGGCTCTAAAGGCTAACGGGGAGGTGCGCATTTGCGCTGATTATAAGTGTACAATTAACAAGGCGATCCGCCCTAATGCATACCCGGTGCCAGTGATCAGCCACCTTTTGGCCAGGCTGAATGGGGGAAAGTGTTTCGCTAAACTCGATTTGGCACAAGCCTATCAGCAACTTCCTGTGACCCCCGCCACGGCCGCGGCACAAACGATAGTTACACATAAAGGAGCGTTCCAGGTGTCGCGGTTACAGTTTGGCGTGAACTCGGCACCCGGCCTTTTTCAGTCGCTTGTGGAACGCCTCCTGAAGGGTCTGGAGGGGGTGTTGCCTTATTTTGATGACGTGTTGATAACAGGGGGGAGTGAGGCTGAACTGGCAAAGAGGTTGGACAAAGTACTGACCGTGTTCGAGAAAGCGGGGCTGAGATTGAGGAAGGACAAATGTGTCTTTTTCGAAACCGAGGTCGAGTTTTTAGGGTTCCGGATCACACCCGAGGGGATTAAGCCGTCTAAATCCAAAGTAGCAGCCATTAAAAAGGCCCCTCGCCCCACATCCAAAACCGAGCTACAGTCCTTCCTGGGGCTCCTCAATTTTTACCATACATTCCTCCCGCGGAAGGCGTCCGTGGCCGAACCGCTCCATCGGTTACTTAAAAAGGAGGAGACATGGATGTGGGGTGACGAGCACGAGAGGGCGTTCAAAGAGCTAAAGCAACTCCTAACATCTGAGGCAATCCTGATGCACTTCGACCCCAAACGGCCAGTGGTCCTAGTCTGTGATGCATCCCCGGTGGGGGTGGGGGCGGTGCTTTGCCACGTGTTGGAGGACGGAAGGGAGGCCCCGGTAGCGTTTTACTCAAGGTCCCTGTCCCAAGCGGAGCGAAATTACGCACAAACCGACAGGGAGGCGTTAGCAATAGTAGCGGGAACCAAAAAATTTCACGATTTTTTGTATGGCCGCCCGTTCAAAATCGTGACCGATCACAAGCCACTGTTAGGGATTTTCACGGCAAGCAAGCCCACGCCGCAGATCCTGTCCCCGAGAATGCTGCGATGGGCTATTTTCCTCAACGCATACCAACATGAGTTGGAGTACCGGCCCGGAAAGGAGATCAGCCATGCTGATGCACTTTCGAGATCCCCTTTGCCCTTGTCGGACGACCAAAAGGCGAGAGTAGAAAGAGACCGCCAGGTGTTGCTAATTGAGGTCTTAGACGCACCCCCAATAGTACCAGCCAACATTGCTAGGGCGACAGGCAAGGACAGAACGCTGGAGAAAGTTAGTTCATGGGTACGGAAGGGGTGGCCGGCATCGTCCCCGAGTACAGAGTTCGACCCATTCTTTCGGAAAAAGCTAGAGTTGTCCCTAGAAAGGGGGTGCCTTTTGTGGGGCCAACGGGTGGTGGTCCCTACGCCCCTGCGGACGAGGGTGCTCGAACTGCTGCACGTCAGCCACCCGGGCATAGTTCGTTCAAAGGCGCTGGCCCGGAGTTACTTCTGGTGGCCACAGCTGGACGCGGACATTGAGCACATGGTCGGCACTTGCGAGGCATGCCAGGGATCCCGACCTGAGGCGGCCCGTCTTCCGCATAGGGAATGGGACACAGCAAGGGGGCCATGGTCCAGAGTGCACGTAGATTTCGCTGGCCCATTCCGAGGAACCATGTTTCTCCTGGTGGTGGATGCGTTCTCCAAGTGGCTGGAGGTTATCCCAGTAAAGAGCACGTCCTCCGCCACGACAATTAGCCAGCTAAGGAGAGTCTTTTCCACGTTCGGTCTACCCGACACTTTAGTCAGCGATAACGCTAGTTGTTTCACCTCCGCTGAGTTCGGAGCATTCATGGAGGCAAATGCCATTAGGCATGTCACATCCGCACCGTTTCACCCGGCCACGAATGGCCAAGTGGAACGGCTGGTGCGTACAACAAAGGAGGCGCTGCGGCGCATGGGCCCGGGGGACCTGAATCACCAAGTATGCCACTTCCTCTTAGCGTATAGGGTAACCCCCTTAGCGTCAGGCTACTCGCCGGCAGAGCTCTTGATGCGGCGAAAACTGACCACGATCCTGTCCAGGCTAGACCCGACGAGAGTCGAGGATAAATGGAAAAACATAGGGTTGGCAGTCTCGAAAGGTTTCGCCGCCGGTGACCCTGTTCACTGCAGGAACTATTCCAGCGCAGGGCCAGCCTGGGTACCAGGGACGGTTGTAGAACAGACGGGGCCAGTGTCGTACCGGGTCGAGACTAACACCGGCCTCCTCTGGAGGAGGCACGCAGACCAACTGAGGCACCGAGTGAGTGGGCCAGTCAGTGGGGCTCAGCAACAGGATTCAGCGTTAGGGTTCTCCCCCACCCGCTTAACCCAAGGGGGAGACAGCAGTGGACAACAGTCCCAAGCAAGGGGGGAAGGCAGAAGCAGCGGCCCCGACTCATACCCTTTTGATACGCCAGTCCTATCAGGGGCCGGGGAAGGGGGAGAGGAGTTCGCGACCGCTGCCCCCGATTGTAATTTTGATTTTGATTTTGCGAGCCGGGGGGGTTTTCAGGAGTGTTCCCCCACCCATCCAAGCGAGAAGAGGGGTTTTTCGTTAGCCCCCAGTGCCCCCGGTTCCTCCCTAAGAAAGAGCACACCTCCCAACAACGCCGCGGAGCCGCGGCAAGTCACTAATGAGTCTCCCTCTCCAATTACAGGACAGGAAACCAGGGGACAAAGAGAAGGTAGCAAACCCGGGGAGAGGCAGCCCGCATCGAGACCCCAGCGTGTTCGAAATAAGCCATCTTGGCTGAGAGACTTTGTCTCCTAAGGGGGGGGGGAGTGTGTTTAAGTGTGGGCTCGAGACTTTGTCTCGTCCTAGGGGGGAGGGGTGTTGTGTTCTGATGGTTTTATCTTACATATGGATTACAATGTATCTGAGCCAATGTAACCTTGCCTATAGCAACAATGTAACCTTCAGCTGTATCATATAAACCCTGTAATAGGACGCGAGCTAATGACCACCAGCTGGCAGCAGCGAGCGTCCAAGCTCTCTTGGTCCGAACTCATCAAAGGCAACAGCGCGGGAAGTTTTCCCGCCACCACCTACACCTGGACAAGAAGGGCGTGACCCGCAATGACGTCACGCAGACAGTAGCCAATGGGCTACCATGGCACCACGTTCAAATGTATTACTACTGTATATAAAGAGCTATCGATCCGCCATTACCTCATGTTCCCTCTGTCCACGATGCAATAAACCTGAGTTAACCCAGCCCGAGGCTGTGTCCTGTGTCTTGGTTTGCATACACCAAAGAACCCAACTCAGAATAGGTAAATATGGAAATGCTTGCTTGCATTCTGATTTTGCCTTATATCACTCTCTCCCTCTCTCTGTCTCTAAAATGCTATGTTTTGCTTGGAAATTGTCTGGGGAAAAACTTTCCTGTTTACCCATTGAATGCTTATTTTGTCTCTGAGATCCAAAAACAGTGGTGGCGAAACTTTGGCACAGCACAGGACAGGAAACTCCACTACATGCAGCGGGCCTCGCCAGACAAGCCTCACCCACCCGTCTCCATCCACCAATGGCAAGGAGAGAGGGGAGGCTCACCACATGCCCTATAGGCTGGAATCCTGCCTGGGAGGCAGGGACAAGAGAAGGTTTGGGGTAAATCAGGTAACAGACGGAGGGACAGAGGGTTTTCAGTTGCAGTTTGGGCACTCGGTCTCTAAAAGGTTCACCATCACTGTCCTAAAAAGAACATAAAACCCATCAGACCATTTTGGCAAGAAAAAAGGAATGATCTCTCCATTATCCCAGAGTGCAGGATGTGTAATAAGGGCTGAAACTACAGGAAGTCAGATATAGGCTGAATATTAGGGGAAATTTCTTAACAGTTAGTTCAGTACAACATTGTAACCAACTGTTTCTTTACTAGATGGTTAAGACATAGAGAAATCAAACACAGAGGCAGGAAAGAGGGCATTGCATTGTATTTGTCATTTCATAAATGGAAATATCAGTGGCCTCTCTAACATTGTGGTGAAACAACATACAAAATATTTTTGCATCACTTTCCTTTCCATTTCCACAGCAGGCTTCCAGAAGACCAGCAGGTCAGATGTTCCACAAGGCAGCATGACTTAACTACCTCAGACAGCAAATTCTACACAGCAAAGGAGGCTTCACAAGGGAGTTTTCTTTTAAGTCCCTCAAAGTTATCTTTGTTTGAAGAGAAAAGTCAGGGGTCAGCAACCTATGGCCCATGGGCCCAAATCATCTGAAGGCCCACACCCTCACTCCCACTGCTGCCACCACTGGAAGCAGCGTAAACAGCTGTGAACAGTCATAAATGCATTTACAACAGTTGCAGATGTGTTTTACAGCAGCATTTACAGTGGGGGACTACCAGTCCAACCCCCTCTACTGTCTAAAGGAGTGTGACCCAGCCCCTGTCTTAAAATGGTTGGCACCCACCAGAAAAAGTAATATTTTTCATATGGCTCATCCCAGTTAACCTCTATAAGTAGACTGGAAAGGTGTCCTTCCTTGTTGTTTTCCTTCGGCAACAAAATCACTTGGATATGCCCTGAAACCCTGAGATATTCTTACTTTAAATTCATGCCTAGTGTAGAAAGTACACATAGTCAGAGAGATTGCATCCAGATGAGGAAATATATGGGTTCTAGTCTTCTAGTTTTTAAGACTTGGATTTCAGAAAGGGCATGCTTCAGTTACCTGACATGCCTACCTCATGTTTTGCTTTCCAGAAGCAATAGTATTTATATTCACCAAAGACAGCCAGGGAAATGAAGTATGAGAAAATCTGAAAGAAAGGACCTAACCTAAGTTAAATGGTTTTGACCCCAGCAATCAACAAAGTCAAATAGATATGCTTTTCCAAATATTCAATTATTAAGAATTTGGTGTTCAGTCAAACACCATCCTTCACAGTTGTGTCCCAAGTGACAACTTTCTGACAGTTGCTCATCTGTAAAAATTTATGCGAGATGGAAAGATAAAGCTTTAAAGCACATCTGAAAACCCCTTTTGACATTTTAAATTCACTTTTATCCCATCAAGGTGAAAACCTGCATGTCAATAATACTGTCACTTAGTAATTGTTCCCATGGGCGATCTATTTTAGCAATTCTGAAGCTGTAAGAAAAGGAGACAAAGATGCTGTAAAAATTGTACATTTCAATGATAGGGCTGATTAAAATCTTGTTTTGAACAATCAAAGTTGTTTGGGTTAAATTAACAGCATAAAGGCCCATTCCTTACAAGAAGACAGAAGGCCTTACTTATTTATTTAGTAGTATATTTCCTGTTATAAGCCCCTCTGACCTCTCCTTAAAGAAGGCAGAAAGAGAACACCTGCTCTAGGAATATGTGACCTTTTCTTTGACCAGAATATTCGATAGATGAAAACCTAAGTCCCGAAGCTGAACTTCTTCTGTCTTAATTGCGAAGTGTTTGGTAATTTTGCAGAATAAAAGGGACAGAGCAGAAAATATCCTTGTTAGCTTTGAGGAGACAACTTGTCACTATTGTAAGAAAAGAAGCCGGTCACCTTTTCTCCATCCCCCTTCCCCCTTCTGTGAGTCCTTGCCCTTCAAGCAGTTCTCAAAACAGCCGAATGGGGTGAGGAGAAGGGAGGGGGTTGGATATGTTTGCAGGCTACCCTCTTATCTGCTCCACATTCCAGAGAGAAAGAGAGAGAGAGGGAGAGGGCTTGCTGAAGAGTGGGAAAACTAGGCAGAGGTGAAGCTCTGTGATTGATATGTGTAACTGACCCTAGGATAGAGAGTGATTGGGTTACATCAGCCGGAGGCAGGGGATAACCTATAAACTGTATCAACACCTATGGACATTGCCAACAGCAGCTATTCCTGCTTGCAGCCATACCCTGCCAAGCCCAGATGTCTTGGTCCCTCGTCTCTACAAGTCCAGCTCTACAAGCCAAGTTTCATTTATTAATTATAGTCTAGTATAATGCATAAGTTATTCCAAAGGCCACACCTCCACCCCAGAGGGAGGAAGCATCCAGGGAAGAAAGGCCTGGCAGAAACCACTGAGGGTAAGAGGCCTATTCCAAAGGCCCCATTCCCACCCCAGAGGGAGGAAGCATCCAGGGAAGAAAGGCCTGGCAGAAACCATTGAGGGTAAGAGGCCTATTCCAAAGGCCCCATCCCCACCCCAGAGGGAGGAAGCATCCAGGGAAGAAAGGCCTGGCAGAAACCACTGAGGGTAAGAGGCCTATTCCAAAGGCCCCATTCCCACCCCAGAGGGAGGAAGCATCCAGGGAAGAAAGGCCTGGCAGAAACCATTGAGGGTAAGAGGCCTATTCCAAAGGCCCCATCCCCACCCCAGAGGGAGGAAGCATCCAGGGAAGAAAGGCCTGGCAGAAACCACTGAGGGTAAGAGGCCTATTCCAAAGGCCCCATTCCCACCCCAGAGGGAGGAAGCATCCAGGGAAGAAAGGCCTGGCAGAAACCATTGAGGGTAAGAGGCCTATTCCAAAGGCCCCATCCCCACCCCAGAGGGAGGAAGCATCCAGGGAAGAAAGGCCTGGCAGAAACCACTGAGGGTAAGAGGCCTATTCCAAAGGCCCCATTCCCACCCCAGAGGGAGGAAGCATCCAGGGAAGAAAGGCCTGGCAGAAACCATTGAGGGTAAGAGGCCTATTCCAAAGGCCCCATCCCCACCCCAGAGGGAGGAAGCATCCAGGGAAGAAAGGCCTGGCAGAAACCACTGAGGGTAAGAGGCCTATTCCATCTCCCACAGCAACAGACCCACCATTGCCCGCCGCCACCTCAGCTCGAACCCTGGGCAGCGGAGGTGAGGCAGGCAGAGGAGGGAGGACCAAGCAGGCTGCCCACCACCAGCCATAATCAAAGAAGCATGCAAGTAACTTAACTAAAACAA
Source organism: Bradypodion pumilum (assembly GCA_035047305.1). Taxonomy (NCBI): domain Eukaryota; kingdom Metazoa; phylum Chordata; class Lepidosauria; order Squamata; family Chamaeleonidae; genus Bradypodion; species Bradypodion pumilum. The sequence goes on along the minus strand of JAWDJD010000009.1, from coordinate 13,390,121 downwards.
TGTAGTCTGCAACTATAGCAATGTAGAGATTTGATATAGTGGACTTTTCCTTCATACTAAGTTTTTACTTTTACTTTTGTAACAAATGAATTAGAACTGTGTTTTTTTTATTTTAAACTGATAATGATAATACTTTGTTTTGAACTGTAACAACATGTATGATGTAAAGATACTGGTGTAGGAACTGGCAAACCACGGCAAAATTTTTGCCAAGAGAACCCTATGGACCAGAACAAAAGGCAAAACAAAAGAGGCAAGTTAGATGAAACAGGATGCTTAACACAGATCAAAAGAAGGGGAGAGATGGGAAAGGGGGAGGAGAAATACAGTGTTGCAAAGAACAATACTGCATAGGAACATGGAATGTGAGGTCGATGAACCAAGGAAAACTGGAGGTGGTGAAAAATGAGATGGAAAGAATAAACATTGACATCTTGGGAATCAGCGAGCTAAAATGGACAGGAATTGGTGAATTCAACTCGGGAAACCATCACATCTACTACTGTGGTCAAGAAAACTTCAGAAAAAATGGAGTGAACAAAAGAGTGAGAAAAACAGTAATGGGATACAATCTCAAAAATGATAGAATGATGTCAGTCAGAATACAAGGCAAACCTTTTAATATCACTGTAATCCAAATATACGCGCCAACCATGGGCGCAGATGAAGCCACAGTGGACCAGTTCTATGAGGACCTACAAGACCTCATAGAACAGACAACAAGAAATGATGTCCACATTATCTTGGGAGATTGGAATGCCAAAGTAGGAAATCAAAAAGTAGATGGAATAACAGGCAAGTTTGGTCTTGGAACACAGAATGAAGCAGGGCTAAGATTGATAGAGTTCTCTCAAGATAACACACTGGTCATAGCAAACACCCTCTTCCAGCAACACAAGAGGTGACTTTACACATGGACATCACCAGATGGCCAACATTGAAACCAGATTGATTACATACTCTGCAGCCAAAGATAGAGAACCTCCATACAGTCAGCAAAAACAAGACCTGGAGCAGACTGTGGCTCAGATCACAACCTACAAATAGCTAAATTCAGACTTATACTAAAGAAAATAGGGAAAACAATCAGGCCAGACAGATATGACCTAGACAACATCCCTAAGGAATACACGGTGGAGGTGAGGAACAGATTTAATGGTTTGGAACTGATAGACAGAGTGCCAGAAGAATTATAGACAGATGTGCGGGACATCATGCAGGAGGCAGCAAGGAAAACCATACCAAAAGAAAAGAAGCATAAGAAAGCAAAGTGGTTGTCTGATGAGACTCTTAAAATAGCAGAGGAAAGAAGGAATGCAAAAGGCAAAGGAGAAAAGAAAAAATACAGTCACTTGAACACAGAATTTCAAAGAAAAGCAAGGAGAGACAAGGAAATCTATTTAAATGAACAATGCAAAGAAATAGAGGAAAGCAACACAAGAGGCCAGACTAGAGATCTTTTCAAAATAATTGGGGAAATCAAGGGAACATTCAAAGCAAAAATGACCATGATAAGGGACAAAGACGGTAAGGAGTTAGCTGATGCAGAAGAGATTATGAAAAGATGGAAAGAATACACAGAGGAACTTTACAAAAAGGACCTCAACACCACTGATAATCACAATGATGAGAACATTGAACTTGAGCAAGACATCATAGAGAGTGAAGTCATAAAGGCCCTAAAGAGCACTGCAAACAACAAAGCTAGTGGAGATGACGGTATCCCAGTTGAATTTTTCAAAGCTCTAAAAGATGATGGAATCAAATTACTGCATTCGATATGCCAGCAGATCTGGAAATCAAAACAGTGGCCAAAGGATTGGAAAATATCAGCATACGTTCCAATCCCAAAGAAGGGTAGTGCCAAAGAGTGTTCAAATCACCGAACAATTGCACTCATCCCACACGCTAGCAAGGTGATGCTCAAGATAATACAGGATAGACTTCAGCAGCACGTGGAGAGAGAATTGCCAGAGGTGCAGGCGGGTTTCAGAAGAGGCAGGGGGACTAGAGACCACATTGCTAATATATGGTGGATCATGGAGAAAACAAAAGAATATCAGAAACAAGTATACCTCTGCTTGATTGACTACACCAAGGCCTTTGACTGCGTGGACCACAATGAAATGTGGCAAGTACTTAAAGAAATGGGAATACCAGAACACCTCATATGCCTCATGAGAAATCTGTACAAAAGTCAAGAAGCAACAGTTAGGACAGAACATGGAATGACAGAATGGTTTGGAATAGGAAAAGGAGTAAGACAAGGCTGCATTTTATCACCCTACCTTTTCAACCTATACACAGAGCACATAATGCGCAATGCAGGGATGGAGGAATCACAATATGGGATAAAAATTGCTGGGAGAAACATCAACAGAAAGTGAGGAAGATTTAAAGAAGCTACTGATTAGGTTGAAAGAAGAGAGTGCAAAAGCTGGCCTGAGACTTAACATCAAGAAAACCAAGATAATGTCAACAGGCCCTATTAGCACCTGGAAAGTAGACGGGGAAGAAGTAGAAGCAGTGACGGATTTTACTTTCTTGGGATCTAGGATCACTGCAGATGGTGACTGCAGCCATGAAATAAAGAGGCGACTGATTCTAGGGAGACAAGCCATGAGAAACCTGGGGAACATAGTGAAAAGTAGAGACATCATCTTGCAAACAAAAATCCGTATAGTCAAAGCAATGGTATTCTCGGTGGTAATGTATGGATGCGAGAGCTGGATCATTAGGAAGGCTGAGTGCAGAAGAATAGACGCCTTTGAGATGTGGTGTTGGAGGAGAGTTTTGAGAGTACCCTGGATAGCGAGGAGAACAAATAAGTCAATCTTGAAAGAAATCAGTCCTGACTGCTCCTTAGAAGGTCAAATAGTAAAGATGAAGCTGAAGTACTTTGGACACAAAATGAGAAGAGATGATTCACTTGAGAAAGCATTGATGCTGGGAAAGGTGGAGGGCAAAAGAAAAGGGGATGGCCAAGGATGAGATGGCTGGATGGCATTGTGGATGCAGCGGGCACTGAGCTGAGCTGGCTGAGGAGAATGGTGGAGGACAGGGGTACCTGGAGATCAATGGTCCATAGGGTCGCAAAGGGTCAGAATCAACTGTGCGACAGAACAACAAAAAAATGCATAAGTTTGCCACGACACATTAATTTTGCCAAAGTTGTCACCACGAATGCTTGCTTGCAATTGATTTTTTCCTTCCCAGTTGTGCAGCATCATCTTCCATTGAAGACTCGCTTTGCATCAAGTGTTATAATATTTGCCTTGTGTACTACTCATATTCATTGTAATTGACTTTTGCTTTCTACATTATTTCATTTGTGCACAATATTTTCCCATTGGGAAACCTGCCATGCATGAGTTTCCTATGATGCTACTTTCTGTGTATACCACTCATATTGTGTTCTGTCCTCCCTCCCTCTTCCGACGCCCCTGCAAGCAATGAACAGGCACAACCAGCAAGGGTTAAGTTTGTAAGTCTCTGTATTGTTTCCAGACTCCGGCAGTGGAATGCAAACAGCCTGCCGAGGGGAAGGGGCTTCTTATCTCTAGCGTCTGTGAGTTAACAGCTGGGCAATTACTCACAGTGCTCAAGTCCATAGGGGGTATCCAAAGGGGTGTCAGTCCAGTCCAGGGTCAGTCCAAGAGATTCCAAACACGGTTTCCAAACAACGGTGATGAGGGTCCACACGAGTGATGGGTGAGTGTTGAACTTTGTTCGTCATGAAGCCTGACCAACTGTTTTGGTCATTTATAGCCCTTCCTGGGGTGTGGCTCAAAGCTTCTTCTACTCTCTGCCCCTCATTCTCCTTCTTTGCTGTTGACGGCATTTTTCTTTGCTACGATGTCTGGAATCAAGCCAAGATTCATCATCAGAGCCCTCTATCTGCTGCAGCTGTGGCCCTGAAGTGTTCATTTCCTGGCCACTCTCGGGTTGCTCCTGCTGGTCTTCTAATGGGGCCTGGGATAATGTCAGGGAGGAAACTCCTGGGGAGGGAAGTCTTGCCAGCTCCTCTCCTTCATTGTCTAAGTCCTCATCCTCATGGGGAGTGGGCTCGGGGACTGAAGCCACAACACTATCCCCCACTGCAGGGCCCTTCCCCTGGGTCTGGCAGTCAGGGTGAGGCCAAGGGAAACAGTGTGGAAAGCCCGTACGAGATCGGGGGCATGGACTGCGGTGGCGTCCACCCAAGTGAAGTCCTCCAATCCGTACCCTACACACTCGACCAAATACTGAAAGCACCCTTTCAGTCATCAAGAGTCACAGATACTGGAGACCTTGTATTCCACCATGCCATCCTCATCAGGCATGGATGGCAGAGCAGGGGCTGTTGGGCATCAGAGAGAGCACAAAGGGGCTTCCAGAACCAGAAGGGATCAGTGGAAAACTGGGTGGATGCGCATGGAGCATGGCAGGGCAAGGCGGTAGCCAACGGGGCTGATGACCACCTTGATCGGGAATGGACCGATAAACCTATGGTCCATTTTTTTGGCAGGGTGGTCAGATGGAAGATGCTTCATAGAGAGCCACATCCTATCCCTGACCGCCAGTGTCGGCGTCGCCTGTTGAGAGTGGTTGGCAACTTTCTTGTAGTCCTCCTTAGCCTGGATCAGTTAGAGCCACCCCAATTGGTGGACTGCCCGCAACTCCACCAGGAAGTCCTGAGCCTCTGGGACCGGGGAGTCAGAGGGAGTTAAGGGGAAAAGTCGCGGATGGAATCCCATGTTTGCGTAGAACAGGATGAGCCGGGTGGAGGTGTGTTGGGAATTGCTGAAGACGAACTCTGCAAGGGGGAGGTTCTCAGCTCAGTTGTCCTGCTGGTGATTGACAAAGCAGCGCAAGTATTGCTCCAGGATGCTGATCATATTCTCGGTGCCCCCATCGGTCTCCAGATGGTGCACCGACAATAGGCACACCTGCACTTCCAACACGGCATTCAAGCTTTTCCAGAACCATGCTGTGAACTGTACCCCACGGTCCGACACTACCCTATCCGGTAAGCCGTGGAGGTGGAATATATGTTGCAAGAACAGGCAGGCAGTCATACGGGTTGATGGCAGCCCATAATATGGGACGAAGTGCACCATCTTTGTCAACATATCGACCATCGCCAGGATGGTCGTGTACCCAGAAGCCGGTGGTAGGTCCATCAAGAAGTCCATGGAGATGGAGCCCCATGGCCTGTCTGGCATTGGCAAGGGTTAAAGGAGTCCTGGGGGTGCGCCGGTGGCGGTCTTTGCTTGGCGGCATGGCTCATCGTCTGAGTCCTCGTCCCCATGGGGAGTGGGCTCGGGGGCTGAAGCCACAACACATTGCTTATTATAAGTATTTCAATTATGTTTGCATAATTATTTGTTTTAACTTTCACAAAGGTCATCACCATCAACAGACCTGAGGTAGTGTTGTTCTACCTGCATCATGCCATTGGGTTCATTTTCAGTTATAATTTGATTGTCTTTGCTTTTCCTTTTCACCCATGGGGAAGGTACATGGAATTACATTCCAGCCAACTCAATGCTGCCTTAGCAGCCTGTCATATGGTAACTGACCCCGACCATGCAACCAACCAAGCCAGCCCTCCCTCATGACAAAGGGGGACGCCACCAGGCATTTGTGTTTGAATACATTTATTGCTGTAACATTTTGTAAACTAATTGGGATCAATACGATCCTCCATTTTGTCTCCTTCTTGGTCTTGAAATATCATGGGACTGCATTCCCGCCTAAACTATGTAGCCTGTACAGTCTTCACTCCAGTCTGATAACCTCCCAGTTACCCCACTCCCCTTCCTGTCACTTCCCACCCAAATGTATCCATTTCTGAGTGTATATATTGAGCAGTGCTGCACCATTGCTCTCAATGTTCTGACTGCCTAATAAAGTTGTTTGGCCCTGTTATGCTGGTTGCTTCGTATTTCTACCAGAACATCAAATTGGTGCCAAGGATGGGATAATGGTGTCCCATACACCTACCCTCACTCCATTCGATGTGACCACTCCTGAGAGATGGGTCCTGTACGAGCGACAGTTCCGTCACACCATGGTGGCTCAGGACATAGTTGACAAGGACAAGAAGTGCTCCCACTTCTTGTCACAGTGCGGCCTGGCCACCCTTGAGCTGGTCACGCACCTCGTGTTGCCCAAGAACATCAACACCTTCCCACTGGCTGAGATCTTGGTGGCTCTCCAGACACACTTCCAGCCAAAGGTGTCCATCTTCCCGGCCCGGGTAGCCTTCCACAGATGGGATCAATGCCCCGGGGATTACGTAGCTGACAACATTGCTGCGCTGAGGCTGGCTGCCACCCCATGCCAGTGGGACAACCTGGAAGAAGCGTTGCGGGATTGCCTGCTGGCCGGCATTCAGGATTAAGAGACCCAGCATCAGCTTATGGTAAGAGACATCCTATCCTTCAAGTCAGTCCTCCGGGAGGCATTGGTGTCCGAGGCTGCAAGGTCGGGCATCAAATCTTTTAAGCACAGGCCTGCTGCCTCCAGGGGTTCGGAGTCCACTGTGCAGGCCCATCGCTGCTCTTTGGCCTGCTCCTTGGTGTCTTCAGCATCGCCGGCATCTTTGTCCTTGTCTGGGTCCGGGTCCAGCGACGAGGATGGTGAATTCCGGAAGGTCCAAAAGAAGACGTCGGACAAGTGCACTGCTGAGAGGGCCCATTGCAGATGCATCGACTGTGGAGTGAGGCACAACCTCCGTCAGTGCCCCTTTAAGAACGCCGACTGCCATCACTTTGGCAAGAAGGGCCAACCGACCGAGCCAAAAGGGAGCGCATGAATCAAATATTTCTGCCAGGGCGCCGTCTGCACACCGTGTCTCCAGCATCTCCAACTGTTTCTTCATGGAGGTCCAGCTGCATGGCATTCCAGTCAAGATGGAGGTAGATTCCGATACGTCCTACGCCATCCTGCCCCAGAGAAAATTTTTGGAAATCCCCCCAAAGCCTTGCCCAAAATTTTGGGCTCTGAAGACATCTCTCCGAGATGTGCAGGGTTGCCTGATTCCAGTCCTGGGTGTGGGGTTCTTTTCCATTGTGTTCAAAAACATTACAAAATAACTGCCCCTTGTAGTGGTCACACACTGCACAAACTGCAAACCATTGTTACACACAAGGGGGCCTTCAAAGTAATGCACCTTCAGTTTGGGGTGAATGCAGCCCAGGGTATTTTTCAGTCATTTGTTGAACACCTCCTAAAGGGTCTCCCTGGGGTCCTCTCATACTTCAATGACATCCTTATCACTGCTGGGAGTGATTATGAGCTCACCAGCAGCTTGGATCAGGTGTTACGGGTTTTTGAAAATGCAGGGTTATGTCTGAGAAGGGACAAATATGTTTTCCTTGCATGGGAAGTAGAATTGCTCGGGTTTAAGGTCACTTCCAAGGGAATTAAACCCTCTGATTCAAAGATTGCTGCCATCCGCAACGCCCCCCCCCATTCAACCACAAAGTGTGAGTTGCAGTCCTTCCTAGGCCTGCTCAACTTTTATCACTCCTTCCTGCCAAGGAAGGCTTCTGTGGCAGAGCCGCTACACTGGTTACTTTAAAAAGATGCAGTCTCGTAGTGGAGGCAGGCCCAGTATCGTACGTTTCGTGAGTTGAAAGAGCTTCTTTCATCTGAAGCAGTCTTGACTCACTTCGATCCCAGGAAACCTGTGGTTCTTGTGTGTGCTGCTTCACCAGTGGGGGTGGGGGCTGTCCTGTGTCATGTCTTGGAAAATGGGAAGGAAGCCCCGGTTGCATTCTATCCAAGGTCCCTAACTAAAACTGAGTGTGACTATGCCCAGACCAACAGGGAGGCTCTGGCCATAGTTGCTGGAACTAAGAAGTTCCATGACTTCCTCTATGGGAGGGAGTTCACTATTGTAATGGACCACAAGCCCTTGCTGGGGATTTTTGTGACTTAAAAGCCATCTCCCCAGATTCTTTCCCCCCGCATGTTATGCTGGGCCATTTTCTTGAACGCTTATCAATACACGCTAGTGCATCATCTGGGTAAAGATATCAGCCATGCTGATGTGTTATCACGGTCTCCATTGCCAGACCTGGGGGAGGCAGAATGCGAAATTGAGCAGCATCTTCAGGTGCTGCTTATCAAGTCTCTCGACTCACACCCCATAGTGCCTTCTGTAATTTGCTAAGGCAACTGCATGGGACAAACTACTGTCCCGGGTAATTTCCTGGGTTAAGAAAGGCTGGCCCACATCCCCTCTTGCTGAGGAGTTTAAAGTGTTCTTTAGGAGACAGTTCGAGCTTTCGCTTGAGAGAGGTTGCCTCCTTTGGGGCCAGAGGGTAGTTGTTCTTTCCATATTACGCTCTAAGGTGCTTAGGCTTCTACACATTAGTCACCTTGATATAGTGCGCTCAAAGGCTTTGGCCAGGAGCTTTTTCTGGTGGCCCGAGGTAGACCAGGACATTGAACAAATGGTACGCACTTGTCAGAGCTGCCAGAGATCACGCCCCGAGGAGTCCCGGCTTCCCACCAGGGAATGGGACATTGCCCATGGACCTTGGTCATAGATGCATGTCAATTTCCCAGGCCCTTTCCAGGACACGCTTTTCCTACTGGTGGTCGACTTGTTTTCCAAATGGCTGGAGGTAATCCCTATGCCCAGTACATCTTCTGCGGTTACTAGCAAACAGCTCCGGAGGTTGTTCAGTTGTTTCAGATTGCCAGACATGCTAGGGTCCGACAACGGCACAATGTTCACCTCTGCCAAATTTCAGGCATTCCTGGAGAGGAACACCATTTGTCATGTAACTTCTGTCCCTTTCCACCCTGCCACCAATGGTTAGGTCGAACATCAGGTCCGCACTACAAAAGAGGCACTGCGCTGCATGGGTCAGGGGGACATTGAGGTTCAACTTTGCCAATTTCTCATGTGCTACCAGACAAAACCCTTGGCATCAGGGCTGTCACCAGCCAAACTCCTAATGCGCAGGAGGCCGGTCTCATTGCTCGACCAGTTGGATCCTTCCAGGGTGGAGGATAGGGGTGTTAATGTTGAAATTGCTCACAAAATGTGTTCTCAGCCAGGGATCCAGTGCATTGTCGGAACTACGTGGCCGCAGGTCCAGCATGGCTTCTGGGCATTGTGGTGGAACAAACTGGACCAGTGTCGTATCATGTCAAAACAGGTACTGGTTTGCTATGGTGGCACCATGCTGACCAGCTCAGCCATAGGGTGACAGAGTTTCAAGAAGTACAAGGTGATTCTTCATTTGGTAATTGCACGTTCGGGTCCTCCCCTACCCGCTTACTCCCAGGGGGAGTAGCCCCCAACATTCTAATTCAAACTAGCCCCAATTCCTTTGGAGGCCGTCAACAAGCCCAGAATGTGGAAATGTAGATTTTGGTTTACAGGATCAGGGGAAGTTTGCAGAATGTTCCCCCACTCATCCAAGCGAGAAGCGGGGCTTTGATTTCTCCCAAGGGACCCCCCGTCCTTCTGCATTCAAGTCTACCTCAACTCCCACCCAGATGAGGCAGGCTTTCGTTGAGTCGCCCCCTACTCAAGGTTCTCAAAGGTGGGACTTTTCATTGTGTTTTACCCCTCCTGATTCTAGTTTTAATTTCGAGCAATCCCCTGCTCCTGCTTTGTCCAAACGGGGTTTTGATTTAGTTTACCTCCTCCCTAGCTCCAACTCTGAGGCAGGAAAATGCTCCCTAAATACAAATGGTTCAGATCAGGCCCCCAGCACATAGTATCACTCTATGGAACCAAGTCTACCTCAGCCGTCCGAATTCAGCCAGGTGCCAATGCAACCCAAAAGTGTTTGTAAGCCTCCACAATGGCTGAGGGACTTTGTCCCTTCCTAGGGGGCGGGGAAGGAATGGTGTGTTTGGATACATTTATTGCTGTAACATTTTGTAAACTAATTGTGATCAATACGATCCTCCATTTTGTCTCCTTCTTCTTTGTCTTGAAATATAATGGGACTACATTCCTGCCTAAACTATGCAGCCTGTACAGTCTTCCCTCCAGTCTGATAACCTCCCAGTTACCCCTCTCCCCTTCCTGTCGCTTCCCGCCCAAATGTATCCATTTCTGAGTGTATATATTGAGCAGTGTTGCACCATTGCTCTCCATGTTCTGACTGCCTAATAAAGTTGTTTGGCCCTGTCTTCACTCCGGTCCGATAACCTCCCAGTTACCCCACTCCCCTTCCTGTCGCTTCCCGCCCAAATGTATCCATTTCTGAGTGTATATATTGAGCAGTGTTGCACCATTGCTTTCCATGTTCTGACTGCCTAATAAAGTTGTTTGGCCCTGTTATGCTGGCTGCTTCGTATTTCTACCAGAACATCAAAGCCACACACTGAAATGAGACATGCATGCATGATCTCCCTTCTGCCAGAGGTGGAGCTCATAGCTGCCTCCCTTGTGGACATACATGGGTTATGTAATCCTATGGAGCAATTTCCAGGGGAGTGTATGAAGTAGCACCTAATAATACATCCCCGTGGTGCCTAACAGTATTCCCCACTTCTCCTTTGGACAACACCATTCTCCTCAGACCTGAGCACACTGGCAATTCCCCCTCCACCCTCGGGGAATGTGCTCCGTATCCTCTACCCTTGGGCTAGCTGGTAAATACCCCTCCAACCTTGGGGGAAATGGCTCAGTTCCCTCTACCATTGGAAACTATGTTCCCATTCCCTTTTTCCCTTGGGGATCTGAAACCTTCCCTCCCCCCCTGGGAATCAGTGTAGTATTATGTTTCTGAACCTTTGGTGTATGCAAACCAAGACACAGGACACAGCCTCGGGCTGGGTTAACTCAGGTTTATTGCATCGTGGACAGAGGGAACATGAGGTAATGGCGGATCGATAGCTCTTTATATACAGCAGTAATACATTTGAACGTGGTGCCATGGTAGCCCATTGGCTACTGTCTGCGTGACGTCATTGCAGGTCACGCCCTTCTTGTCCAGGTGTAGGTGGTGGCGGGAAAACTTCCCGCGCTGTTGCCTTTGATGAGTTCGGACCAAGAGAGCTTGGACGCTCGCTGCCGCCAGCTGGTGGTCATTAGCTCGCGTCCTATTACAGGGTTTATATGATACAGCTGAAGGTTACATTGTTGCTATAGGCAAGGTTACATTGGCTCAGATACATTGTAATCCATGTGTACAATAAAAACCATCAGAACACAACACCCCTCCCCCCTAGGACGAGACAAAGTCTCGAGCCCACACTTAAACACACTCCCCCCCCTTAGGAGACAAAGTCTCTCAGCCAAGATGGCTTATTTCGAACACGCTGGGGTCTCGATGCGGGCTGCCTCTCCCCAGGTTTGCTACCTTCTCTTTGTCCCCTGGTTTCCTGTCCTGTAATATGAGAGGGAGACTCGTTAGTGACTTGCCGCGGCTCCGCGGCGTTGTTGGGAGGTGTGCTCTTTCTTAGGGAGGAACCGGGGGTACTGGGGGCTAACGAAAAACCCCTCTTCTCGCTTGGATGGGTGGGGGAACACTCCTGAAAACCCCCCCGGCTCGCAAAATCAAAATCAAAATCACAATCGGGGGCAGCGGTCGCGAACTCCTCTCCCCCTTCCCCGGCCCCTGATAAGACTGGCGTATCAAAAGGGTATGAGTCGGGGCCGCTGCTACTGCTTCCTTCCCCCCTTGCTTGGGACTGTTGTCCACTGCTGTCTCCCCCTTGGGTTAAGCGGGTGGGGGAGAACCCTAACGCTGAATCCTGTTGCGGAGCTCCACTGACTGGCCCACTCACTCGGTGCCTCAGCTGGTCTGCGTGCCTCCTCCAAAGGAGGCCGGTGATAGTCTCGACCCGGTACGACACTGGCCCCGTCTGTTCTACAACCGTCCCTGGCACCCAGGCTGGCCCTGCGCTGGAATAGTTCCTGCAGTGAACAGGGTCCCCGGCGGCGAAACCTTTCGAGACTGCCAACCCTATGTTTTTACCTTTATCCTCGACTCTCGTCGGGTCTAGCCTGGACAGGATCGTGGTCAGTTTTCGCCGCATCAAGAGCTCCGCCGGCGAGTAGCCTGACGCTAAGGGGGTTACCCTATACGCTAAGAGGAACTGGCATACTTGGTGATTCAGGTCCCCCGGGCCCATGCGCCGCAGCGCCTCCTTCGTTGTCCGCACCAGCCGTTCCACTTGGCCATTCGTGGCCGGGTGAAACGGTGCGGATGTGACATGCCGAATGGCGTTTACCTCCATGAATGCCCCGAACTCGGCGGAGGTGAAACAACTAGCGTTATCGCTGACCAAAGTGTCGGGTAGACCGAAAGTGGAAAAGACCCTCCTTAGCTGGCTAATTGTCGTGGCGGAGGACGTGCTCTTTACTGGGATAACCTCCAGCCACTTGGAGAACGCATCCACCACCAGGAGAAACATGGTTCCTCGGAATGGGCCAGCGAAATCCACGTGCACTCTGGACCACGGCCCCCTAGCTGTGTCCCACTCCCTATGCGGGAGACGGGCCGCCTCAGGTCGGGATCCCTGGCAAGCCTCGCAAGTGCCGACCATGTGCTCAATGTCCGCGTCCAGCTGTGGCCACCAGAAGTAACTCCGGGCCAGCGCCTTTGAACGAACTATGCCCGGGTGGCTGACGTGCAGCAGTTCGAGCACCCTCGTCCGCAGGGGCGTAGGGACCACCACCCGTTGGCCCCACAGAAGGCACCCCCTCTCTAGGGACAACTCTAGCTTTTTCCTAAAGAATGGGTCGAACTCTGTACTCGGGGACGAAGCCGGCCACCCCTTCTGCACCCATGAACTGACTTTCTCCAGCGTCCTGTCCTTGCCAGTCGCCCTAGCAACGTCGGCTGGTACTATTGGGGGTGCGTCCAAAACCTCAATTAGCAACACCTGGCGGTCTCTTTCTGCTCTCGCCTTTTGGTCGTCCGACAAGGGCAGAGGGGATCTCGAAAGCGCATCAGCATGGCTGATCTCCTTTCCGGGCCTGTACTCTAACTCATGTTGGTACGCGTTGAGGAAAATAGCCCATCGCAGCATTCTCGGGGACAGGATCTGCGGCGTGGGCTTGCTTGCCGTGAAAATCCCTAACAGCGGCTTGTGATCGGTCACGATTCTGAACGGGCGGCCATACAAAAAATCGTGAAATTTTTTGGTCCCCGCTACTATTGCTAACGCTTCCCTGTCGGTTTGTGCGTAATTTCGCTCCGCTTGGGACAGGGACCTTGAGTAAAACGCTACCGGGGCCTCCCTTCCGTCTTCCAACACGTGGCAAAGCACCGCCCCCACCCCCACCGGGGATGCATCACACACTAGGACCACTGGCCGTTTGGGGTCGAAATGCGTCAAGATTGCCTCAGATGTTAGGAGTTGCTTTAGCTCTTTGAATGCCCTCTCGTGCTCGTCACCCCACATCCATGTCTCCTCCTTTTTAAGTAACCGATGGAGCGGTTCGGCCACGGACGCCTTCCGCGGGAGGAATGTATGGTAAAAATTGAGGAGCCCCAGGAAGGACTGTAGCTCGGTTTTGGATGTGGGGCGAGGGGCCTTTTTAATGGCTGCTACCTTGGATTTAGACGGTTTAATCCCCTCGGGTGTGATCCGGAACCCTAAAAACTCGACTTCGGTTTCGAAGAAGACACATTTATCCTTCCTCAATCTCAGCCCCGCTTTCTCGAACACGGTCAGTACTTTGTCCAACCTTTTTGCTAGTTCAGCCTCACTCCCCCCTGTTATCAACACGTCATCAAAATAAGGCAACACCCCCTCCAGGCCCTTTAGGAGGCGTTCCACAAGCGATTGAAAAAGGCCGGGTGCCGAGTTCACGCCGAACTGTAACCGCGACACCTGGAACGCTCCCTTATGTGTAACTATCGTTTGTGCCGCGGCCGTGGCGGGGGTCACAGGAAGTTGCTGATAGGCTTGTGCCAAATCGAGTTTAGCGAAACACTTTCCCCCATTTAGCCTGGCCAAAAGGTGGCTGATCACTGGCACCGGGTATGCATTAGGGCGGATCGCCTTGTTAATTGTACACTTATAATCAGCGCAAATGCGCACCTCCCCGTTAGCCTTGAGGGCCGTTACAATTGGAGTTTCCCACTCCGCGGAATCAACAGGAATAAGAATCCCCTGGCCCACCAGTTTGTCCAGTTCCGCCTCTATCTTGTCCTTGAGTGCGAACGGCACCCTGCGTGGTTTGAGTCTTATCGGGCGGACCTCCGGGTCTATGTCGAAAGCTACAGGGGGTCCCTTGAACTTTCCGAGTCCTTTCTTAAAAACGGCGGGATGCGCATCACAAACCGCTTGTATAGGGTCCCCCCCCACGGTATGCACCCCCCCTATGAACAAACCTAAAGGCTGAAACCACTGTGTCCCTAGGAGGCTACAGCTTCCCCCCTTGAGGACAACTAGGGGCAGTTCCGCAGAATGTCTCTTAAAATTGACCCGAAATTTCCCGACCCCCAACACCGGAATGCTGTTTCCCTGTACGTCCCGTAGTGTGGACCTCAACGCTTTAAGCTTGGGCCGCACGTGGGGGTCGATTTTCAGGAACTCTTTCTGGGGAATTATGGAATAGGAGGACCCCGAGTCAATTTCCATCTTAATAGGGGCCCCTTGTACTAATACCTCAACGAAGTAATGGGACTGTCCCGCGGACATGCTGAACACTGGGGCGTCGTCCTCGCTGCCGTCCGAGACGCGGCCCACGCCGTCCTGCTTCCTCGTGGTCTGGGCGCCATCTTTGGGCCTCGCTGGACGGTCCGGTCTGGCCGCGCGGTCTTGTGACTGCCTCCGGCCCTCTTTCCGCTTTCTGCACGCCTTGGCGATGTGGCCCCGACGGCCGCAGGTGTAACACTCGGCCTTCCTGAACGGGCATCTCGCGCGCTCGTGGGCCGCTCCGCAACCCTCGCAGCGTCGACCACCCTTCCGGACCTTCTGGACCTCCTCGCCGTCGCTGCCTTCCGTAGACGACTTTGAGGCCCGTCGAGTCGCGTGCACCGACTGTCCGGTCTTCCCGTGCACCGAATTTTCCGCCTTGCCGGCTCTAGGACGCCACTCACGCCACTGGTGCATCTCGTCCACTCCGGCATTCGTGGACTCTGCGGCTTCCGCGGCCTCTATGACCTCTGCCAGCGTGGGTGGCGGCTCCTTATTCATCAAGCTGCGCTGTACCTCCTTGTCTTTCAGGCCACACAACACGCCGTCCCTGAGGACCAACTCCAGGATATCGCCCCATTTACAGGGGGCGGCGGCTATCCTCATGGCGGCCACGAATGCCTCAACCGACTCATCCGGCGCTTGGACTCGCCTCCAAAACGCGCTCCGAGCGGGAAACATTGCCCTCGAGGGGCAGAACCGCTCTCGCAGCAGTTTCATGATGTCGCTCGCCTTAAAGTCGCTCACCTTCTTCGGAGCGATTATGCCCACCAGCGTCCGCTTGGTTTCCATCCCGAGCATTCTGGTGAGGATGGCCCTCTTCCTCTCCTCGTCTTCTCCTTTGACTCTGAGTTCCACCAGGGCCGCCTGGAAATCCATCTCAAGCAGCTCCCAGTCTTGCGGTTTGGTGATGTTGAAACCGCTCTGTGCCCTGGCTGTTCCGTGGGGATCCATTATCCCATCCTCGTCGCCAATTTGGTGTATGCGAACCAAGACACAGGACACAGCCTCGGGCTGGGTTAACTCAGGTTTATTGCATCGTGGACAGAGGGAACATGAGGTAATGGCGGATCGATAGCTCTTTATATACAGCAGTAATACATTTGAACGTGGTGCCATGGTAGCCCATTGGCTACTGTCTGCGTGACGTCATTGCAGGTCACGCCCTTCTTGTCCAGGTGTAGGTGGTGGCGGGAAAACTTCCCGCGCTGTTGCCTTTGATGAGTTCGGACCAAGAGAGCTTGGACGCTCGCTGCCGCCAGCTGGTGGTCATTAGCTCGCGTCCTATTACAGGGTTTATATGATACAGCTGAAGGTTACATTGTTGCTATAGGCAAGGTTACATTGGCTCAGATACATTGTAATCCATGTGTACAATAAAAACCATCAGAACACAACAGAACCCAAGCTTCGATTGTCTCCTCAAGTCCCAGCAACCAGAAATAATTCCTTGCGATCAATTTAGAGCGAGCGATATGAGCAGACCCGGACAGTATATTATGCAGAACTTTATCCCGGACCCGGGACGGTGTTATAGTTTTGCTTAACTAATATAAACAACCTCCCAAGAATGTTATCTTATCCCGGTCTTTGTGGAAAACCTTAAACTCTGCAGAAATGGGTGGTGACGGCCAACCCAATTCTTCCCACAATACAATTTGTGACAATATAGGATTCCTAAAAGTTGCACTTGCAAAGTCCAATCATAACTTAAGTGAGGTAATTGCTAAACTGTCCCAAAACTCAGGGTTTGCCAGCTCCAAGTCTCCCTGCTGCAAAAGTTCAGGAGCTTCACACAGTTCAGAGTATTTGGGCAAAATGCAAGTCTTTTTAGAACAATCCTTAAAGTTAGCAAAATCACAGTCAGTTTGGGCAACGTGCACATGATTGGAGTCTATAGGTGCAAAGTCTTTATCAGAGTACAAACACTTAGGGTGCCCCCTAGACAAGCCCATCCCAGAAATTGGTGCACTCGGGGCCTCGTCTTCCACACTAAGGACAGGGTCACTCCCACCCAGGTTTATACCCATGAAAGAAATGCCTAGGGGCCCGAACCACTGGGACCCCAAGAGATTGGCCTTTCCCACTTTGCACACCACGAGAGGTAGACATGTGGAAATATTGTTGAAGAAAACTTCAAAGTTGCCTATGCCCTGCACCGGAACATGGCGGCCATGCTAGTCCACCAACTTGTTTGGCAGGACTTTAGGCTTAGGGCGGTTTGCAAGGGAAATGAGCTGGAACTCACATTCAGACATAACGGAGATGAACAATCCCAAATTCACTTCCATGCGAAACAAAACCCCTTCCAAGTGGATGTTGACAACGAACCCATCTGGGAGCTCTTGCACCAACCCATCGAACCTGTGGCTGGTGTAGACCTTGGAGATGAAGTGCTTTTCCTTAGGACGGCCCTTCTTGCTGGCCTCAAATGTCAAATGCTGGTGGCATACCTTGAAGATGTGGCCCCTCTTACCACAGAAATGGCACTCTGCACCTTTGCTCGGACAATCTTGTTGAAGGTTGCACCTACCGCAGCCCTGACATGGTGCAACAGTTCCCAGAGCAGGCACCTGTGTCCCCTGGAGTTTTCCTGGAAGTCCCTGGAAGATGAGTCCCCTCGTCCCCTCGCAGTCATCAGGGTTCCTAGCTGAACCCGGCAATTTTATCTGCTGGAGAGTGGCCTGAGACTGGAAATAATCATGTTGAAGGTCCAACAAACCTTGCAGGGAAATTTTCTGCAAAGCTGTGGGCAGCAGCAATCTGGACACAAGCTCGAGAGTAGCTAACCCACAATGGGCTAGGAAGGTCACCTTTCTCATGGTTGGGTCGACCTTCCTTGCAATAAAATAATTCTCGAGTTGGAGTTCATAGAACGGCCATTTTTCTGGCTTGGAGATGTTGAATTGTTCTAGACCTACAGGAATGAGATCAGCCATCTGGACTACTGACTATCCCATCCTCATCGCCAAATGTTGTGTCTTAAACTTTAAAATGAAGAGTCCCAAATAGTGATGAATCAAACAAGAATACAACAGTTTATTCACTACTCTTGGAAATAACACTACAGCTTAACTGGACATGATTTGGCTGCGCTTGTTTCTCTATTCTGCTACCTGGGATTAGTTCTGCACCTGCGCCTACTGAAGGTAATCCACACATATGTCTGTTGTGCGAGCATGCGAATCAAGAGCCAATGCCCTATTAGCAAGCGGTGCTTATATAACGTCTGAGCAGTCATTACCCCGTGTTACAAGTTAGCAACCTTTTGGACAACCTTAATTAACCAATCAGTAATGCCATATTTGAGCAACAACGAATCCCCACTAGGAGCCAAAATAGTAGCCAATCAGGAATTACACATTTGCATAAGAGCACACCTTGAACTGGGGAAAGGACACACCAATTTTACCTTAAACTGGAATGGCACAAGTCGCCATTTTAACACATTATGATAAGTAATAATAACACTGAATATATCTTAATGCACAACAACTACCCATCATTGCAAAGGGAATAGATGTTGTGTGACCTCTTGACCCCCACCCAGGCTGAAAATATTGGCCCTTAGGTCCCTCTGCAGATCTTCTTGGAAAAATGCAGGCCCTGATGTGGATAAATGTACACTATCTCTTCTGTATGACTCAAATTGTAGTGGCAGCATTCCTCTCAGGAGCCAAGCAACAAAAAGTCTAATGACCATCATTGTGGAGGCAACATCTGAGAGGAAGAGCTGGTTCTTATATACCTAAACCACCCAGGGCCTCCTGGTGGAGATTATGATGGTTGAGAACCTTCTCCATTGCTCTCAATGGGGCTTAGCAGCTGCAGCAGAATGAAAGTCCAACCCTGCAAATATTAGAGTTGACCTCCAAGTTGGAGGTCCAATAAAGCTAGTATCAAGCTACCTCTGGGAAACACATCCTACAAATACTGGAGGTGCCTTAGATCATGGCAGTAAGAAGAGTTTTCAGCTTGTACACAAGTTGAATAAGCTGTATGATGGGTAAATGGATGACTGACTTACAGAGGGATGGGACTCAGATGAAGCCAAGTGAAAAACAGCATTAGTGTCAATGAGGAGGAAGACATACTAATCTTGAAAACTTCCCCCCTCCAATATAGCAAATAAAAGAATGCTTGTGATTTTTCACAGGACAACTTAGATAGAATGCAAGTACTGAATCAATAAATAAAGGTTTATATTGGTTACTGATATACATAGTAAAAAAGATAGATAATTTCCCTAATGTATTTTTTTTTATTAATTGTGTTCTTAACATTATTTTGTTAAGGTCTTTGTTTGGTCTTATTTTAAGGATAATGCCTTAATTTTTCGTGATTTTATATATGGATTTTTAAATTGTTACACACTACCTAGTGTTCGTTTATTGACAGAAAAGTAGAATATAAATAGAGCAAAAAACAACAACAACCAAATAATGACAGAGAAAGTTGAGGGGAAGAGAAGGGGTTGTTTAATGTGTGAATGATTAAAACATCCTCCAGTGATAAAGATTTCTCTGTCTGATTGTTGCAGGAATATAAAAGACAGAGTGCAATACAGATTGGTTTGTATCAGCCTGGGATAAACTTTAGATTATAATTCCAATTCATAACTGTGCCTGGTAATAATATAATTAATACTTCCTTTCTTGCCAGTCATTTTGAAAGCTAGAATTGATGAGGTTCTGTGTGGCTACCAGCCATTATTACATAACTGCATGTCTGACCAGACATCCCGCTACATTCTGATACAGTAATGGAGTAGACCGTACAGCCAGCGACTCAACGCCGAGTGTTGGGTGGCAGTAAATATCCTGACTCCCTAAAGAGGCCACTGTCTACAGGTGGATGAGCCCCTAATTGGAAGAAATGCCACTAGAAAACATCCTATTGGCCCCAACATCAAAATGAGCAGAGGAGGAACCACTTCTTTTTTAAAAATATATATTTTTTATTTATTTTCAAAAGAAAAAACAAATATACAAAAAAAAGAACAATACATCATGACAATAATACATATAACTCATAAAAATAGCACATACATGATAGTTGAGCTGATTATTTGTCATGGTACACACATGATTAAATGTCCACATTGTAAGTTAGTACTGTAACCATAACCTTCATGAAAGCTATCAATATTACAATTATTTGTTAATAACCATCAAACTCCTTCTTTTCAAATTACAAATCACCCAGTGAATATTTACATTGCCCCGGAGAGTTTAGTGTCTGTATCATCTCCAAAAACCACTTTGAGATGGTACAGGTCTAAAACTATCCCTACCCATAAGAGAGTGATCAACAAACGGCTTCCAAATACTCCAAAATCTATTTTCCTTCAATTTATCCCTTTTTACTTTTATCTCCCATGTCAGTTTGTCATTCAATGCTAAATTTCACATTTCCTTATACCACTCTCCCGTCTGTATAGTTACATCATTTTTCCAATTCCTAGCGATACATTGTCTACCAGTAGTTAACATTATTTCTAATAGCTCTTTTTCCGCCTTGTTCAGACACATACCTTCCACATCTGTTAGCAAAATGGTACCTGACACCAGCTTAATTTTCTTTCCCATTATTTCCCCTATCTCTCCTTCTATTCTTCTCCAAAATTCATTTATCATTTTACAATTCCACCAAATATGCTCATAAGTTCCAAGAGTTTCTTTACATCTCCAACATAAATTATCCCTTTTATTTTCAATCTGATGCAACCTCAGTGGTGTCAAGTACCATTGCCACAACATTTTATAGTTATGTTCCTTAATTCTTACTGACATTGTTCTCATTATCCTCTTTTTCCACTTATTTCTCCATTCATCATTTCCTAGCATTATATTCATGTCCTGTTCCCACTTCAATTTCAAATCTTCCTGTGGATCACTACCCTTGTTTATTAGAGTATAAAGTTTACTTACTAGTCCCTTGACACTTTTCTCACCTTTTCTAATCTTTAAAACCAATTCTTCAAATTCAGTCTTTTCTCTGTCTATACCTAGTTCTCTTCTATATTTTTTATTCCAATTATCAACCTTCAGTATCTGAAACCAATCCAATTTTAACTGTTCAAATAATTTTTTCTTCTTAATTTCATCTTCGCAAACCCTTAGCCATTCCTTCACCAGGAAAACTTCATTTTTATCTAATATTTCCTTTTTTTTGTCTATTTTTATCAGAAAATACACCATATCTGCCAATTCCAAAATTGGAGAGAGATCTGGGATCAAATCTTTCTTTAATCTTTTCCACACCCTCATGAGTCCCCTCATCATAGTGTTACTTGTATTTATCATTTTAACCTTAACCCCCCAAAAAATCATTTTAGCAATATTCTTATAATCTTTCATCTCCATTTCCTCCCAAATTACTTTTTCTCTTGCCAAGATCTTCACAACATTCCTAATTTGAAATGCTCGATAATACGCTAACAAATTTGGCATTCCCAAACCCCCTTCTTTCTGAGGCAGATACCAGAGTTTCTTTGAAAGTCTAGATTTTTTACCTCCATTACAAAAATTATTGGACATCTTTTGGAACTCATTAATCTCCTTTTCCTTCAATTGGATTGCAAGTGCATCAAATAGAAAATTAATCCTCAGCAACAACATCATTTTGCAAATTGCAATCCTCCCAAACCAAGACAACTTCAACTTCTGAAAACTTTGTATTTTATTCTTAAATTCTGCTTTCAAGCTGTCATAGTTCAGTCTTTTAAGTTCTTCCAATCTGTTTGAAATAATTATCCCTAAATATTTCAACTTTTCTTTAATTTGTATATTAGATAACCCCGCCATCTTTTCCCTCTCTTCTTTCCCCATATTGCACAACATCATTTCTGATTTATCCCAATTTATCATCAATCCAGTTATAGCCTCAAACTCCTCTATTTGTTCTTTAATCCTATCCATTACTGCCTCTGGGTGTTTCACCATTAACAACGTATCATCTGCATACATACTCACTTTATTACCCAATATCCCTTCTATACTTGAATCCTCCCTTATATTTTTAGCTAGAATTTCCATTGCCATAATAAACAAGATAGGAGATAGTGGACAACCCTGCCTAGTGTCTGCCTCAAGATTTACTTCATCCGTAACCTCTTCATTTACTCTGATCCTAGCGCTCCCTTTTTGATATAATAGGTCAATTACCCTTCTAAATCTATCCCCAAATCCATAATTTCTAACTATTTCCTTGATCGAAGACCATTGTAATGAATCAAATGCCTTAAAAATATCTAAAGATAATAAACCCACCTTTTCCTTCATCTGATTAACATTATCAATTAAATCTAACACCCTCCTAGTCAAATCAGCCAATGCCTTCCTTTTAAAAAACCAACTTGATCAACATTTATATATTCCCCCATAAATCTATTTAGCCGATTAGCCAGTATTGCTGTGAAGATCTTGGCATCCTGATTTATAAGAGAAATTGGTCTATATGATTCCACCTTTTCCAGATTCTTTCCCGATTTTGGCAGAACGATTATAGTCCTATACCATGAAGTTGGAATTTGTCCACCGTCTAAAATATAGTTATATAACTTCACTAACTTTGGAACCGCAACATCTTTAAATTCCTTATAAAACTCTGTCGATAATCCGTCATCTCCCGGGGCTTTCCCCAGCTTCAGGCCACTAATTACCTCTTTTACCTCTTTATCAGTAACCCGTTCCTCCATTTTTCCCCGGTGTTCCTGTTTTATTCCATTCCCTAACTGCCTCTCCAATATCCCTTTAAGCTTTCCAACGTCTATCTCTTTTTTTTGCATATAATGCTTGATAGAATTCCTTCACAATTTTACATTTGTCGCTAATCTTATTACACCTTATCCCTTGTTTGTTAACCAACACCCCAATTTCTCTTTTTTCCTTTTTAGCTTTGGCCGCTCTTGCTAATAATCTTGAATTTTTATTGCTAAATTCAAAATACTCTCTATTTAGATATATCAAATCTCTTTTAACTTTATCTATATCCTTACCCATTAATTCTGCCTTAGGTAAAGGTAAAGGTTTCCCTTGCTCGAAAGCCAGTCGTATCCGACTCTAGGGTGCAGTGCTCATCTCTGTTTCTAAGCCGAAGAGCCAGCGCTGTCTGCTTCTGCAGACGTTTCCGTGGTCATGTGGCAGGCATGACTAGACACCGGAGCGCACGGAACGCTGTTACCTTCCCACCGAAGTGGTCCCTATTTATCTACTTGCAATTTCTTGCTTTCTGCCTTAAGTCTTTGTAATTTAGCGAATTTTTTTTATCCTTCTTTTTTGAGTGATCTTCCTGTAATTGGTTTATTTCTTTTTCTTTTTCCACCTGATCTGCCTTATATCTTCTGTACTTTATACTCGCCAACATTATACTTTCCCCTCTAAAAACTGACTTCATGGCATCCCAAACCACATTAAAATTTACCTCTTTGTTATCGTTCCACTGCCAGCTTTCCATCCAACTTTCCATAATTTGTTCTTTACATTTTTGGTCTTTGAATAAATTGGGATCATACCTCCAACTTCTTCCTCTCCGATTATCCTTTTGTAATCTCAATTCCAAAAGTACTTTAGCATGATCTGATTCCTTGAAAATCCCTATTTCCATTCCCTCAATATTTTTAATCAAATTTTCCGTTAACAAAACATAATCTATTCTAGAATAGGACTCATGAACATGTGAAAAATAAGAATATGCTCTTTCCGAACCCTTGATCTCTCTCCAAGAATCCTTCAATCCCATCGCAATCATCCATTTATCTAAAACCTTCCCTTTCAGTCCAGTTCCACACCTTGCTAAATTCGTACAGTCTAAATTTGACCTTATCAAATTAAAATCTCCAGCCACAATCATTTTTGCAACGTTTTCTAGCTCCACAACTTTTTGAACTTTTTCTAAAAATTCCGCTTGGTGTTCGTTTGGAGCATAAATATTCACCAACATTATTTCCTCATCGTCTATTTTTCCTCTTACGATCAAGTATCTACCTTCCTGGTCGGCAATGCTTTTTGTTATCTCAAATCCTAATCTTTTAGAAATCATAATTGCCACTCCTCTTGCTTTTGAAGTACCAAACGCCATCTCATAATGTTGTAGCCATCCCAAGAAAAGTTTGTTTGTATCTTTTGACTTTTGATGCGTTTCCTGTAAGAACACTATATCAGGTCTATCTTTCTTCAGAGCCAATTCCAACCTCCTCCTCTTAAGAACAGAGCCTGTATCCTTTACATTCCAGGTTAATACTTTAATATTTCCCATAATCTATTACTATTTCTTCCTTTCTAACTTCTAAACTCTCCATTGGGCGTGCCACCACCAACCCCTTACCACAAAAACACAAATTTATACACAAAACACACAATATCTCTCTCCCCACTTTCTCTGGAAAAAAAGACACCTTCGATGACCAAAGAGGGGAGAGGGGGGACATGGAAGATGTTTGTTGTTGTTCAGTCGCACAGTCGGCTCCGACCCTTTGCGACCCCATGGACCATTTTCCTCCAGGCGCCTCTGTCCTCCACCATCCCCCTCAGCCCTCCCAGCTCTGTGCCCATTGTGTCTACAATGCCATCTAGCCATCTCATCCTTGGCCTTCCCCTTTTTCTTTTGCCCTCCACCTTTCCCAACATCAATGCCTTCTCAAGTGAATCCTCCCTTCTCATTTGATGTCCAAAGTACTTTAGCTTCATCTTTACTATTTGACCTTCCAATGAGGAGTCAGGGTTAATTTCTTCTAAGATTGACCTATTTGTTCTCCTCGCTGTCCAGGGGACTCTCAAAACCCTCCTCCAACACCACATTTCAAAGGTATCTATTCTTCTGCGTTCAGCCTTCCTAATTGTCCAGCTCTCACATCCATACATTACTACTGGGAAAACCATTGCTTTGACTATTCTAATTTTTGTTTGCAATGTGATGTCTCTGCTTTTCACTATGTTCCCCAGGTTTCTCATAGCTTGTCTCCCAAGAATCAGTCGCCTTTTTATTTCATGGCTACAATCCCCATCTGCAGTGATCTTTGATCCTAAGAAAGTAAAATCTGTCACTGCTTCTACTTCTTCCCCGTCTATTTTCCAGGAACTGATGGGGCCTGTTGCCATTATCTTGGTTTTCTTGATATTGAGTCTCAAGCCAGCTTTTGCACTTTCCTCCTTCAGCCCAATCAAGAGATTTTTTAGGTCTTCCTCACTTTCTGCCATTAGGGTGGTATCGTCTGCATATCTCAGATTATTGATGTTTCTCCCAGCGATTTTAATCCCATATTGTGATTCCTCCATCCCTGCACTGCGCATTATGTGCTCTGTGTATAGGTTGAATAAGCATGGTGACAAAATGCAGCCTTGTCTTACTTCTTTTCCAATTCCAAACCATTCTGTCATTCTGTGTTCTGTCCTAACTGTTGCTTCTTGGTTCATGTACAGATTTCTCAGGAGGCATATGAGGTGCTCTGGAATTCCCATCTCTTTAATTACTTGCCACATCTTGTTGTGGTCCACACAGTCAAATGCCTTGGTGTAGTCAATAAAACAGAAGTAAACTTGTTTCTGGTATTCCTTTGTTTTCTCCATGATCCAGCGTATGTTGGCAATGTGGTCTCTAGTCCCCCTGCCTCTTCTGAAACCCGCCTGCACCTCTGGTAATTATCTCTCCACATGTTGCTGAAGTCTATCCTGTATTATCTTGAGCATCACCTTGCTGGCATGTGGGATGAGCGCGATTGTTCGATAATTTGAACATTCTTTGGCATTGCCCTTTTTTGGGATTGGGACATATACTGATCTTTTCCAATCCTGTGGCCACTGTTTTGTTTTCCAAATCTGCTGGCATATTGAATGCAGTAATTGAACGCCATCATCTTTTAGCGCTTTGAAAAATTCAACTGGGATACCATCATCTCCACTAGCTTTTTTGTTTGCAGTGCTCTTTAGGGCCTTTATGACTTCGCTCTCCAGGATGTCTGGCTCAAGTTCAATTTCTTCATCATTGTGATTAACAGGAGTGTTGAGGTCCTTTTTGTAGAGTTCCTCTGTGTACTCTTTCCATCTTTTCTTAATTTCTTCTGCATCAGCTAGCTCCTTTCCGTCTTTGTCCCTTATCATGGTCATTTTTGCTTTAAATGTTCCCTTGATTTCACCGATTTTTTTGAAAAGATCTCTGATTCTGCCTCTTTTGTTGTTTTCCTCCATTTCTCTGCACTGTTCTTTTAGGTAGTTTTCCTTATCTCTCCTTGCTTTTCTTTGAAATTCTGTGTTCAAATGATTGTATTTTTTCCTTTCTCCTTTGACTTTGGCGTTCCTTCTTTCCTCTGCTATTTTAAGAGCCTCATCAGACAACCACTTTGCTTTCTTACTCTTCTTTTCTTTTGGTATGGTTTTCTTTGCTGCTTCCTGCATGATGTCCCTCATCTCCGTCCATAATTCTTCTGGTACTCTGTCTACCGAGTCTAAGCCATTAAATCTGTTCATCACCTCCACCGCGTATTCTTTAGGGATGCTGTCTAGGTGATATCTTTCTGGTCTCCGTGTTTTCCCTATTTTCCTTAGTCTAAGCCTGAATTTTGCGATCAGTAGGTTGTGATCTGAGCCACAGTCTGCTCCAGGTCTTGTTTTTGCTGACTGTATGGAGGTTCTCCATCTTTGGCTGCAGAGTATGTAGTCAATCTGGTTTCGGTGTTGGCCATCTGGTGATGTCCATGTGTAAAGTCGCCTCTTGTGTTGCTGGAAGAGAGTGTTTGCTATGACCAGTGCGTTCTCTTGGCAGAACTCTATCAATCTTTGCCCTGCTTCATTCTGTACTCCAAGACCAAATTTGCCTGTTATTCCCTCCACTTTTTGATTTCCTACTTTGGCATTCCAGTCTCCTAATATAATTTGGACATCATTTCTTGGTGTCTGTTCTATGAGGTGTTGTAAGTCCTCATAGAACTGGTCCATTGTGGCTTCATCTGCACCAGTGGTTGGTGTGTATACTTGGATCACAGTGACATTGAAAGGTTTGCCTTGAATTCTGACTGACATCATTCTGTCATTTTTAAGGTTGTATCCCATTACTGCTTTTCTCACTCTTTTATTGACAATTATGGCTACTCCATTTCTTCTAAGGTTTTCTTGCCCACAGTTGTAGATATAATGGTTTCCAGAGCTGAATTCCATTTGAGCTCACTGATGCCTAAGATATCAATGCTTATTCTTTCCATCTCATTTTTTACCACTTCCAGTTTACCTTGGTTCATTGATCTCACATTCCATGTCCCTATGCAGTATTGTTCCTTACAACATTGCATTTCCCCTCCCCCTTTCCTGTCCCTCCCCTTCCTCCCCTCTGTCGTGTCACGCATCCTGTATCACCTAGCCTACCCCTTTGTTTTGCCTTTTCTTTTGGTCAATAGGGTTCTCTTGGCAAGATTTGTGGCGTGGTTTGCCGGTGTCTACGCCATTTTCCCCTCCTCATACATTTTATCACAGTTTTTAAAAGTTTAAAACATTTTAGACAACATATTATCATGCATGTTATCACACTTTTTACACAGTCTCTATGTCAGTTTCTGTATTTAGTCAGTATAAAGTCTCTATGTCAGTTTCTATATTAAGTCTTCTACATCTGCATATCAGGTACTTATCCTTTGCCTGGGACTCTGAGTCTCTCCCCCTGCTTTTCCTCCTCTGCCCTCTTCCCGTCTTTCAGTTGGTCTTCTCCTGGCCTTTCCGCTGCTCAACCGGCTCTCCTCCTCCTCCTCCTCCTCACCCCCCGCCTGGGGGTGGTTGCCCAGCAGCGGCCGCGACTGACCCTTCCGCCGCTCGCCCAGCTGGCTGGCTCTCCTCCTCTTCCTCACCCCCCGGCTGGGGATGGTTGCCCAGCGGCGGCCGTGGCTGGCCCTTCCGCCGCTCGTCCGGCTGGCTGGCTCTCCTCCTCCTCCTCACCTCCCGGCTGGGGGTGGTTACCCGGCAGCGGCTACGGCTGGCCCTTCCGCCGCTCGCCCGGCTGGCTGGCTCTCCTCCTCCTCCTCACCCCCCGGCTGGGGATGGTTGCCCGGCGGCGGCCGCGGCTGGCCCTTCCACCGCTCGCCCGGCTGGCTGGCTCTCCTCCTCTTCCTCACCCCCTGGCTGGGGATGGTTGCCCGGCGGCCGCCGCGGCTGGCCCTTCCGCCGCTCGCCCGGCTGGCTGGCTCTCCTCCTCTTCCTCACCCCCGGCTGGGGATGGTTGCCCGGCGGTGGCCGCAGCTGGCCCTTCCGCCGCTCGCCCAGCTGGCTGGCTCTCCTCCTCTTCCTCACCCCCTGGCTGGGGATGGTTGCCCGGCGGCAGCCGCGGCTGGCCCTTCCGCCGCTCGCCCAGCTAGCTGGCTCTCCTCCTCCTCCTCACCCCCCGGCTGGGGGTGGTTGCCCGGCGGCGGCCGCGGCTGGCCATTCTGCCGCTCGGCCGGCTGGCTGGCTCTCCTCCTCTTCCTCACCCCCCGGCTGGGGATGGTTGCCCGGCGGCGGCCGCGGCTGGCCCTTCCGCCGCTCGCCCGGCTGGCTGGCTCTCCTCCTCTTCCTCACCCCCCGGCTGGGGATGGTTGCCCGGTGGCGGCCGCGGCTGGCCCTTCCGCCGCTCGCCCAGCTGGCTGGCTCTCCTCCTCCTCCTCACCCCCCGGCTGGGGGTGGTTGCCCGGCGGCGGCCGCTGCCGACCCTTCCGCCGCTCGCCCAGCTGGCTGGCTCTCCTCCTCTTCCTCACCCCCCGGCTGGGGATGGTTGCCCGGGGGCGGCCGCGGCCGGCCCTTCCGCCGCTTGCCAGCTGGCTGGCTCTCCTCCTCTTCCTCACCCCCCGGCTGGGGATGGTTGCCCGGGGGTGGCCGCGGCCGGCCATTCCGCCGCTCGCCAAGCTGGCTGGCTCTCTTCCTCTTCCTCACCCCCCCGGCTGGGGATGGTTGCCCGGGGGCGGCCGTGGCTGGCCATTCCGCCGCTCGCCCTGCTGGCTGGCTCTCCTCCTCCTCCTCACCCCCCGGCTGGGGATGGTTGCCCGGCGGCGGCCGCGGCTGGCCCTTCCGCCGCTCGCCCAGCTGGCTGGCTCTCCTCCTCTTCCTCACCCCCCGGCTGGGGATGGTTGCCCGGTGGCGGCCGCGGCTGGCCCTTCCGCCGCTCGCCCAGCTGGCTGGCTCTCCTCCTCCTCCTCACCCCCCGGCTGGGGATGGTTGCCCGGTGGCAGCCGCGGCTGGCCCTTCCGCCGCTTGCCCAGCTGGCTGGCTCTCCTGCTCTTCCTCACCCCCCGGCTGGGGATGGTTGCCCGGGGGCGGCCGCGGCCGGCCATTCCGCCGCTCGCCCAGCTGGCTGGCTCTCTTCCTCTTCCTCACCCCCCCGGCTGGGGATGGTTGCCCGGGGGCGGCCGCGGCTGGCCATTCCGCCGCTCGCCCTGCTGGCTGGCTCTCCTCCTCCTCCTCACTCCCCGGCTGGGGATGGTTGCCCGGCGGCGGCCGCGGCTGGCCCTTCCGCCGCTCGCCCAGCTGGCTGGCTCTCCTCCTCCTCCTCACCCCCCGGCTGGGGATGGTTGCCCGGTGGCGGCCGCGGCTGGCCCTTCCGCCGCTTGCCCAGCTGGCTGGCTCTCCTCCTCTTCCTCACCCCCCCGGCTGGGGATGGTTGCCCGGGGGCGGCCGCGGCCGGCCATTCCGCCGCTCGCCCAGCTGGCTGGCTCTCTTCCTCTTCCTCACCCCCCCGGCCGGGGATGGTTGCCCGGGGGCGGCCGCGGCTGGCCATTCCGCCGCTCGCCCTGCTGGTTGGCTCTCCTCCTCCTCCTCACCCCCCGGCTGGGGATGGTTGTCCGGCGGCGGCCGCGGCTGGCCCTTCCGCCGCTCGCCCAGCTGGCTGGCTCTCCTCCTCTTCCTCACCCCCCAGCTGGGGATGGTTGCCGGGTGGCGGCCGCGGCTGGCCCTTCCGCCGCTCACCCGTCTGGCTGGCTCTCCTCCTCCTCCTCACCCCCCGGCTGGGGATGGTTGCCCGGCGGCAGCCGCGGCTGGCCCTTCCGCCGCTCGCCCGGCTGGCTGGCTCTCCTCCTCCTCCTCACCCCCCGGCTGGGAGTGGTTGCCCGGCGGCGGCCGCAGCTGGCCCTTCCGCCGCTCGCCCGGCTGGCTGGCTCTCCTCCTCCTTCTCACCCCCCGGCTGGGAGTGGTTGCCTGGCGGCGGCCGCGGCTGGCCCTTCCGCCGCTCGCCCAGCTGGCTAGTGCTTCGCACCACCCACCTTTATATAGTACTTAAGTGATATATATATATATATATATATATATATATATATATATATATATATATATATATATATATATATATATATATATATATATATATATATATATATATATATATATATATATATATATATATATATATATATATATATAAAAGAGATTTTTCATCTTAATCTATTGCTCAATGCTCCTTACTTGCCTCCTCCTCCACCATGATCAATGACAACTCTTCTTCTCTTCCCTGCAGGGTTCCACCTGTAGCACCACCGGCATCTGCCCCCTCATACTCCCTTCTTATAGCCCCGATTCCAACAAATCTTTCCTAAGAGTTAACCACTCTTCCGAACCCGCTTTAACATGCTCCAGCAGACTCAAATATTCCAATGGGTCAGTCCCCTCATCAATAACCTGCATTCATTTCTCATAAAAGAAACGCAATTGCTGTGGGAATCTCCAATTGTACCTTACACCTTTACTCATCAACAATTTAGTTACCGGTCTCATCTTGTATCTCCAAATTCTTTCCTTCATTGAAATATCATTATATACTTCCACATCAGAACCATCAATTTTCAGGGCGCCAGAACCAGCTTGTTTCAAGAAAGCCATTACTCTAAGTTTGTCTCCCCAATTTGCAAATTTTACCAAAACATTTCTTTGAGCCACCTTCCCTCTTCTTGGACCCACCCTGTATGCACTTACAATGTCCTCCTGTACAAATTCCTTTCCCATGCTCAAATTATTTAACCACTGAACCACTCTTTCTCTATCTGGTCTGGCATCCTTTCAACCACCTGATGGATCACAATGTTCTGCTTTCTCATCATATCTTCCACAGCATCAATCCTTTTCTCATGTTCATCCATTTTCAGCTTATTCTCCCTCACCGCCTCCTGAGTCCCTTTTATTTCCTTTTTCATGACATTCACCTCATTTTGAACCAATTTCACATTTCCTTCTATTTTTTGCAAACTTAATTCCACTTTTTTTGTAAAATCCATAACAGATGTTACTACCTTATCCTGTTTTTTTCATCATTTCATTTCTATCTTTCACCCTTGAATCCTCATTTTTCTCCATCTTCTGAAACAATTTGCCAATTCCCACCATAATTTGAGTATGATCATAGGGTTCGGGTGGTGGTGATGATGACTGAGGGACCTCTTCCGTTGGTGCTTTTTCTTTCCTCTTAGATTTCACCACTGGCTGCTCCTCCTTTGCTTTTCCTCTTGTGCCCTTATCCATAGTAGTGACCCCTAATTTTTTTTAATGCTGCAGCGTATTGTAAGATCGTTACACACTCCACTTAAACCTGATCCGATGCAGCCAAAACTGACAACAGTCCCATTAATTCTGTTAAAGCTTGGAGAAAAGAAGAGGTCCAGCAAAGAATTTAATTATTGTAATCCATAAAGGAGCAGGAACCAAAAACAACCCAAACAAAAAATATTGTAATCCACAGGAAGCCCGTTCCCAGAAATAGTCAGCCCAGGTATCAACACTCCCAACCGCAAAGACAGGAACTCCAAGGAGACAGACGCCCAAATATATCCACTTGTGTCAAGACCGCAGGGAAGGAAGGCCAAAAATCCCAAACTCCAACTTGTAGTAATAAAAAAAAGAGAAGAGGAGAAGTGTATATAAAAAAACAAAAATGAAAGTTGTAATCCACACAGCGAAGGAGTAAAAAAAGTTGATGATCCTCCTCTTGGAACGAACGAAACAAAGCACCCTTTTCCCAACGGCTGCTGTGGCTTCAGGGGGAACCCCCCCTTCTTCCTCTCCAAATCAGCAAACTTTCCCCCCTTTTTTAGGGACCGCTCTCCCTTATTTTAACCTCGAAAAGCACTGGAGTAATCAAAAACTTAAGCCCAGTCAGTTTCTTCTTTATCCGCTTCTCACTGCCTCCAAACCATGCTGCGGGTCTCCTGGGACGCAAGAAAGCCATTGTCCAAAAAGCAACCACTTTCGTTTTCCAGGACCGCAGCCATTATCGTTTCACCTACCCCCCTTTTATCCGCTTCTGCACACACTGCCAAGTCCAAGCTCTTCAAAGCAAAATCCCCAATTGCCTTTAGCTCCTGTCAACATAAACTTTCATTAACTCACTTTCTTGCCGAGTTTACTACTTCCTTGGATCTCTGCCGTCTCGCTGGTCCCATTCTTGGCTCCTCGGCAGGTGAAGCCGCGGCTTCCATCGTGCGCCTCTCCCGCCGGGGATACCTCCAGAACTTCAACCGCCCAGCTGCAAACTTTTCAAGCAGGCAAGCAGAAGTCTTATCACCACAAAATATCTCTTTAAAATTGTCCCATTTTACTCATTCTCATTAATTACCACTTTGATAAGCGCGAGCGCCCAGATCAAGATGTTACTCGTTGGACATCTTAGCCACGCCCCCGGAGGAACCACTTCTGATTTCAAATGGTCATGGAGTTGGAAATGGCCATGCCAAATGGACTTGCTGTGAAGGTGCATCTTGTTAATATCCTCAAGGCTGCAGCAGTCCATTCCAGTCACGGTGTTAAATCCTGCATGTCTCATTTCATGTGCCACAGGAGATGGCTCTGTGATCACAGTGTGTAGGCCACTTCATGGCAAGTTGGGATCCACCTTAAACAAATTCATGCCAATGGCATTTTTCCTGCTTCCAGAAAAATGTGTTCTTGAATACGAGTTGCAGCTGCTGCCATTGCAAACATAACTAAGTGTTTGCAAATGCAATGGAATTTCTGCCTTGAACATTAAATGTTGTGAACCTTTAGAAGTCATGACAATTAAAACCTTCTGTTAACCCTGAGGTTGTGCAGATTTCCATAATGTGCTTCACTGCAATTGTTTAGTTCTGCTGTTCAATGCAAGTTTTAAAAGGGTTTCACAGCCAGTTGATTGCTCTTAATCTACATATTATTGGTTTATTCAAAACAGATCAAATGCAAGATATATATCTAAGTTAAGTTTTGTCATGTTTTCTTTGCTTTTCAATTGACAACAATTTCTCCCATCCAGTTTGAAAAGTCGATTAGACTGATACAAAGCAATCAATGTCTTAATTGCATTGATTTCAATTGGACTTCAGGGCCACTACAAAATCATTTAAACCTGGCTACAAGGTTTGTTTTAAAAGTTTCCAAGAAAATGGCAGGCAAGGGTGGAAAATAACTAGGGTATTAATTTCAGTACTAAAGTGTCACTTGGCTTTTAATTATACTGAAACACTTTCCACTTTCTAACTCTCTAAATTAGAAACTGAATGCAAACTACCTCTCTAAATTACCAGCATTTGAATAGAGATAATTACCTTAAATAAACATCCTACAAATGTCCTCCCCCTCCCCTTGTTATTCTAGCTCTGAATTACTTTGTGTAATTGAGTTTTACTTGTTGTTTTGGTAAGGAAAATAAGGATTATTTTCAAATACTTAAGGAGATAATTTGTATGAAGATATGGGACCTAGAAAGAATAATGATTTCTAGAAAATAAAATAAATCATTCAAGACAGTAAATTGTGTAAAAATATAGGATTTATTATCTTCTAAACATTAAATTGGGACTGCGGTGGCTTAGTGGTTATGATGCTTGAACTTGGAACTGGAAGGTCAGCAGTTCAGCAGGTCAGCAGTTAGAGAACCAACTGCTGCATGATGGAGTGAACTTCTGTCTCTGTCCCAGCTCCTGCCAAACTAGCAGTTAGAAAGCAAGAAATTGCAAGTAGATAAATAGGTACCACTTCGGTGGAAAGATAAACAGCATTCTGTGCACTAGTCATGCCTGCTACATGTCCACGGAAATGTCTGCAGATGCTAAAAGCTCTGGCTCTTTGGCTATAAACAGAGATGAACACTGAATCCTAGAGTCGAAGACGACTCACTTTCGAGCAAGGGTGACCTTTACCTTTACATAAACATTACACATTTCCTTTATATTGAAAATTATGATGGGAAGGCTTTTAAGAAAAGGATCTATTTCTATCTGGAGATGAAGAGGACTGTGCTACCAGCTTTGCTTCCAAAGTACATAGTGGAAATGCTTTGATGTAGGTTTCTTTCAATATGGAACCACTAAAATGAGTCTTTTGTTGCCTAGAATGCACTACTCAGATGTTACTGGCCTGCAATTTATGAAAAATGATGTCAAATAAATCTTTTATTTATTTATTTATTTATTTATTTTTCTGATATATATTGCTGCCCAACTCCGAAGACTCTGGGCGGTTCACAGAAAATAAAACCAATCACATTTTAAAAACCAATAAAACCCCATTAAAACTGCCACCAAATATTACTCCAACCGCTACAGATTAAAATAGATTAAAAGAGGGAGAGAGTGTTCTTACTAAATCTGCCAGCAAGCAGGGGTCACCCCATTGCTGTTGCCCCAGACCTGCTTTGCCAGCCAGGTTTTTAGCCCTTTCCTGAAGGATAGCAACTCCGTCCGAAGTCGCAGCTCAATTGGCAGGAGGTTCCAAAGGGCCAGAGCAGACACAGAGAAGGCCCTCCTTCTTGTGCTAGAGAGACGAGCCTCCCTAGCAGAAGGCACAATGAGAGAGCATCTCCGGTCTGCTCTGGTGAGATAGAAAGATGTTCTCAGGGTGATGCAGTCTCTTAAGTATCCTGGCCACTACCATGTAGAGCTTTAAAAGTTATCACCAGCACCTTGAATTGCATCCAGAGGCACACTGGCAACTAGTGCAGCTCACAAAGCAGTGGTGAGGTATGGGCATGCCGCCCGCACCCCATCACCATCTGGGCAGCCACATTCTGGACCAGTTGCAGCCTCTGAATGGTCATCAAAGGCAGCCTCATGTAGAGCACATTGCAATAGTCAAGTGTGGAGGTGACCAGAGCATGCGTGACCATGAGCAAGGAGTCCCGATCTAGGAGTGGGCGTAACTGGCTTATAACACAAAGTTGTGCAAAAACCCTCCTGGCCACAACTGCCACTTGCTCATCGAGCAGGAGTTGCGAGTCCAAGAGGACCCCCAGATTATGCACCAGGTCTGTTTGGGGCAAAATAGTCCCATCCAGAACCAAAGATGGTAGCTCCCAAGATAACGCATGGGCCCTGACCCATAGCCACTCAGCCTTTGACAATGGGACCAGCTCGCTGATTCGGAGTGCTCCAAAGAAAGCACTGCATGAAAAAGAGCCTCCTCATACCTATCGTAACACAGTCTATGCCAACCTCGGGCAAGGTGGGTAAGAACCCCTGGGGAAACAGGGTGACGTGTGTCCGGGCGGCGGCCATGCTCACGTGTCCACCCTTCCAATACGTGGCATATGCGGAAGTCATTCATGCAGTCAGTGAAGCCCCTTGCCTTGGCCATGAATGCCAAGGCAGAAAGCCTGGCGGCTATGGTGCATGGGGCTAACCCCTGATTATGAAGGTGCACCATGTACTGTAAAATCTGGTCGACCAGTATCGGCCACATTTTGGGCAAGTGCCTTTGCACACAAAAAGTCCTAAATTGGAGGAGTGCATGCAGATACGCCTTACGCGTGCGAGGTGCCAAAGACGATCGCCTGGTTCACCTCTCCTCGCCAAATGTCCAAATCTCAGCCGGAAGAGGGAAGTTCCTCTGTGTCTGGAGCCAAGGCACGGAACCGGGAGATCTGCAGGCGGGATAAAGCATCAGCAATATCATTATTAATGCCTGGCACATGTCTGGCCCTGAAGAGCACATTAAGGCATAAGGACCTCAAAACAAATTGGCGAACTAAGGCCATGACTCTGGGGGATTTAGATGTTTGGGCGTTGACAATGTGCACCACTGCAGCATTGTCACACCAAAAGTGAACTACCGAATTAGCCCACCTATCCCCCCAGAGCATTAGGGCCCCTAAAATAGGAAAGAACTCCAGAAATGTAAGATCGCGTAAGCGATCCGTGCCGTGCCATGTCTGAGGCCATTGACCATAGGTCCACCGTCCCTCAAAGTAAATTCCATAACCCAGGGAGCTGGAGGCATCCGACTGTACTTGAAAATGAGGGCTGACCATAAGCTCCGATCTCCAAAAGGAGATGCCATTAAAGTCCTGCAGGAATGTGAGCCAAACCACCAGGTCTGCTCATAAACCCTTGGTCAGCCATACCCTATGGTGTCGTTTTGAAAGGCCCACCATGGCATCGCACAGATGCCTGGCCAATGCTCTGCCTGGCGTAACTACCCTACAGGCGAAGTTGAGGTGACCGTGAATCACCTGTAACTCTCGTCATTGACCGAGGTATAGCGTCATTGACCGAGGAGCCCGCAGGGTAAGAAAGGTGGTGAATTAGACGGAATTCACCCGGGGAGGGGATACCTTCAAGTTAGGATATGGGGGGTCGTCAAACGGCCCCGCCACCCTCTGTGCCTTAATCTCCTTGGCTATCTGCTTCACAGCAATGTCCTCATTACCCCTGAGAGACAGCAGGTTTGGGGCGTCCTGAGGCCCACAAACCCATTTAAAGGGTATGCAGAAGCCAAACTGAAAGCCCTCAAGTAGGTATCTCGCATCATCCTGTCTAGGATAAGCGCACAGCCATCGTTCAAGCGCCAGTACATTAATTGGGGAGGGGGCCTTTTGAATGGGTAGCAATGTCAGAGGGAACTCTGGCCGCCCCCTGTCCACCCCTTCCTCTGCCCCTTGACCCACCGGCCCGCGGGCCTGCGGATGCAGCATGAGGTCCGGAACAAGAAGGGCACTCGTGCCTATATCGACACTGGTGCTTGTTGCACACTCCATTGGCAGAGAAACTCCAACACAGCAGGCAGGCTGGAACCCCCTGCCCCGCCATCTGTGTCATAGCAGCCCGCTGTACAGCATGGCCACAATGGTACCAGTCACCAGGCGCTGGTCGTGTGGGGATCATATACAGCAGCCACAACTGCTGGCAGGGCTCGTCCCACCTCATCTCAGGATGAAGGGCCACCCTCATCCTAAATTCTTCATCATAGGCCAACCATGATGGTCCAGGGAAATCAACCACAGCCCGGTAAATATTGTCCAGGTACTGGACCATTGGAATGGCCAGATCAGGACGGGCCATAAGGTATACTGCCATATAAATCAGATAGGCCAGTAACCAATTAGCCCAAGTGCAAGGTGGCTTACGACGATGGACCAACTCCTTGTCCTTGTCGTCCTGCCCCTCCCTCTCCTCCTTCGTAGGTTCATGGTTCAGGAGGGTGAAAATGTCCAAGTATTCCCCACGCCAAATCTTTTCCCTTGTAGCCTGGGACAAATGGTCACCCAGAGGCAAGGAGTAACCGGCCGTCGGCACGGCCGCCGTTGGCACTGATTGAATTGTGGGCGCACACAGTGGGCCCTGTAGGACCCCCGGGAAAGTAGGCGGGCCCCCCTGCAATAACCGGGGGATAATTGGGCAACCAGGAATTAACCGGACAGTGAGGGTTAAACTGTCCTCCCACAGTCACTTGTTGCGGCCATGGCCACTGTATCCCCCAGCAGTATTGGCTAGTGTCACTGGTGTACTGACTTGACTAGGATACTCACTCGTCGCACCCCCCTGGGCCGCCCCCACTGGGGGATCCGGCCCATGGTGGGCGTCGGAGCTCGCAACAGGAATCGAGCTCTGCCTCCCGATTCACCCCTGCCAGGTAGGGCCGGTAGCCGATGGAAAGCCTTGTTGAGCCGGCCCGATGGGGAGCTGCGAGGTGCCATTGGACTGGCCTGATGGCCTCTAGCAGCTCAACCCTATTGGCAACCCGCTGTGCAGCTGTGGCCAGTGTGTGGGCCGGGACCGGAGAGTTGGGAAGCCTACCATCCAAAGGTGGTGGAGTAATGCCCATTGAAGCCTCCAGCACCGAAATGCAGGCAAGGAGAGCATCCACAGTCTCCGACCCACCAGAATAAGGTGGGCCGGATGGGCCAGACGGCCCACAGGGCAATTGCTGAGGGATAAACCCCTGTGGCAATCCCTGGCCAGAATAGGGCCAAGCCCAGTAATCCGGCCCATGAGAGCCGGAAGGATGGTGGGATGGAAACCCGCACCGTGCCCAAGTGGGTCGCTATGCCCTGAGCCACATAAAGAAGCAGCAGGGGTAAGAACCCCAGGGGAGCAGGCCTGTGCCGCCCCTGCCCGAGTCCGCAGACTGGGCTCATTGGTGGCAGTGGGTACGAAAACCCCACCACCCCCTTGCGGGGGTGCCGTCTGAGCCCTTCAGCCTGGTGGCACCCCCGAAGAAGCGGAGGGGGTGGGCCGAGCCCCCCCTTTGACGCGACTGAGGAGCCACCTGAGCCTTGCACTTGGGCGCCATGGCCCAGCAGGTGCTGTTCGGAGGAAGAGAAAAACCTCTGATTCAAATCATTAAGGACGAGCCTCTTAAAAAAGAGGAGGCAAAGAGGGAACTTCTCCGCTCCGTCACTTCTCAAAATCGCAGCCAGGCTGCCTCGTGGCCACCCCTTTTATGGAGGGGTGGCCACGCCCCTAACTAATCCAGATGTCTGCGTCCGGGTGGGGGGCCCTGCAAAGAGCGCGGCGGCCATTTTGGCGCCACGCTTGCATTGTTTGTCTTTTTTTTCAGCCAGTAAGATATCTCTTTCTGCAATATACAGTAATCTGCAAAATTCTATGACTGATGGGGTGGGGGATAAGTCAGCCCCTGAGCCACTTAGATGCACAACATTGTGGGCATCTTCTGCTGACTCTTCTCTCAATTCTCTACATGTTTGGTGATGTTTAGAGTTATGTTGTCCACGTTATACCCCACCAATCACTCATTGACTTCCCCCAAACTGGCTGGTGGTCGCTTAAGTCTTGTGTACAGTCCCAGAAATATGAAATATTTGGGGTAGGGTTAATAATAGAATGCATTTCTTAAGATATTTCTTATATAGTTCACATTTTGCATTGCACTGTTTTGTTTTTGTCTTTTATTTTAGTGATCTTTGGATAGAATGTTGGTGTGTTTTATTTTTATTATGCTCATGTTTATAATTGCTCTCTGTACCACTTTCCTGCTGAT
This sequence comes from Bradypodion pumilum, assembly GCA_035047305.1. NCBI lineage: Eukaryota > Metazoa > Chordata > Lepidosauria > Squamata > Chamaeleonidae > Bradypodion > Bradypodion pumilum. Next base: position 13,351,329 of record JAWDJD010000009.1, on the reverse strand, counting down.
GATCTGATGAGGATAGTGATGTTGTGGAATGAAAACGAGACAAACCACTTTCCAGCTAAGACAGATTTGGAGTTTTATTATTATTTGGCCAAACAGATTCAGGGACGCTTTAACAAGCTAATAATCCCTGAATGACAATACATTTTCAGAGCCATCTTTTTATAGCATAAAATTAGGAACTTTCTACACATTTCATCACTATGGGATAAGCCAAAATTATTAATTAATCTTTTGACATTGTCATGCAGTTCAGGTTAGAACATTCAGAATATCTGTTCATGTCATGTCATACAAATATTATTCAGCATTATGGTTTCTTGAGTCCAAGAGAAATCCCTGTCAGCTGTACAAACTGTGCTGGGCTTGTGGACACAAGACCTTCTGATTACTTAGCCTCGTCATCATCTTCTATTTGATTAGGTCAATCTGATCTGTTTTAACTTTACAGAGTAGCTGAGAAAATGATTTTTACTTTTAAACCAGAATTAATATTAGAATTAATATCTTAATTCTTTCACTCCTATTTCATTTGGTGACCACTCCTATTTCAGTGAGGATAGTGATTAGACACATGAACTTTGAAGAAATAATAGTGTCTGCATAGATCTGTGACACATGGAACATATTAACTTCTGTATAATAATAACACCGCATCTCACCAGGAGAAAATAAATAAGAGAATATGATATACCTATACAGAAGAGATAGGGGGCGTGGCTAAGATGCCAATGGAATAACATTGGAATAGTTAGCTCACGCTGTTAAAGAGGTTATGAAAGAGATTTATTACTTTTAAAACTGTCTCAAACTTTGGGGGGAAAAAGAGGTCTGTCCACCCTGAATTAATGAAGAACATTTTGAGGATTTGAAGCCTGTGGAGTGGCGGTGCTGGGTGAGATAAGCGGCGGCGGCGGGGGCCAAGGGCCGAGCCGGACGCACCAAGGATCGAGCTGGACGCGCCACGGATGGGCGAAATTTCCTTGAGAAAGAGGGCTCTTAAAAGAGAATAAAGGTGGACAGGTAAAGACGAGGCAGTTATGGGAACTTCGAAGCGAAAGAGCGGGGAGAATCCATGATGGAAAGGCAAGTGAAGAGAGTGTGTTTGTCTGTAAAGCTGTGAGAAGGAAGGATAAGGCTCTGTAATGGCGGCGGAATGGAAAGCGAAAGTTAACTGAAGTTAAAGAAGGGGATGCTGAAGAAGGCTTCCGTGAGTTGGGAAGCAAGAGTGGGATATCGGAGAATTAAGAAGCCTGGAGAGGAGAGAAAGGGCAGAAAGGAGCTAAAGGATTAAACCTGAAAGATACTGGTCAGAGCTCCAGAGAACGGGTGGAGCAGAAGAAGGAGAGAGGCTGGTTTCATCCTTGGTGATTTTAAGCCTGCACCATTTGGAGGGGACCTTCAAATCTCCTATTTCAAAGGTTTGGAGTCCCTATCTTCAATCTGACTGGGTTAGGGACTTTCTATGGTACATTTCTGTGGAATACTAGAATTTGGCTGTGTACTTTGGAAGGTGGAATCATTATTTTGAACTCTGTTGATGCCTGTCACTTGGAATACAAAGGAAGTGGTGGTTCCACTGTGAAAGTTATAGCTTCCCTCCTCCCTTAGTTTGTGGATACGCTGTTGCTGTTTTCGTTGGGAGCAAGGAGTTTAGAGCAGCCCTAAGGAGAAGGATCATTTCGAGACAAAAGGTTTGAGGTTTTGAAGCTACGGTTTGGTATTATTATGAAGGACTGTGCTGTGCTTTGAAGCCTTTTATTCCTTTCATTCCTTTGGATATACAGATTAAAATTGGACTGGCAGACGTTGTTTTACAAGTGGATTATAAAACTGAGGAATAGCAATTGATATCGATTGGATTACAATACGATTGGCTCCTCCTTTTTGATTTATTTTTGGAGTTGGAAAAGCTGGAATTTACCTGGGAAAAGAAATTGGTGGGTAGGAAAACAGTGCATCTTTTGAGTGCACTGTTTGAAAACCTATCAGAAGAAATGGATAAGAGAAAGGAGGAGGAGGTCGTTAGGCCGAAAAAGTTGGATTCAAGAAAGGAAGAGAAGAAGGATGAAAAGAAAGAGAAGTTTGCATCCACGGAATCAACAGTAACAGGAAGGGACAGAAGCTGACTCATTTGACCAATTGCAAATAATGGTGGAGTTGGGGAAACTGATGAAAAAATAGATAAAATGGAGGAGTCAAATGTAAAGGGGTTTCGTGAAATGAAGGACTTGAGGGGGAGAGATAAGGAAGAGTTAATGGGGTGTCATAAAAAGCTTGCTTCACAGTTAACTGAAGGTGGACGCTAACTATCAGAGAATGGATAAAGTTTTGAATATGGTGCAAAATGATATGAAATTGATGCAAGATGACATGAGAGGGCTTCATGAGGAACAAAAAGAGGTTAAATTAAAAATAGAGGGTCAAGGGAAAAAATTAGATATGGTTGAAGAGGTGATGAGAAAACAGAACGTGGTTATACGCAATTTGGTGGAGAAAACGCCAGATAAGCTGAAAGAAAGAATTGTGGATTGGCTAAATAGTTTGAACATGGGGATAAATTTTGTAAATGAAGATATTGTCAGCTGTTTTAGATTGGGGGCAAGAAGGGGGGAAAAAGGAAATAGAAATGTATTAGTAAAATTCACAAATTGGGCGGAGAAATTAAAGGTGATGGCTTTTATAAAACAGGCTGTATCTGGCGTTTTAAAAATTGATGGATGCGAGATTGAGGTATACAATGACATATCTGTTGAGTAACGAGTGTGGAGGTTTAAGATGAAACCCGTGACAAAAATCCTCAGGGAGCGATCTATCTATTATCATTGGAAGTTTCCCAAACAACTTAGATTTTTTTGGGAAAAAAATTGCATGTTTTGGAGGATGAAATGGATTGTTTAGATTATCTGTGTCGGATTGGTCTGGTCAAAATGTCATCTCGAGAATGGAGGGGATTAAGGAAAGCGCTGGTGGAATCGGGTGGATTGCGGAGAGATTACGCGGGTGAATCGGAGAGGGGGGCAACAGGAGGAGTAGAGGTGGAAACGGAGGTGCAGGTGGTTGCAGAGGATGGGTGAGATGGATTAATTTGAAATAGAGTCTGCTTAGTAATAGTAATAATTTTATAATACTAGTAGATACAGCATTAGAGCTACAGATAAGATGCATTCTTTTACACGTTCTCCCCTCCCCTCTTTGATAGTCAAGGGCCACTTTTTGAAAGAAGGGTGGAGAGGGCAGCTATGATTGTTTTTTGTGTGGTTAATTTAGATGTTAAATGTAATTTTTTTTTAGTTGTAGTCTGATAGATAATGTATATGTGGTGGAGGAAAAGACACAAATAGGAGTCCGCGATTGTCAGAAAGAAAGGAGAGTAAGACATAGGTCTGAAGAATATTAAAGTATTGACCTGGAATGTGAAAGGTACCGGCTGTCAAGTTAAGAGGAAGAGGTTAGAATCCACCCTGAGGAAGGATAGACCAGATATAGTCTTTCTTCAGGAAACCCATCAAAAATCAGAAGATACTAACAGGCTTTTTTTGGGATGGATGCAGGTATATGAAAAATCATATGGAACATCAAAAGTGAGGGGTGTGGCAGTCCTGATTTCGAGGAGACTTGGCTTTGAGATGATAAAAAGTATTACAGACCCAGAAGGTAGATATGTGATTATAATTGGGAAAATAGATGATGAAGAGATAACGTTAGTAAACATATATGCCCCAAACGATCATCAGACCATGCAAAATTTTGGGTGGAATTAAAAATTGAGAGAGGGGGAAAAATATAAGAGAAATTGGAGATATGATGAAAAATTGTTCCACGATCAAAAGTGTAAGGAACAAATAATTGAGAAATGGAATGAGTGTTGGGATTGGAACGATACAGGTGAGGCGGATTACAATGTAGTTTGGGATGCCATGAAGTCGGTTTTTAGAGGGGAATGTGCCTCAATTAAGAACAAGCATTTTAGAGATAAGCAACATGAAATGGAGAATGAGATTAAACGGTTATTAGAAGAGCATGTAAAGACTAAAAGAAAAGAGGTTTCTGAGAAAATGCAAAGATTAAAGAATGAATTGGTAGGGAAAGATATACAAAAAGTGAAAAATGACTTGGTGTATTTGAAGAGAGAATATTTTGAATATAGTAATAGAAATTTGAAGCTTTTGGCAAGGGCTGCTAAACTTAAAAGGAACAAAAGAGAGATGGGGATTTTGGTTGATGTAAGTGGTAGGAGATGTAATAAGACTAAGGACAAGATCTTGATAGTAAAAGATTTCTATCAGGAACTGTATACCAAAAGGGAGGTTAATATTGAAAAGTTGAGAGGACAATTGAAGAAGTGAATGCAAAAACAGCTAAGCTTAGAACATAAAAATAGAATGGAAGAAAAAATCACGGAAAAAGAGGTAAAAGATATAATAGCTAATTTGAGGACAGGCAAATCACCTGGGGATGATGGTTTGACAGCAGAATTTTATAAGGAGTTTAAAGAGTGCGTGGTGCCAAGATTGGTGAAGCTATTTGATTTTATAATAGATGGGGGGAAGTTACCGACTTCATGATATAGAACTATAATTGTGTTATTGCTGAAACCTGGAAAGGACCCAGAAAAGGTGGAATCTTATAGGCCAATCTCTCTGATAAATCAGGACGCTAAGATTTTTACAGCGATAGTGGCAAATAGATTGAATAGTTTTATGACAAATTATATAAACGAGGATCAAGCTGGATTTTTGAAAGGAAGGCATATGACGGATTTGGCAAGGAGGGTATTGGACATACTAGATACAGTAGGATCTACTAAACAGAAAGTGGGTATATTATCATTAGACATATTTAAAGCTTTTGATTCGTTACAATGGGTGACAATTAAGGAGATTATTAGATCTTATGGATTTGGGGATAGATTTTGCAATTTAATTGAACAGTTATATCAATTTGGATTTGCTAAAGTCAAGATAAATGATGAATTTTCAGAAGAAATTAGTTTGGAGGCAGGGACAAGACAGGGGTGCCCATTGTCTCCAATATTGTTTATTATGGCAATGGAATTGTAAGCAGATGCTATAAGAGGGGACAATACGATAAAAGGGGTTTTAGATAATAAGATAAGTCTCTACGCTGACGACACTTTGGTGGTCATGAAACATCCCGAAAAGGCATTGGAAAAAATAAAAGAGCATTTAATGGATTTTGAGGACATAACAGGACTGAGAATAAATTGGGATAAATCTGAAATGATATTTTGTAATGTAGATAAAGAGGAACAGGAGAGAGTAAGAGATAAGTATAAGTTACAGGTTAAAAAATCTCTGAGATATTTAGGTGTAAATATTTCAAACAATTTGGAAGAGCTTAAAAAATTGAATTACGAGATACAAAAAAAGGAAATTGAAGAGAAAATAGAGCAATTTAAAAAGATTAAGCTATTCTGGTTTGGCAGGATAGCATTAAGTGAGATGCTGCTGCTGCCGAAAATCAATTTTTTATTTGATGCGTTACCCATATAGATGAAAGATAAAGAGATTAAAGACTTTCAAAATATAATAAATAATTATTGTAATGGGGGGGACCTCGAATAGCAAAGATTTTTTGGTACTTATAGCAAAAGGAGGGAGGATTGGGGATACCAAATTTGAGAATTTATTATAGAGCTTTTCAAATTAAGAATATTATGAAAATTTTAGCAAGAGAAAGGGTAATATGGGAAGATTTGGAAATGAAGGAAATTGATTATGTAGGTAGAGGAGTATTTCTGGATAGCAGAGATAGAAAAATAGTAGTTAAAAATAAGATGTTGAAGACGATGTTAGGGGTATGGAAAAAGGTTAAAAAGGAATTAAGTCCTGATGTGTCTCCAATAATTGAAATGGAGGATCTTAAAAGTTTTCCAATAAAATTAGATAAAAGGGGGAAAGAAGTATTATTAAGAAATAATGTTTACCTGTTGAAAGACTGGTTAAGAGAGTGTAAGGATGGAGGGAGAAAAGCGGAAATTTATAAGCAGTTAAATCTGAATTGGTTCCAGATAGCACTGATTGACAAATGGAATGAAAAATATAAGGAGCAATTAAGTTTAAAGAGAGAAAAAACTGAATTTGAGGAATTGTTAATAAAGATAAGAAAAGGAGATATGGGATTAAAGGGCATGGTCAGCAAACTATATAAAATATTAAATAAGGAAGGCAACCCACAAGAATCGTTGAAATCGTTTTTGGCACGAGATTTGAATATAAAGATACCTGAGAAAAGTTGGAAAAATAAATGGAGAAAGAGGTATATGAAAACAATGTCTGTCAGAATAAAGGAGCATAATTACAAGATGTTATGGAAATGGTATTTGACGCCAGAGAAGCTATTTCAAATAGATAATACCAAAAGTAAAAATTGTTGGAGATGTAAAAATACCCTGGGAACATATGAACATATGTGGTGGGAATGTAAAGTGGTAAATGATTTCTGGGGGGAAATTGAGAAGGAAATAAGTGAAATTATGGGGATCAAATGCATGCTAGATATAAGAATGGTTTTGCTAACAGATGTTGACAAAGTAAATTTGAATGAGGATAAAAAGGAATTACTGTCTTTAATGCTGATAATTGGTAGAATGTGTATTGCAAGAAATTGGAAATCAGATGGTATACTGAGGATAGAAGAGTGGTATAAAGAGATGTGGGATTTTGCACTGAATGATAAATTAACATGGGAAATAAATAAATATAAAGGGAGAGTTAAGGAAAATAGATTTTGGAAAATATGGCGATTGTTTGTTGATCATTCATTGAAGGGAGGGAATGGGGATAGCCGGGCACCGGAACAAATATGTTTTTGGAAACAGTAAGATAAATTTTAAAAAATGTGACATTCCGCGGACTCATTTATAGGTATAGGCACATAGGGTGTTTATTCTAACTGTATCCTGTTTAAAGAATTTTATTTCTTTATTTTTTTTGTATTCTATTTTGATTTTTTTTCTTTTAAAAAAAGATAGATTATAGTAGACTTGATTATCACAGCACTGATGAGAATATTTTTGGAAATGGAAAATTAGGAAGAAGATTGGCTGTGATAATTAAAGTGATTGAAGTCTAAAATAAAGTGTTGAACTATATGCTAACTGGAAGAAGTTATAATGAAAGTGTATTATTATTATTATTTGATTTAGTGTTTTAGTGGTAAATTTAAATGTATGTTGATTATTAAGTGCTGTTTCTTTTATTGTTGTCTTTAAATTTTGTATTATCGTTCTTTTTTAAAAATTAATAACAAATTATTACATATATATATAAAGAAGAGATAAAGGAATGACAAACTCCCTTGATGAAGATTTCTATGATGAAACACCTGTAGTTCTAGAAAGTAAAGTCAAAGTTATTCTGAAAGCACTAGGAAGAAATAACTAGTGCTAGAATCTGTCCAAATGCTAGTAAGAGTATGCTAACAAATATGGAAAACAAAACAATAATCTGCAGCCTGGTGACATTCACTATTCATTCCAATCCCCAATAACATAGATGCCAAGGAATTCAGTAACTGTAAGACAGTGATGGTGAACCTTGGCACTCTAGATGTTCAGGAACTTCAATTCCCAGAAGCCCTGATTTGAGTGCGGATTTGGACTTCTGGTAATTACAGTCCAAGAACTCCAGGAGTGCCAAGGTTCACCATCACTGCTGTAGAACAATCACTTTAATTTCCCATGCAATCAAGGTGTTGCAAGAAGGGCTCTTACATCATTTTTACATTAAATATCAAGTGAGAAATGCCTGATGTTCAAGAGGGACCTGAGATCACAAAGCAAATATTGGTATGTTTTTATGGGTTTTTAATTGTTTTATACAGTGATACCTCATACAATGTCCAAACTTGGTTCCACAAGTTTGGACTTTATACAGATATGGACTTTGTATGAGGTGTGCAAAATGCTAGCCACAATGCCTCATACAACGTCCAAATCCTTGCTGTGATGCCTCGTACAACGTCGTTTTCATAGAGATACATTGTACTGTAACAGCACAGACTTCAGGGCAAAGTCAAGGAAACAGATAGGAAACTGACAGAACTTTTAGAAATCATTGTCTAAAGACTAAATACATTACAATAACATGTCAAACAACCCTGATTTCAGGGGACAAACATACAACAAGTTTTAAACTTTTGAAAACTTTATGAAGTGCAGGTTTAAAAGTTACATGTCCAATCATACGGCACAGTGTTAATCTGCAGCCATGAGGCCGATCATCCATTTTGTACAAGCTACTATAAACAATTACTGGATGGAAGCAAGGACAAAATGGTTGCCAACATGTCCCAACATGCAGCACAGTGTTAATCATCCAAACAGCAGCAAACACCTACAATTGCCACCCCACCAAACAGTGCTCCCCCAAAAAAGAGCAACCTAAGAAAAATTATGGAGCATGCAATCTGTTTTTAAAAACCACAACAGCAAACACCTAACAATTGCCACCCCACCAAAAAATTGCCCTCCCCCATCCACCTCTTTGCCTCATGCAAAACCCACAAGAGGAATGCATGCCTGTGTCCTGCCTTTTATACTGAAAGCTATAGAGAGGCATGGAACTTGAGATAAGTTGAGAGAGGGAAGGAATGCACTCAAACTAATAATAATAAATATTAATATAATAAAATAAATGTATATATCTATAAACTTTGTAAACATTATTCAACATGTCTTTGTGTAGTATTTTTATGGGCTTTATGTGGTACTTTATCAGGAACATTAGTTAGTGCAGTTCTTTAGCCTGAAAACTGAATTAGTTCCTTAGCACAATAAGAGTAAAGCTATATAGAGGCATGAAACTTGTGATAAGTTGAGGGAGGCAAGGAATGCACTCAAACTAATATTAATATTAATAATAATAATAAAAATAAATGTATATATCCCAGAAGCCTAGAATAAAGAATATATGTATTGCATGTGTAAGCATTATAACATATTTGTATATACCTTAATATGTTTCAGTCATGTATCTCTATGGGTTTCATCACCATTATTGTCTCATGCAGTCTTTTTTAAAATACTTGGTACATCATTTTCTTCACTTTTGTATTTACAGTCAATATTGTTCTGATGAAGAATGTACTCGAAAAAAGTTTCTAATCCGGAGGACTTTTTAACTCTTGAATAAACTCTTTGAAGACAAAAAACTCATGAATAAACTTTTTGAAGTCTACACAGATATTATTATTTACTGAAGATATGACTGCAATCAGTATAAAAATATTGTTGGTGACCCAATATAGCCTCAATCGGTTTTTCCTCTTTCACTTTTTATACTGACCAGGCACAATGCAACCTGGGAAAATCCCCAATGCCTCGCACAAAGTCGCTGCGACTTTGTATGAGGCAACTTTTTAAAAGGAATTAGGCGATATTGTATGAATTTGATGTTGTACGAAGCGGACTTTGTATGAGGTATTACTGTATTGGTTTTAACTTGTGTACACCACCCAGAGTCCATTGGATAGGGTGGTATATAAATCTATTAAATTAAATTAAATTAAATTTCTTATGGATACTGAAGTACTATTAGTGTCTGCATACATCTGTCATCTTCGTCAGGTGCCATATCTATTCCGGATATTGGCTATCATCATGGCGATAGTCTTCCTGTTCTTAACTTCTCGGAACAGTTCTTCTGTAGACATTTAACACCAGTCTCTCAGGTTTTTCAGCCATGAAGTCTGTCTATGTCCAGGGCCTCTTTCTTCCCAGGGATCTTTCCTTGCAGAGTGGTTAGAGTATTCTATGTCATTGCCGTCCCACCACTTTGGCCTGTGTCCACCACGTTGGCCCACTCTTACCGATTTACCCTTAATTGGTTTTCTGCTAGCCACCCCAGGTCTCATCAGTAAGGAGATGGTGGTACTTTCAAAACGCCCAGTGCTTTGGTTTTGCCATGTATACTCTGCTCTGGCCATACCTGTCAAGTATCCCGTTTTTCCTGGGGAAACCCCTTATTTTTACCCCTCTTCCCACCCCCTCCCATTTTATTAATTTCCCCGTAATATCCCTTATTTTTTTTAAAAAAAAAATCCTGACTGGAGCCCTCACAGGCAAAGCTGCATTATGTTTTTCCTGCCACTAGAGGTGACTGTGGCTTTTCACTTGTGGAAGGAGAGAGAGAGAAGGTGATGGGGGCCTTCTGTAGTTTGTTTCTCTTTCACTTCCTCCCTGCCAAATGGTCATGGAGGCTTCGTTTTTGCTGCTGTCAGAGCCACCATGGGACGGGAGTCTACTCTAGGTGAGTGATATTTTATATATTGAGATTAACTCCTCAGCTGCTGGGAGGCTTGGAAACTACAGAGGTTGCTTTTTACTTTACTAATTCCCTTCCTTAAGCTGGATCCGACATTCTCAGGTGTTGGTGCTTCAACTGGTTGCAGTGAGGAACAAATAGATTGGTTAATTTGGAGGAATTAATCCCTTGCTCTTCCACCCTAATTGGGGGGGTTGTTGTTGTCTAGCCACGTGCAGGGCTAGATCACCCTAGGGGGTTGGTTTACTATTCTGCTCTTTGCTTCCCAGAAATTTTTTAAAATTAAAAATGAGTAAACAAGAAAACAAAAGTCCCCCAAGAAGATGGGAAAAGGGTTCTTTGGTCCACACAGCTTTGTGCCCATTGCATCTACAATACTATCTAGCCATCATATTTTTGGCCACCCCCTTCTTTTGTCCTCCACCTTTCCCAGCATCAAGGGTTTCTCAAGTGAATCCTCTCTTCTCATTTGATGTCCAAAATACTTTAGCATCATCTTTACTATTTGACCTTTAATGAGCAGTCGTGGTTGATTTCTTCTAGGATCAACCTATTTCTAACACCACATTTCAAAGGCATCTATTTTTCTGTGCGCAGCTTTCCTAATGGTCCAGCTCTCACACCCAAACATTACCACTGGGAATACCATTACTTTGACTATGCAATTTTTTGTTTGCAAGGTGATGCCTCTACTTTTAACTATGTTCCCCAGGTTTCTCATAGCTTGTTTCCCAAGCATCAGTCGCCTTTTTATTTCATGGCTGCAATCACCATCTGCAGAGATCTTTGATCCTAAGAAAGTGAAATCTGCCAGTCGTATCCAACTCTAGGGTGCAGTGCTCATCTCCATTTACAGCCAAAGAGCCAGTACTGTCTGTGTTTGCAGACATTTTCATGGCCATGTGGCAGGCATGACTAGAGCCAAGCAAGTCACATGGCTATATTTGGCCATGCCCACAGATTTGGCCATGCCCACAGAGGGCATTTATTTTCAAATCCAAAACTTGACAGGTATGGCTCTGGCCTGTAGTAAATAATTGGGTGAGAGAAATGGCTCCCCTGCTTCTCTTTAATAGCTAGGTAATGGTGGCTTGAATGAAATCAGTGCTCCTGACAGTAAATAAACAAACACTGTCTTCCCTCCCTCTCTGGCTGCACTGGGAAGAGTAGAAGGTGAGTGTGTTTGTCCTTCTGAGATAATTGGGTAAGAAGTTGTGGCAATGAGCCTTCTTTGAAGTTTTCCCCTTCCCTTCAATTTGCCCTCTTCTCTTAAAGGGTGAAGGCTGCACAGCTACCCTCCTTTCTCATAGACATTGGCTTCCAAGTCTTGGAGATTAAAGGAATATAGTATCTTTGTTTAGAGTTGTTAATTTCTTTATTGCAATCTTCTACTCCCAATTCCTATTGCTTTGAAGAAAAACAATTATTTTCAGCAGTATATGTTCATTTATTAGCAAACGTGCTTTTGTTCATAAAAATAGGCATTTGAACAATATTTAAAAAGTTGCTTCTTAAAATCCTGTCTTACTCCTCTAAGCATTCACTGAGAGAAAGAAAGGAAAATAATAAAATCAGATTTCATAGCTACCTGTTTTCTCTCTGGCCAGTTGTCTCTTGGGCTGGGCTTGGTTCGCCCCCATTAGCTACGTAGAGTTGGCTTCAAATCATGGCATGAAGGCATCTTCCTTCTGTGTTCCTTGATGAGGCCCTCTCCCTCATCTGCTTCTAATTGCTCTTTCTTCCACTTTTTTTAATAAGGTTCTTGGCAAGGCAAAGTGTGTCATTTAATCTACTCTTAATACTATAGCTGGTGTATGGTATCTAGGCATTTGTATGCCAGTCTTTGCCAACTATAGGAATTCTATATTATATGATTGTATAGATGTTCGGGTCATTCCTAGTACATGTATAATTTGAAGTCTGCTCTTCTCCCGCTCCCATCTAGTGGAATTAGGTAATGCATATACATCGTTGCACCTTCTCTTTCCCCCCCTCCCAACTGTGAGTCTAGGGTGAAAAGTTCAACTTGATAAAACTCTTTCTGGTTCATGCCAAGACACAGTAGTGCATGCTTATGCCAACTGTTAGAAAATGCTGCATTTCTCAAACTTTAAGCAAATTATTTCTATCAAACTACAACCAGGCACTTAATACATTGTTACCTAGGCCTAATTTTAAGTCAAAGTAACTTATCATAATGGATTCTTATTACATACCTCTACTTCCTGCATTAATTTGGGTAAGAACATGATGAAATTTCACAAAAAAGAAAACTTAAGAATCCAGTGAAAATCTTATCTACTGTCTCATAATAAAATGATATATGTGCAAGCATTAAAGCGCTTCCAAATCATTAGTGACCTGGAGGTAAAACTTAATCTACGTAGTTTCTGCATTGCTAATATAAGTACTATATAATGGTATGTAAGCCTATAAGTATACATTTTTAAACTAACTTAATATCATTGAATCTATATGCATTTTATCTAAGCATTTAAACAACTTTCAGTAATATGCTCTTCTATCTTAGCTCACTGTCTAAGCAACACATACTGACTAACTACAGACAGTTAATAAATTGCCCTCATTTACTTTGAGGAAGCTAACCTCATTAAAACATTCTTTAAGTACAGATAAGTAACAGAATTTCAGTGATGTTACATTTTAGGCAATTAAAACATTTCAAACAGGTTACAGTAAGAAATACATCTTTGCTTTCTTCTGATTATACATCTGTTAACAAAAACTGCTTGGCTTTTCACATACTGCTTGGCTTTTCTCTTTGTTCTGCTGTGGGCTGAAGTTTGGCCCCACCTTCTTCTCTTTAGCTCCATCCAGGCTATAGAGAAGGGCTAGGAAAAAACTAACTTTTTTCTTCTGCCGAGACTGGCATTTTTGCAAAATGGTCTGAGTCTTTTCCCCATTGCAAACATTGACTCCATTCTAGTTCTCGTTTAAGAGCAGTTGCTTTTCCCTTTAAGAATTACTCATAGAAAAGAACAAAGTCATTTATGTCATGATATTCACTAGGGGCCTAGTCCATGTGGGAGGGGGTCATTTGCTGTGTCATGAAGCCACCGTGCTTTCCAATAGGCAAGCCTCACATGAGGGCTTGCAACAGCATTAATGTCACCTAATTCAATGAGCAGACCTCCATAAAGGTCTGATAGTGTAGACTTTCCATCTGAAATATGTGGGTCTGACATATAAAGACCCACCACAATTATCCCAATAAGAGGGTCTCCTATAAAGACCTATGGATACCAGCTCAGTTAAGAGCTTTGCCCTGTTTTCAGGCATGTCCAGGCTTGCCTAAGGAAAGGCAAGCTGAATAACCCAAGAAGGAGGGGGTGGCTGGGAAATCAGGCCTGGCTCTTCCGCCCTGTGAGCTTGCTAAACCACAGGAATGCTGTGAGTTTGCAGAGCTTGCAAGAAAGCCAGGTGCATATCTTCACTTACATGTTAGGCAGAACCAATGTTCTTGTTATCAAATATGTTCCGCCTCATAGGGAACATATTTGCCTCGTATCAACCATGTCCCCTCTCTCAGGGAACATGATTGCCACTCTGTACATGCTAGCTAGACAACTTTCTCACGTAGGTCAGCAAGATTTCTAGTCAATTTCCCATGGGCATTACCTTATAATTCAGTGCAGATTTGCGCCATTTCCTGACTCGCGCTGCCAAAACCCTGTAATTTGGCAACGGGGGAAAGGAGGCACTGCGCAGCCCATCTGCACAGGTTGCGTTGCACGCATGCATGGAAGGGCTCTACACTTCCATAGCTCCCTTCCACACATGTGCAGAAGGCTACGCCGCCTGTGTAGAAGGCTACGCAAGTGGCATAGCCCTCCATGCGCATGCGTACAACGCAACCTGCGCAGACCCGGTTTGTGCAGGTCCCGGATTCGTCGGAGCCATGGTTGACAGGTAAGACAATCTTTGCTGTGGAATTCTACAACAATAGAGGCATCTATTGGGAGGCATCTGCTTGGGAATACCCTGAAGCAAATGGTGAGCCACTGTGTGAGACAGAATGCTGGACTGGATGGGCTGTGGCATATTCCAGCAAGGCTGTTCTTAATACTTTCACCACATATGTTGACTTGTTGTCAAAGTCAATTTTCCATTTTTTTCATTATCTATTCTTGGTTTCATGTTGAAACCAATACAAGCAGGGTATAGCTTGACAATTTGTGGTGTAATTATATGCCTCTTGCATATTAACAATAGTTCTGTTTCTAACAGAAGTTGACACAGTATTCAGAGAATACAGTTTTCTTTGTGTTGGTGCAATCACCTAACTCTCAATTAGCATATTTTCACATCAACTGTACACAACTTTTCTTAAGGTAGTCACACCTGACATAAAATTTATACTCAGGATGACAATTTAACTTACACAGACAGAAAGGATTCCCTTCCTTACTGGTTCCCCAAATCCAAATGGGATAGAGATGGCTGCAGTCCATCTCAATCTCAATATGGATGGTTCCTTTAAAAGATTCAATTTCATCCCTTCTTGTAGCAAACCTTTGCTTCTAAGATAACCCTCTCTCACTGGGGCTCAACAAACAGAAAACAACTGGCCATCTGTACATAAGAGAGAAGATTTGGTCCATCAACACTTAAAAGAGTGTTTGCTTTTTCATAGAATAGAGATCACCTAAACAATAGTTTAGCATTTACATTAACACTACTGCCTTTGAGATTGAAGCAGCAAGGGTCTTCAAGATCACAGACATTTCCGCCCAAAAGCTATGATTGACTAACCCAGGGGTCTGCAAACCTGGCTCTCCAGATATTCTTGGACTTCAATTCCCAGAAACCCTGGTCAGCAAGATTGCTGACTTCGGCTTCTGGGGATTGAAGTCCAAGAACATCTGGAGAGCCAAGTTTGCAGACCCCTGGACTAACCCATTGCTTTCCAGTTAAGGACATAAAGGGAATACTAATACCAGTTCTTTGACCCACCAACAGAACTGCTTCTCAGTGAAGTTGACACAACCTTTAAGTGTCACAGATCTTTCTATTTTGGCAGAGTTTCAGAGCACCACACATTGCTACATCTGGATAACTGTGGCCCGTTCATTCACTGCCCTTTCCAATCTAACTCCTGGAGACGGGATTTCAGGCCAGACTGCCTGCTTACCCTGATGAAACCTTCCCAAGGGCCCCTCCTAGGAATCCTGTTTGAAACCTTCCAGAGCAAGGCACATTGCCACAACTTCTCACCCAATTATCTCAGAAGGACGTACACACTCACGTTCTACTGTTCCCAGTTCAGTCAAAGAGGGAGGAAAGATGGTGTTTGTTTATTTACTGTCAGGGGCACTGACCTCATTCAAGCCACCCTTACCTAACTATTAAAGAGAAGCAGGGGAGCCATTTCTCTCACCCAATTGCTTACTACAGGCAATGTGCCTGGACAGAGCAAGACCAAGGTCTCCTCTGGGTTTCTTGGTACAAGGGGATTTTTGCCTGATCAATTGCAAAGCCTTTAATGTCAGATTGGAAAAGGACATTTCCCTTTCCTTCACTCACTTGGTAAGTTGGTCCTACTTTTAGGACCCAGTAGCCGGGAGAAAAGCCTTTGCTTTCTCCATGCTATTATTACATGTGGGTAAGGTCTTTCCCCAAAGACCTCAGCTGCTGTTGCTGATTTTCAGCCCCCACAGAGTAAGTGGAACCCTTTGCTTTCCCTTCCGCCCAAGGATTAGCAAAGTTTCCTCTCCCTTCCTCTCTGTTTCACTGAGAGAGACCCAGCAGAGTGGATAAAGCATCTTGATTTCTTTTTCCACAACTGCTAGCACACACTTGCTATGAAACATGGAAAACTTATATTTGGGGCTGTTGTGGGAATCTCATTTCCCTTCCGCTGTTTCCTTGGCAATTCATTTCCCCAACAAGTCTCATGATGCTCTATTTTTGCCTCAACTACTAATATAAAACCATCATGTTTTGACTCAGGTGCTGTTAGAGTCTAGCTGGCTGTTTCTGCTATAGAAACACACCAGTACTTTATCATTCCCTTTTGAGATTTATGCTGAAGGGTTTAACCATATAAACATGGTTACATTGTTAAATAAACAATCACCTAATTTTATGTTAATGGCTTTCTGTGAAGTGCCAATTTCTTCACAAGAATACTACAGGGAAAGTGGTAGCTTTTAGGACCCTGCAGAATTAGGATAAGCACTAAGCTTTCCTCTGCTTCTGCTTCTGCTCCTCTTGTTACAGAGGCAGGAACCATTCCAAAGAGATCCGCTCAGACACATTACTTTCTCAGCCAACTCTGGTTCCTCCTGCCGTAACAAGAGATTGTCAATCTGGATCTAGTATTTCAATCAAGGTTCTGTCACCCTAGGTCTGCCCATTATTCAATTTTCCAATACATTCCCTTCCCTTAAAGAGACAGTTCTCTTTAACCTGACTCCGTGGAGACAACAGACCTTTCCTAGGTGTACATGCATTACTACTATTTACCTCCCCTTTCAATATCTTTGGGAGTTAGATTAATTAAAGGCAGATTAATTTAAGTGCTGTGGGCATGGTTCTTAGTTTTACAAACTTACGAACTCAGTCTTTTGATTGGAACTTTAAAAAGTTTCTATGAGTTGCGCAGGCATATGCTCACTCAGCATTTTCTTGCTTCTTGCTGCTGCCTCAGTGAGGATGGTGCTGATGACTCTGCGTTGCTTTACTAGAAACGCTGGTGGAGACACTGAAGAACTGGAACTGGATGGCCCGCTGTGCTGGGCTGGCAATCGTACATTCTGCGATGCAATGTTCCCTCTGGCAATAGCTGCTGAAATACAGAGACTGGAAGGACTGTGGACCGCTGTCTCACCACCTTTTTCTCCTCCGCTCCTCACACTGGCTTCCTGCATGACATTCTTCTCTTCACTTGATCCAGCCTGATCAAGAGCTTTCTCCATTGCTACCCTAGCAATGAATGAACCAGCAATCTAGTTGCTACTGCAAGTCCATTAAATATGGTATACAACCAATACTCACACCACATGTAATTTATTGTTGCCTCCTTGGCACTTGAGTTAGACTTGAACTTGGCACTGAGTTGACTTTTGGGTACTGGAATAGTGCCTCTGTTCCTTGAAAGTAGGAGATTGGACCCCTGTGGTCTCATCTATCCACACTATCCTATGGGTTTCTCCATGACTTGCAGATGCTTTCACGATAATTCTTGGAGTACTCTGGAGCTGCATGTCTGTGGAGAAATTGTAAGCTTGAAAAAGATGAAGTTGTGATCAGCAACTCACTTCTCGAAGGTCCCTCTGGTACTTCCAGGCTAGAGTAGGATGCACAAAAGCCCTCTGAACTTGTGTCTTCCATCTGGACCCCTAGCCTATGGTCTCTTCCCTTGGTCTCGGGTCTCTGATGTGGGCAGCATGCTGTCCCATCAGTCGCTATCCATCTATCCTCTGGATGGAGCGTCCTTCCTTCTGTTATGGTACAGGCCTGGAAAATGAAGGTCTTCTCCTCATCTAAGGATGAAGCCTTGAAATTTGGTTGATTAGTTCAACATTTCAACAAACATCAATTCACATTCAATATTGATGTGGATTATGGGCTTTGGAATCCTCCATCATCAGTAACATGGGCTTTGTAATCCCTTGAGATGTTGCCGGTGCCCCATCACGTTGGTCTGTGTTTGCCAGGGCTTATGCTTACCAATTTACCCTTAACTGATTTTCTGCTAGCCACCCCAGGTCTCATCAGTAAGGGAACGGTGGTGCTTTCAAAATGCCCAGTGCTTTGGTTTTGCCATGTAGACTCTGCTCTTCCTGTAGTAAGCAATTGGGTGAGAGAAATGGCTCCCCTGCTTCTCTTTAATAGCTAGGTAAGGGTGGCTTGAATGAAGTCAGTGCCCCTGACAGTAAACAAACAAACACCATCTTTCTTCCCTCTTTGACTGAACTGGGAAGAGTAGAAGGTGAGTGTGTATGTCCTTCTGAGATAATTGGGTGAGAAGTTGTGGCTATGTGCCTTCTTTGAAGTTTTCCCCTTCCCTTCAATTTGTCCCCTTCTCTTAAAGGATGAAGGCTACACAGCTACCCTCCTTCTCATAGACATTGGCTTCCAAATCTTGGAGATTAAAGGAATATAGTATCTTCATTTAGAGTTGTTCAAGAAAAACAATCCTTTTCAGCAGCATAGGTTCATTTATTAGCTAATGTGCTTATGTCCATAAAAATAGGCATTTGAACAATATTTAAAAAGTTGCTTCTTAAAATCCTGTCTTAATCCTCTAAGCATTCACTGAGTGCAAGAAAGGAAATTAATAAAATTAGATTTCATGGCTACCTGTTTTCTCTCTGGCTAATTGTCTCTTGGGTCAGGCTTGATTCGCCCCCATTATCTATGTAGAGTTATCATCAAATCATGGCATGAAGGCTGATAGGATGTTGGGGTGCTGGGGGTACCCAAATGAGGCTTGTCTGTGTTTAGCAGAGCAAAGCGACCAGCTGTGTACATAGCGACAGCTGGGAGAAATTTCAACACAGACAAGCAGGTTGTATAAGTAAAAGAAAACAGCTTTACTTTTCAGCAAAACATATGCCTGAGATAAGCAGCTCTCAGTACAGTTGGCAGCAGTTCATAAAAGATAGCAAATGTCCAAGCATACAGTATTTACAGAGATTACCTCTGGGCAGATGCAGAGAGCAGTTTCCTTCCAGTTGCAATAACAGGCTTAGTTATTTAGTTGCAAGCATTAGGCAAACAGAGTTCAGTCCTTGTAAGTCTTTAAGCAGTACCATGCAGTCATTCAGTATTCAGTCTCATAGTTTATAGTTCCAAAGCTTACCATAGCTTCCAGCAGTATAGCAGCATAGCAGTATAATCCTTGAAGAGACTGTAACCCTTGGAGAATATTCCCCTGGATAATTTTCTCCAATATTCCCAAGAGAATGCTCAGAGTGCATTTCCTTTATAGTAGCAAAACTGCTGAGCCACTCTCTGATTCGGTTCAGCTGGGGCAGAGCACAGAGAGGCTCTTAAAGATACAGACTGCGATCAAATACAATACACAGTGGGGACTACATAGCCATGTATCCTAACATTCTCCTCCTATTGTATGGAACGCAGTTGGCAACCAGTACAGCAGGTACATTACATACATATGTCACATTTTCACCAATGACTTTATGCCCAGTTTGTTACACAGCACATTGTGACTTTCTCTAGGGATGGCCTTTGAAAGGATATCTGCAATGTTGTTTCCAGACTCACAGTAAACAAGTTTTATAAGCTTGGTTTGTACACATTGCCTTACATTGGCATACCGGATATCTATATGGTGTGACCTGCTAGTAACGGCAGAGTTGGTTGCAATAGCTATTGCTGCTTGATTGTCCTCAAACACAGAAACTGGGGACAATGCCTTTACACCCAGATCAGAAAGTAACTTTTTCAAACAGACTGCCTCGGTACAGGACAAGGAAAGACAGGACATTTCTGATTCTGCAGTGGACAAACTAACATGCTGTTGTTTAAGTGGACGCCAGTGGATGAGGGATCCACCAAAGAACGCAGCAAAACCAGATGTGGACTTCCTGGTCTCCATGTCAGAAGCATATGAGGCAGCTGAAAAGACCTCTAACCTCAAATCCTTGCTGGGCTCTAAACACAGGGTATGCCCAAAAATGATGAAGATAATAATAAACGAATCTTCTTATAAGGTCTTTGTATTCTTAATGTTATTTTTATTTTGCAAACTCTTGTATATTAACTTGTAATGTCATCAAACAGAAACCAAACTCAGATACTTCTCTGCACAAAAAGTCTTCAAGTTCCTTTTGTAATCTTGACAATAGTAACCAAATTCAAATATGTTCTCTTCAACTTCTTCTCTATGTCCTTTGTAACAATATGAAACAATGATTCATTCCTCTATTACACTTTCTATCTCTCGTCCAAAACAGCTCATAAACTCATATTCAGTTGGGAAGTCAAACTCCCATATAAATTGGCCCCAAACTCCCGACGTCCGGTTAATTAGACATTTCATTCAATAAATTTCATCAGGGGAGTTTTTGCAATATCTGAAAGGTTACAAAACACGTCTGTTACAATATTATATGTTCAAACCAGCTGCAAGCCCCCATGCTCATTATCCAGTCCAAGCTTACCCAAGCTTACCACTCTTGTGTTTCGCGTCCTCTCTGTCTCTTCTGTAATTTCTCTATGGTTGCTAAGGACGAATCTGCAAGCTCACATTACCACCTGTGTACTGACTGTTTTCCTTACAAGGAGCACCATGGTTCTGATTCCTGAGTACTTACAAAAAGCAGGTTAAATCAGTTTCATAGTTTAAACCCTTAGGATGCATGGTTCCTAGTCTATGAATATAATATGACTCCTTTTGTAATAGCAATTGTTCAATGTTGATACCTCTACCTGTTGTGACCATGAGTTTTTCTAACACTACAAATTTAAAATCTGTGTCAAGATGGTTTTTTTCCATGTAATGATTTACCAATGGTGCATTTTCCACCTGTCCCCTTATCCTGGATCGATGTTCCGCTAGCCTGATTTTTAATTTGCGTGAGCATTTTCCCACATACTTGAGACCACAAGGGCAAATCCATAGATATACACAAAATTGGCTATTACAATTACTAAAAAAATTGAGTGTTTTTTTAAAGTTTAATTCTGGAAAATTGATGTGCTGAGTCTCCCAAGCGAACCTGCAAACAACGCATTGGCCGCACCTGTGATGGCCCTTGACCAGACTGCTCCGTGATTCTTGTCGCGGTGCAGCATCTGCTCTAGTAATCAAGTTACCAACTGTTCTAGTCCTCCTTAAACCTATCATGGGTTTTTCTAGACACCCCGGAATGTCAGATAATATATGCCAATGTTTGCGTACAATATTTTGTATATCTCTGGCTCTGGGAGAATAGTCTATGGACCAAAAAATCCCCTGTTTGGGTTGTCTCTCCTGTCTTTCCAATAGTGCGCTCCTTGCCACACCTCTAACCTTATTTAATGATTTTTCCAATACCTGCTCAGGATACCCTCTGTCCAGAAGATTCTCCTTAATCCCCCTGGCTGCTGTTTCAAAATCTACTTGATGTGAAGAATTACGTTTAGCTCTAGCAAATATTCCGTATGGAATGCTATTGCGTAAATGGGGTGGATGGTATGACTCATATGGAAGATAGGCATTCCTATCTGTGCTCTTCTTAAATAGCCTAACCTGCAGTTTATTGTCCCTTCCTACGAAAACCAAGAGGTCCAGAAATGATATTTCAGTCCTGTTCATGCAATGGGTAAATTTTACGTTCACATTCTGTATATTCAACCAGGAAACAAAGTCTGGAATTAGATTAAAGTCATCTAACACAAAAAACAGATCATCTATAAATCTTTTAAATAATAAAATGTGGTGAAAAAATGGATTAAGTTGTGCATTTAAAACAATATTTCTCTCAAAGGAAATCATATAGAGATTGGCCAAACTTGGTGCCATTGGGGACCCCATTGCCACTCCTTTTACTTGCAAAAAGATGTCTTGGTTGAACCTGAAATAGTTCTTTTCCAAGCAGATTTCTAAGAGATCGATTAGAAAATGAGTGGGCGGTTGTTGAACTACTCTGGTATTTAATACATCCTGGACCACTAATCTCGCATCTTCAAATGGGACATTTGTGTACAAAGCTGCAACATCCATGGTTACCAAACCACCCGTTGCTGGAAGCTGGAAGCCCTCGATCTTATTTATAAAATCGGTAGAATCCCTGATAAAGGAAGTAGTGTCACAGGTGTAATGCCGAATGTGATGATCTATAAATTGGCTTAAAGGCTCCAAAATGGACCCCACCCCAGAGATAATGGGGCGTCCAGGTATCCTAATCTGGGCATCAATGATTTTATGTACTTTTGGCAAGATATAAAAAATTGGAACCCGTGGGTGTTCTTTCAACAAAAATTTGTATGTTCTTTCAGTAATATAATTAAGGGAAAGACCCTCCGTGACCACCACCTTAATAATGTTTTCAATTTCCTTGGTTGGATCCTTAATTAATGTTTTGTAAAAAGTTGGGTCAGCTAATTGTTTATAAACTTCCTTTAAATAGTCCGTCTTGTCCAAAATGGCCACCACGCTCTTTGCGCCCCTCCCCCCGGACTCAGACATCCGGGTAGTTAGGGGGCATGGCCACTCCTCTATAAAAGGGGTGGCCACGAGGCAGCCGAGCTGCCATTTTAGAAGCGAAGGAGCGGAGAAGTTTTCTCCGTCGCTTCCTCCCCCTTTTCGCCTCTTTGCAAGAGGCTTGAGTTGGCTAGCCTCTGTTCGAGGCTTCCTTTTGATTTCTTGCCTCTTTGCAAGAGGCTCGATTTCCTTTTAGAAGCGACGGAGCGGAGCAGTTTGCCCCGTTGCTTCCTCCACTAGAAATTGCAAGTAGACCACTTGCAACTGTAATTTTCCTAGCCTCTGTTCGAGGCTTTCTTTTAGCTTTGCCTCTTTGTAAGAGGCTCGATTCCGTTTGCAGCACCGGACTGCAGTGTCTCAGGTGGCTAAGAGGCTGCCCAGGAGGCTGACTAGGAGGCTAAAAGTCAGCGGTGCGATTCCAGAGTGCTGCAGAGCGGAATGCTTCTCTGTTCTCCCTTGGCCTCAGCCCACCCCCTAATTTTTGGGTGTTCCATCGGGCCGGAGGGCTCGGATGGCAACCCCGCAATTTAAAGGAGGCCAGGCTGAGGGCTCGGGCGGGGGGTGGCACAGGTCTACCTCGCTAGGGTTCTTACCCCGCTCCTTATTTGCCCGGCTTGGGCATAGCGGCTCACTTGGGCATGGTGTGGGTTTCCGCCCCACCGTCATTCCGGCCCCTCACAGGGCCATATTATTAGGCATACCCTATTATGGCCGGGAATTACCATCAGTTATCCCGTATCAATTACCCGGTGGGGCCATCCGGCCCATCCGGCCCACATTGGCCTGGTGGGTTAGATGTTGCGGATGCTCCCTTGCCTGCGATTCAGCAACGGAGGCATCAACGGTCATTGCTCCACCACCTCGGATGGTGGGCGCGACAACTCGGCAGTTCCGGACCACAGGCTGGCCATGGCTGCACAGTGGGCCGCCAACAGGGTTGAGCTGCCGGAGGCTATCAGGCCAGCATAGGCTGGCACCTCGCGGCTCCCCATCCGGCTGGGACGCACGTGAACACAGAGCGAGATGGACATCGCGAACTCTGACGCCCGCCACAGGCCGGAACCCCCAGTGGGGGCAGCTCGTGGAAGTGCACCGAGTGAGTATCCTGGTCAAATGAGCACACCTCTGACACTAGCTTGTCACACTGGGGGGGGTGTAGTGGCCATGGTCTCAGCAAGACGATTACACTTTGGTTCTTACTGGGGTGACCGCCCCTATGCTTTTAGTTAATTTCTCTGGGCCTGTAGGGCCGGTTATGTGTTTATCCACTACAATCAGTGCCAACGGTGGTTCTGCTGTTGGCCGGTTGCTCTATGCCCCTGGGTGACCACTTGTACTGGGCTATTAGCTAGACTCTGTGGTTTGGTGAATATATATTCACGTTTCCCCCTCCTGCATTGTGAACATACCCATTAGGGCATTAGGGGCAGGACGACAGGGTCTAGGAGTTCCCCCGCCGCTGCACCCTACCCCCCCTTATGGGGCCAATTGGTTGCCGGTCTATTGGGCATCCATGCCAGGATGTATGAGGGCCCGTCCTGATTTGGCCATTCCAATAGTACAGTACTTGGACAATGATGGCAGGGCCGGGGTTGTTTTTCCCGGCCCATCAGGGTTAGCCTAGGTCAGGACCTTATGCTTAGGGCAGCCCCTCACCCTGAGATGCCAGCGACGACTCCTGTTAGCAAGTTTGGTTGCTGTATGTGAATCTTACGTGGCAACGCTTATGCTGCGTGCGGAGAGTCCACTTTTGGGCAGCCACCTGTACCTTGATCTAGAACTCTCCGATTGAGTTAGCTGCTACCACCTTCAACGGGGGACATGTTTTGCAGGGCACTGGTGCTAGAGTATTGGTTGCTCACTCAGGAGTGGGCTCTGGTGAGGCTTCGCTCCTCAAGGGTCGATCAGCCGGGAGAGGGTACTAGCCTGGCACTGCCATCTGTATGGTTCTTCCCACAGGGTTTGTGGCAGCACGTGGTTCACGCTCTGGCCTGTTGTCTGCTACCAGGCCGGGTCTACCCTGACCGAAATAGAATTGGTACCTGTTCCTCCTGGTTGGGCACCGCATCAGCTGCGGCTACGTTTGGGTGCCTTGAGCCTGATATATGTTGCATGGGCAGGTGTGGATTTGCCCAATTTTCCCTGTCTATTCGTCCCTTTACAGAATGAGTGCCTTCTCTGCCCTCTATTCTCCTTCCTTAATTTACAGACCCTGTGTGTTCCCACACATGGGTTGTGGTGTGGCTTGTGGGCCACAACTCTGTGCACTGGGGCAGTGCAGTATGCCGCTTCGTTAGAATGGGGACCCCATCTCGGACGACGCGTAACCACGCGCATGCAATGGTGTGGTATGATGTGCATGGCATAGAGGTGGCGGTAACTGTTGACATTCCTGATGTCCATTGGGGATGCGGGGCCGCCACATGTTTTAATGCTGCACCTTGGAGGCGGTGATCTTGCACAGATTGCTGGCCCGGACTTAGAGACTTCCGAGTGCAGTGACCCAGCGTTTCTTTGCCATTTATGGCCGTCTACACGATGGCTATGGTCATACATCATGCTGATGCAATATCATGGGTGACACTTTGTCCCAGCGATCAGACCTTGCCCGAAGGTCAGTGAACAGGGTGGTTGCCTGGTTCCTTATCTAGAATGCCTCGGGGACAGCCATTTGTAGTCTAGGGATAGGGTTACAGGAATTTGGCCTGTCTTCTGGAGATGGGGTTCACCTGTCAATGAGTGGAGGCACCTCTCTTTTGAATGGCGTGCAAGAGTGCCAGGTGACCGAATTTTCAGTCAAGGTGAGCGGCCCCTGCTGCGCTGTGGCCAAGTGGAAGGTGCCTCTCAGAGAGTCGCACGTGGTGCAGGGCCGCATCAACTTCACCTGCAGAGTGGTGATACCAGGCAGTGCTTTCGCCTAGTGCCTGGGTCACGCTATGGCGGGTCTTGCTAAACGAAGCTGCAGGGTACAGCTGATTAGGGGTTTATGAGCGGACCTGTTGGTTTGGTTCACATTACCACAGGACTTCCAGGCTTTCGCCTTGGGAGGTCTGAGCTTCTGGTCAGCCCCAGTTACATGTATAGTCGGATGCCTCCGGCTCCCCGGGTTGGGGGGAATTTAATTAAGGATAAGGCCTATGGTCATTGGCCCCGGGGAGGGCAGGGCACGGATCTTTTACACGATCTTATGTTTCTACAAGAAAAGAAAAATCTTCCCAATTCTGGGTACCCCCTTTTGCTCTGAGGGACAGGTGGCCTGATTCTGTGCCCCGCTTTTGGTGTGGAAATGCTGCGGTGGTGCACATTGTCAATACCTGAACGTCTAACTCCCCCGGAGTCATAAGAACATAAGACCAGCCTTGCTGGAACAGGCCACAGCCCATCCAGTCCAGCATTCTGTCTCACACAGTGGCTCACCATTTCCTTCAGGGTATTCCCAAGCAGATGCCTTCACCTGCTTAGGATTCCCTGGAAATTGCATTGAGAGATATGGCCTCACCTCGCATATTGTTTTTGGGTCCGGGCGCTTTAAGGCGTTTCTTGGGCTAAACAGGTGCCAGTCATTGATAATGATATTGCTTATGCTTTTCCCCACCTGCAGATCGCCCGGTTCCGCGGCTGGGCTCCGGACGCTTGTGAGCTGCCCTCTCCACTCCTGGCTGTGATATGGTCATTTGGCAAGGAGATGTGAACCGGGCGAATGGCATATATTGGTAACTCGCATGCGCACTGCGCATCAGCATCCAATCCTTCACTTTAGAGCCTTTTGTGGGACAAGGCAATTGCCCGATGTGTGGCCGACATTGGTCGACTGGGTTTTTAGAATGTATAGTCTGCCCTTATGATCTGGTTTGGCTACACGCACCATAGCCACCAGGCTTTAAGCATTGATACTCATGGCCAAGGCACGGGGCTTTCCTGACTGTGCGAGGGTCTTTTGAATACACCATGTATTAGGGGGCGGACACGTGTACGTGGCTGCCGCCTGACACATGTCACCCTATTCTCACAGATATTCTTGCACGAGGTTGGCATAGACTATATTGCAGTAGGTAGGAGGAGTCTCCTTTAATGCAGCTACCGCTGTAGCCTTTTTCTGGAGCTCGACGAATCAGCGAGCTTGTCCCATGGTCAAAGGGGGACGTGTTTTGTAGGGCACTGGAACTCGAAGATGTCTATATCAAACAAGAGCGGGCTCAGTTGGGGTTTCATCCCTCGAGGGCCGATCAGCATGGAATGGGCAGTGGTGTATACTGCTATGATGTACATTTGCTGACATCGTTCCGGTTGGTGCCCTACATGCAATTGGCAGTGCCTGCTGCGCGCCCTAGCCTGTTTTTCTGCCACCAGGATGGGTCTACCCTTACCAAATTTAAGTGCTGGAGGGTGACCGGTACCACGCTTAACAGCGTGGGGCCCGTTATGGCACCCATTTAATTGGGGATAGGTGTTGCATTGACCGTGGCTGCATTGGGTACTCTGAGGCGGATATATGGGGGCACGCAGGGGTGTGCGCGGATTTTTTCCTAAATGTACGTCCCCTCAATGTACGAGTACCTTGTACGATGTACAATGTACGAGTACAATGTATGTCCTTAACCTCTTCTCCTCTTTTACAGATCCTGTGTGTCTCCTCACACCGGTGGCAGTGGGGCTGGAGGGTCGCAGCTATGTACACTGGGCAGCAATATATGCTGTGGCGACAGAGTGTGGACCCCAGCTCAGGCTGTGTGCATCTGCACGTATGCAGTGGTATGGTATGCACGGCATGTGAGGGCTGGAACTGCTGCCATTCCTGATGTCCATCAGGAATGCTGGACCACCTGATGTTCTTATGCTGCACCTCGGCGGCAATGATCTCACACGGATCACTGACCTTTCCTTAAGATGTCGAGGTGCAGTGACCTGGCGTTTTACATCAATTATGGCCGTGCACGCGGTCTCTATGGTCTAACATCGTGCCGAGACACCAATTTAGAGGTGACATGGATCTCCGTGGTTTGGACCGTCTCGGTGGTTCAGTGGGCAGGGCTTTTGCCCGGTTCCTTCCTGAGAACGGCTTGGGCACAGCCACTAGATATCTGATGATAGGCTTGCAGAAATTTTGACCTGTAGGCAGGATATGGGGTCCACCTGTCGGCTAGAGGTATGTACCTCTTACTGGATGAGGTGCAAGCAGGCCTGGTGACTGAGCTGACGGTCTGGGGGGGCGGTGAGTCATCATGGACGCCTCCCCGTGTGGCGGGTAGCACTGGTAAGGTAAAGATTTATGACCCATAGGTATCCGGCAGGTTCACAATTGACTGGCCAACACGTAGACAGGTACAGGGGAAATAGGTTTGGCTGGTCAAGGGCGAACCAGGCAAGGGGTGATGGCAGGAGCTTAACAGCCTGCATCACCTTGATATTTAATGGATACACGTCATAGGGTGGGGTCAGTAGATAGTTTATTGACTCCGGTCAACAATTTGTTTGTGTCAACAAACAAGTTGATACAAATAGTTACATGTAGCCAATTGCCATTGGCATTTTGGGAGGAACCTTACCAGTGTTACAGTGGCCTGCTTGCCTTAAAGAATTACAATTGGATGATTACACCAATTGAAAGTTATAATTCGGACTAGGGCATTATTCAATAAAAGTGGCCTGATGCCTTTATCTGTATACCAGTGTCTGAGTCTTTCTTTGGGGGGGTGCGCCTGCAATGAAAGCGCGGCACCTAAATGGCCACCGCTCTCTTTGTGGGGGCCCCCTGGACTCAGACATCTGGGTAGTTTGGGGTGTGTGGCCACTCCTCTATAAAAGGGGTGGCCACGTGGCAGCCGAGCTGCCATTTTAGAAGCGACAGAGCGGAGAAGTTTTTCCCTCCACCCCCTCCCTAGTGAACAGTGTGAATTTTTGGTCGCTTCGGGGCCGGGTGGGAATTTTTGGCTTGAACCTACAATTGGCTTTTTGGTTCTCGCTTTTTTGCCCATCCCACACTGTTGCTAGTGTTTGAAAAAGGGGTAAGTTGACTTTGGTCACTTTGGCGGGTAGCACTGGTAAGGTAAAGATTTATGACCCATAGGTATCCGGCAGGTTCGCAATTGACTGGCCAACACATAGACAGGTACAGGGGAAATAGGTTTGGCCGGTCAAGGGCGAACCAGGCAAGGGGTGATGTCAGGAGCTTCACAGCCTGCATCACCATGATATTTAATGGATACACGTCATAGGGTGGGGTCAGTAGATAGTTTATTGACTCCAGTCAACAATTTGTTTGTGTCAACAAAAAATTGATACAAATAGTTAGATGTAGCCAATTGCCATTGGCATTTTGGGAGGAACCTTACCAGTGTTACTGCGGCCTGCTTGCCTTAAAGAATTACAATTGGATGATTACACCAATTGAAAGTTATAATTCGGACTAGGGCATTATTCAATAAAAGTGGCCCGATGCCTTTATCCATATACCGTATCCATATGTTACTGATCTGCCAGACAGGAATAGCTCAGACTGGAATAGCCCAGGAGGAGCTGATTATCTCAGAGAAGAATGCACCCGAACTTGGCATATATTTTAGGAGGCAGCACTTCTGCTTTTCCAGTTACTTCAATACTACAGAAAGTGAGATGAAGACTTTTACTTTATATTTTTCATAGAAGTTCATGGGACCACCTCTTCTCTTTTTTTTTCCTTTGTAACTGAAGCATCAGAGCTAACGGGGCTAGATCTCTAAAGATTTGATTTTAAGTGGGACTTCCCCATAGATTTTTTATTTTAATTGTAGATCTGAACAGTCCCTCTTTTTTATTGCTATCCCCCCCCCGCCCCCTTATTGACAGCCTCAGTATTGGATTAGAATCAGGTTACATTTTTCTATTTTTCAATTGACCAGAATGGTAACGAGACCGAGATTTGTGTAAAGACCTGATACATTGTGACATAGATCTAGAAAATTTCGCTTTCTCAAACTTTCACTGGAGCCTGTGCTATTTAGCCTAAGAGAAATAATTATTCAGGATCATCTGGGGCAGAAAAAAACTTTTTTTCTACATATATTTGGAGCCTAAAAATTTAAGACTTATAAATACAAGTATTTTCTTTACAAATTGTTTCTTTGGGATGTCTTTTTTTTCCTTAGCAGTTGCTACATTGGACTTAGTGGGGATCTGTTTTTAAAGCTCGGAAAACACAGGGATCTGTTCCTTTTTTGGCAGTAGCTGTACTGGAGATCTTTCCTTTTATATATACTTTGGAACAAAATAACTTAAAATTAAATAATAAGTATTTCATTAGTAAGACAGTATACTGGGACAATTAAGCTTGATTCATAAAGAAAAAAGGGAAGTCTAGCTCTGAAGATCTAAATATTGGGACTCAATTAAACTTTTTTTCTACACTCAATTCAGAACCAAAGAATTTAAGGGCTGAAATATAGGTTTTTCTCTTATAAAACAGTTTGTTGTGACAATTTACTTAAGAGACTGTGTTATTAAGTTGGTTCTTTGAAGCCCAGACAGTGACTCCAGAGTTGTAAAGACTAAGAACACTGCTGTTTTTTGCTTACTCTTTCCCCTCCCTTTTATATTTTTAATTATATTTTGCCATCATTATTATTCCTTTTTTCTTTTTTTACCCTATTTTAAATTTATTATAAAGATAAACTCATACCAAGCTGAACATTAAGATACAAGGTTGTAAGTGTGTAATTTTGTAGACTGAAAACTGAAGAAATAACAGTTATATTCTTGAATTTTTGAATTATATGGGAATTTTGGTATAACAAGGGGGATACTGACTAGTTTAAGTGTTCTTTGTTTGAAGATACTTAAATTGCCATTTTATTACTGATTCTTGATTCGATAAGTGACCTAATATCCCAAATAATTAATAATATTGTGATTTTTGAAGATTAGTAAATAGTTAATCATTAATTTGAACTGATTTGTTTGAAAAACTTAATTTTAATTTGTATGATAAAAAACTCTTTCTTTCTTTCTTTCTTCTTGAGTCTCCCTGTAAGAATTCATTTGTGTATTGGGAACACTTGTTAATGATTATGGACTGTATGTATCTAAATTATGTTTTTTAAGTATAGGTTTTGCATCGTATATGATCTGGAAGTGCAAGTGGATGAGCCACTGTGGATGAGGCAAAGACAAAGAGAAGAAAGTGGACTGGTTGAAAGATATAGAAACAACATCTGACAGGAGTTATAAAAGACTGGTACAGTTAGAAGGAGAGAGTGATGTAATGAAGAAGACCATGCAACAGGAGATGAAGGATGCAGAAGAGCAAGAGAGAGTAAGGAAGATTTTACAACAACAGCAGCAGCAAAAGCAAAAGCAACAGTAACAACACCAACAATAACAGCAACAATAACAACAGCAGTCTCAACAGTAATAACAACTGCAGCACCAGTAACAACAATGCTACTAACAACAGCACCAAAAACACCAACAACAGCAATATCAAAAACACAAATAATATCAACAACATCAATAACTTCAACAATTACATCAGCAACAATTATAACAGGGGCAGTGGCCACAGGAGGAGCATCTAAGAGTATGTAAACAATGGGGCCAAAGAGTGAATTTGAAATTATACTTGATAGATTCGAAAAAAATGGAAGCTAAATTGACTGAAGGACAATCAAACCTACAAAATAAGATGGTGGATATGTCAAAGCAATCCAATAAAGGTTTTGAAGAATTGAAAAAGGGGCAAGCTAATTTCAAAAATGAGCAGGAACAAATTAAAAAAGAGCAGAAAAAGGTTAAATTAGAGGTAAAAAAGATGAAAGAAAAACAGAAGGAAAGAAATATCAAGGTGGACACATTGGAAAAATGAGTTGAAATGGTGGAATAACAACCAAGACATCCAAACATAGGAATCCAGAACTTGTCTGAGAAGACTCCTGACTCTTTAAAAGATAGGTTATTGGTTTCGTTAAACAGATTAGAGATGGAATACAGCTTTTCCCCAGAAGAAATTTTAAGGGTATATCATCTTAGGCAGAAGAGGGGCAGAGTTGGCCCCAGGAATGTATTGGTGAAATTTTCAAATGCAGCTGAGTTTAATGGCCCATATTAAACAAACCAGAACAACTGCCATGAAGATTGATGGCACAGATATTGAGATTTACAATATTGCAGTAGTGGAGAGAATGTGGCGACAAACGATGAAACCAGTGAGAAAACATTTGATCAATAAAGGTATTAAATACAATTGGAAATTCCCAAGACAGCTAAACTTTTGGCACTTGGGCAGGAGATTCATGGTTTGAGAGGGTTCATTTGTCTTAGATATACTGGTGGATGCAAAATGGTTGGAGAATGGTGCCAAGGAATGGGATGCTTTAAAAGAAGAATTGATAATTTCTGGTGGGTTAAGATTTGGAAGAAATACAGATGAAGGTGATGATAGTTCACCCAGGGGAGCAGAAGTTGGAATTTGAAAAGATAAAATGTAGCAGTGGAGGTTTGCTGATGCTCATGCTCCTTTTGATGCACTTTTCCCCCCTCCCCCCTTTGATTTTTGAAGGCCACTTTTCTATGCAGAAAGTGGGGAGGGTTATTTTTTCCAAAGTTTATTTTACTTTTAGTTTTACATGTAAGGGTTTGGGGAATTTAGTATTGTTTTTGTGCACACTTTCTGGGGATGTGGCGATCGTAGGAGTAGGGAGGTAATAGATAAAAAATGAAGAATATCAAGATAGTATCCTGGAACGTGAAAGGTACAGGCTGTCAGGTAAAGAGAAGAAGGGTGGAAGCAGCTCTCAGGAAAGATAAACCAGATATAGTCTTCTTGTAGGAGACACATCAAAAATCAGGGGATGTAAATCGGTTATTTTTAGGGTGGACTCAGATTTATGTAAAAAGCGTATGGATTATCAAAGTCAATAGGAGTAGCAATCTTTATATCAGCCAGATTGGACTTTGTAATAACTAAAAGTATTTCAGATCCAGAGGGAAGGTATTAATGGGAAAATAAATGGAGAGGAGATAACATTGGTAAATATTTGGGCCCCTAGTGATCATCAAGAAAGGTTTTTGGATAAGATATATGATATCTTGGAAAATGAAAGATGTTCAAAGATGATTGTAGCGGGTGATTTCAACTTAATAAGATCAACATTTGATTGTACCAATATTGCTAGAGGCAGTAATGGATCAAAATGCAAATTATAGACAAGTGAATGTTAGCTATGTGATTGAAAGACTCTTGGAAAGAACTACATGGAACAGAAAAGGCATATACTTTTTTTCTCAAGTATACAATACATACTCAAGGATTGATTATATTTTTGTATCAGAAAATATGATCAGAAATTTGGAAGATATTGAGATTGGGATATTTAAAGAGTCAGATCATGGCATGGTGATGTTGGAACTGAGAATAGAAGGAGAAATCAACTCTAAAAATTATGGAAGTATGACACCAATTTATTTAAGGATCCTAAAATTAAAGAACAGGTAATTCAAAATTGGGAGGAATGTTGGAATTGGAATGATAATGGAGAGGTAAGCTATCATATGGTGTGGGATGCTATGAAGGCTGTGTTTAGAGGAGAATGTATTAAAACGGCTAGTATTAAATATAAACAAACTAAGGTTAAACAAGATGAAATTGAAAAGCAAATTCAGAGATTACAACAAGAACACATGAGGACAAAGAGTAGGAAAGTATGATACCATGCATAAATTGAAAATGGAATTAGTGGAAAAAGATATTGAAAGGGTGAAAAGAAACCTGATATATTTAAAGAGAGACTATTTTGACTATAGTAATAAAAATTTGGGTGACTAAAGAAAAGAGAGCTAAAAGAGAGATCGGATTTTTGTTATCTGAAAGCGGGATAAGGTGCAATAAGATAAAATACAAACTTAAAATAGTTAAAGAATTTTACCAAGAGTTGTATTCAGAGAAATAAGTGCATCTGGAAAAATTAAAGGAATTTCTGGAAAAAACATATGACAAAAGTTGAGTAAAGAGCATAAGGAGAAAATGGAAGATAGAATAACTGAAAAAGAAATAAAAGATGTTATCTCAAATTTAAAGACAGACAAAGCATCAGGAGAGGATGGCCTCTCTCCAAATTTCGATAAGGAATTTAAAGAGACCGTTATTCCAAGATTGGTAAAACTGTTTAATTCTGTTTTAGACAGCGGACAAATTCAAATCTCTTGGTATAGGTCAACAATAGCACTAATTCCTAAACCGGCGAAGGATCCAGAAAAGATTGAATCTTTTAGACCTATATCTTAACCTATAAATCCAAGGGTTAACCGTTGGAACTGGCTATAGGTTGCTATGCCTCGCCCTACTGACCTGCACCAACCATTCGTGCACACGGCCAAAGTGGGTCCGCAGGTCAACGAAGGTTTCAAAAAATCGGCCCGGGGGCAACAGCCCCACAAACGGCAAGAAATGGAAAGAACTTCATTTCCCAACATTTTTTGTGCCACGCCGCGCCACAGCCAATCAGGCTGAGAGACACGACCACAAAGAATGTGGAGAAACGCAGCGCAGCCAATCAAAAATAAGCTTCAGGAAAAAAATGCAGCATGAACTACGAATCCCAGAGTCCTCTGTGCTGCACAACCCCTCAGCCATTCTGGCTGAGGGACGTGAGTGCAGAGGAGGCTGGCAAAGCGTGGCACGCCAAAGTTAAAAAATAAACTGCCGGGAGGGAAAGACTTTTAAAGACCCAGCGGGACTCAGGAGGTAAGTGTGGTAGCACCGATTAGGGAGTGGGAGGGGGAGGCATGGCCCCGGTAACCACGCTCCCACCCACCCCCCACGCCCCACCACCTAGCCCACCCTTCCTAACCCCCACCGACCACGCTTACCTCCTGGCTCTGACTGGGTATTTAAAGGTTTCCCTCCTGGTGTTGCCTTCTACATCTCGCCCTCGCATCTCTCTGGGCTGCCTGCAAAGGAAACTCCTTTCCAAGCAAACCCAGACAGAAGCAAACCCCTTCCCTGCTGGGGATTTCTTCTCCCCAGGAGGCAAAAGTCTCTTTGCCTCCCGAAGAGAAAGTATCGCTTCTCTCTGGGCTGCCTGCAAAGGAAACTCCTTTCCAAGCAAACCCAGACAGAAGCAAACCCCTTCCCTGCTAGGGATTTCTTCTCCCCAGGAGGCAAAAGTCTCTTTGCCTCCTGAAGAGAAAGAATCCTGTGCTGAGTTTTAACTCAAATTAAAACCCAAAACATCTAAACACATTTTAAAAACATTAAATGTAAAAAACATTTACTTTCACATTATTTAAATTATTACCTATGGTACAACTATTTTAAAAAATTCCAAAAACTAAAACATTATTCAGTTACATAAAACAATTTCAAAAAACTATATCATACTTTGTTCTTTTATTAATCCTAAAAAAACACAAAAAAGCAGATCACAGTTTATAACAGCCAAGCCAAAAAAATTTTTACATAAATAAACATTGTAAAAATTAAAATTTCAGACTAAGCAATTTTTAAAAAACATTAACACAATTTAACATTTCAACACAATTTAAAACAGCCCGGCAATGCCGGGCAACCCTTGCTAGTCTTTAATAAACCAAGATGCAAGGATTTTTGCGACAATATTAGCAAATAGATTAAACAGCTTCATGGGTAATTATATAGGTAGCGATCAAGTCGGTTTTCTAAAAGGGAGACACATGACTGATTTAACTAGGAGAGTACTAGATTTACTGGACATAATGGCTCAAAACAAAGAGAAGGTAGGATTACTATCGTTGGACATCTTTAAGGCCTTTGACTCACTCCAATGGATAATGATTAAAGAAATAGTCCCATTTTATGGATTTGGAGTAAAGTTCAAAAAGATTATAGAACAACTATATCAACAGGGGTTTACCAACGTTAAAGTGAATATTGCTTATACAGAAGATATTAAGTTGGAAGCAGGTACTAGACAGGGCTGTCCATTATCCCCAATATTATGTAATGTCAATGGAATTGTTGGCAATTGATATCAGGAAGGATAAGAACATTGAGGGATTGTCAGGAAATAAAATAAGTCTATATGCTGATAATATATTGGTAATTATGAAGCACCAAAATGAAGGCATTAGACAGGATCCAGGAGTATCTAAAAGATTTTGAAGAAATGACTGGTTTAAAAATAAATTTGGAAAAATCTGAAATGATAACATGTAATATAGATAAAGTCAATCAGCAAAGGATATTGGATAAATTTAAAATCCAGATTAAGGATAGTT
Organism: Bradypodion pumilum; assembly: GCA_035047305.1. Taxonomy (NCBI): domain Eukaryota; kingdom Metazoa; phylum Chordata; class Lepidosauria; order Squamata; family Chamaeleonidae; genus Bradypodion; species Bradypodion pumilum. The sequence goes on along the minus strand of JAWDJD010000009.1, from coordinate 13,315,644 downwards.
TGAAATACTTGTGGGTAATTATCACAAACAATTGGGAGAATATTACAAAAAATAAACTATGACAAACAAGGGAAATTAATTAAAGACAAATTTAGCAATATAAGAAATTGAACTTTTTCATGGTTTGGCAGGGTAGCTTTATATAAAATGATCTTGTTGCTAAAGATAAAGTTTTTGTTTGACACCCTACCAATCTAACTCAGGGATAAAGAGATTAAGAACTTTCAGAGTTTGTTAAATAATTACTGTAATGGTGGATTTAAACCTAGAATTTCAAAAGGTTTGTGGTATTTACCCTAGAAAGAAGGTGGACTTGGAATGCTGAACCTTAAACATTACTACAGAGCATTTCACATGAAAAATATAGTTAAAATTTTGACAAAAGAGAAAGTGATCTGGGAGGATATAGAAATTGAGGAGTTAGCTCATGTAGGTAAGGCCGCTCATGTAGGTGGAAGACCACCACCGCTGGCCGAGGACCATGGCCACAGCTGCGGGGGGCCTTCTCTGTGTCCGCACGAATCCTCTGGAACCTCCTGCCAACAGATCTAAGACTTCAAAGAGAATTGCTGCCCTTCAGGAAAGGATTGAAGACCTGGCTGGCAGGGCAGGTGTGGGGCCCTAATGGGAACACGGTCCCCGCCTGCTGGCTTATGTAAACAATTAAGAACTCTCTCTTCTTCTTTTTATAGTGGGTGGGATGGGTGGGTGGGATATGGGTCTTTTAAAGTGTTTTTATGTGTTTTTAGAACTTGTTGTAATGTCGCCCTGAGTCGGGTTCTGCCTGAGTGGGCGGCATATATAAATATGACAATTAAATTAAATTAAAAATTAAATAAAGGGCCGTGGGCTGCCGGGCCAGGGCCGAAGACCACCACCGCCACCGAGGACCATGGCCACAGCTGTGGGGGGACCCGCCCTCCTCTCCCATCCCTTGTGGGAGGCATAAAGGGCCGTGGGCCACCGGGCCAGGGCCGAAGACCACCACCGAGGACCGTGGCCACAGCTGTGGGGGCCCCCACCCTCCTCTCCTGTCCCTTGTGGGAGGGATAAAGGGCCGTGGGCTGCCAGGCCAGGGCCAAAGACCACCACCACCACCGAGGGCCATGGCCATAGCTGTGGGGGCGCACCCTCCTCAGCCGTGGGAGACCGCCTGAGGACTTAGAACATGGACTCTGCTTTGGCAGGGGTGAGGACACCCCCGGCTAGGAGCGCATGGACTTGCGCACCTGCTGGCATTCTTGCACCCCCGCAACCCGGGTTTGGAAGGACGTATGCTGTTTTGGCTGTCTATATGTATTACAGTGTTTTATAACATGCTTAATATGTCTACTGTAATGTATTGTGTGGGGATTGAACATTGTATTTCTGGGACCTTTTGTTACTTTTATTGTCATATTGATTGTATTGATTATCTTGTAACTATTGTATTGCTATTGCTGCTTGTTAGATTTTGTATTTTGTATCACGTATATTATTGCTGTGAACCGCCTTGAGTTGCCTGCTGAGTAAGAAAGGCAGTATAGAAGTTAAACTTCAATCAATCAAGGCAGCTTTTCTTGACAGGAATGTTGGAAAAATAAATATTCAAAACAAAATGTTAAAGTCTATGTGGGAAGACTGGAAAAAAGTGAAGAAAATATTCACTCCATATACCTCTCCTGTCATTGAATTAGATCAGTTGGCAAGTTTTCCAATTAAAATTGATAAGAGAATGAAAGCTGCGTTGATTGCTAATGATGTGTTTCTATTGAAGGATTGGTTACGAATTTGTAAAGATGAAACAAAAAGAGCAGAAATTTAAACAGAATTGAGTTTGAATTGGCTTCAAATTGTAAGGCTAAATAAATGTAATGACCAATACTTGATGGATTTAAGGCTGGAAAGGAATAGGATGGTATTTGAAGAGCTGTTATGGAAAATCAGACAAAGAGAATTGGGATTAAAAGACATGGTGAGCAAGATTTATAAGATACTAGCAAAGGTTGCCCGGCGTTGCCGGGCTGTTTTAAATGGTGTTTGAAAGTTTTTGTTGTTGTTGTTAATGTTTGTAAAGAAGAGGTTAATCTATATTTGAAATTTTTAAAATTTTTATTTATACAAAAAAATTTTAATGGCCTGTTTTAAACTGTGATGAGTTTTGTTTGGTGTTTTGGTTTTGTGGATGAAAAAAAGAATAAAGGATGAGATACTTTTTGGAAAAACTCTTGGGGCCTTTTGTGTGGGGCTATTGTGTCTTTTTGAATTTTTTTATTATTGTGGGCAGCAAGTGCTGCTGGTAGGGGTTATCTTGTATTTTGACTGTGTTTTCTCTCGTGGCCTCTGGGTGGAGCTTCTTTCAGTAAGTAGTCTCTTTCTTTATTCATTTCTTTTCCAGTCGTTGTGGTGTGAGGTCGTGTGGTGGTGAGTTAGCTGTTTTTCTTTATTTGGGGTGGTGGTGGTGGTTGGGTTTTGTGGTGTTTGGTTGGGGGCTGGGTGTGTTTGGAAATGTTTGTTGTTGTTTACTTTTTTGGTGTTATTTTTCTTTGTTTTTGTGTATTTTTGAATGTTTTTGATTGTTTGTTTTTGTGTTTTTTGGTGTCCTGGGGGGGGATCCCCTCTCAGACAGACTCCTTTGTTCCCCCCCCCACCCTCTGAACCCCAGGGGAGCCAGTAGAGAGGGGGATTTCCCCCCCAACTCCGTTTTTAAAGAGAAGAAACCACTTCTCTTTTACATGGGGCGTGTGTGTGTGTGGGGGGGGTGAGGGAATCCCCTCTCTGCCGGGTCCCCTGAGGTCAGGAGGGTGGGGGAGACAGACTCCTTTTGTCCCCCCACCCTCTGAACCCCAGGGGAGCCAGTAGAGAGGGGGATTTCCCCCCCCCAACTCCATTTTTAAAGAGAAGAAACCACTTCTCTTTTACATGGGGCGTGTGTGTGTGTGTGGGGGGGTTTGAGGGAATCCCCTCTCTGCCGGGTCCCCTGAGGTCAGGAGGGTGGGGGAGACAGACTCCTTTTGTCCCCCCACTCTCTGAACCCCAGGGGAGCCAGTAGAGAGGGGGAGCACAACACCCCCCACCCACCCAGTGATATTAAAGGGGAAACTCCGATTAGGAGCTTCAGGCGCCGTTGGGGAGGGGAGCTTTGTTCCCCGCGGCTTGTCGGACTTGCTCTCCCGGTGTTTTTGTTTTTGCTTTATTTCTTGGGTGCCGGCTTCCTCAGCGTTCTGCGTGCTCATGGCGCGCAGGACGCTGGGGCTTGTAGTTATGGGTTGGTGCTTTGTGTTTGTGCTGCGTTTTTTTAAAATGCTTTTCTTTTGATTGGCTGCGGCACGTTTCCGAACGCTGCACCGTGCGAGAGCCTCTCAGCCTGATTGGCTCTGGCGCGGTGCAGCGCAAGGAATGTTGGGAAGTGAAGTTGTTTCCCTTTCTTCGCGTTTGTGGGGCTGTTGCCCCACTGCCGGTTTTCTCAATCCTTCGTTGACCTGCATACCCAGATCGGCCGTGTGCACGAAGGGTGAGTGCAGGCAAGTAGGGCGAGGCATAGCAACCTATAGCCAGTTCCAACGGTTAACCCTTGGATTTATAGGTTAAGATTAAATTCTGTAAGTGAGCCTAAAAAAACATTGAGGACAATTTGGGAACAAGACCTAAATGTGAAGATTCCTGAAACAAATTGGAAATCTATTTGGAAGAGAAGGATTATGAAGACAATGTTGGTTAGAGTCAAGGAACATAATTATAAAGTACTGTGGAGGTGGTACCTGACCCCGGTGAGATTGAATCAAATTGATAAAACCAAGAATAATTTTTGTTGGAGATGTAAGAAAATGGTAGGAACTTATATGCATATGAGGTGGCATTGTAAAGTGATTAAGGAGTTCTGGGGGAAAATTGGGAAAGAAATTCTGAAGTAATAGGTGAGAGAATTGAGTTGGGACCAGGTACCATCATTTTGATAAATCTTGAGGATATTATTTTAGATAAAGATAAAAAAGAGTTGGTATCACTTATGTTGACGACAGGAAGACAATGTATTGCAAGGAAGTGGAAAAGTGATAGGAATATTAAATTGGAGGAATAATTTAAGGAAATGTGGCAACTGGCTCTGAATGACAAATTGACATGGGAATTGAATGAAAGGAAAGGTATAATTAAGGAGAATAGATTTTGGAAGATTTGGAAACTATTTGTGGACCATGCACTGAGGAAAGGAGATGGTTGCAGCCCAGTACCATATCAAAGGTGTTTTTGGATTCATTAAAAATGGGTGGGGATATGCCACATCCCCCAGGGCATTATATATAACACAGGGTGTAACTAATTTTTGATTCTGTGTATTATTGAAAGGGTATAATTCAAGTAGTCTAAATATATTGTTATAAGTTCAGATAATGTTATACGAAAAAGGGAAGGTCAATTATACTTAGACTACAATATAAAGACGAGTTTAACAAGTGACAATGTAACAATATTTCAAGTGATTTTCGTTTATGTATTGTGTGATTTTATAATTTTTATTGTCACTCTGGGTAAGGGTGTGGCTGGGTGGCCAGTGGATTATCTAGATCTTCAGGGGTCATTTGCACTGGTGGCCTGAAAAGCATCATACCTGTTCAATGCCCTCACCCTTTAGGACGCTGAATGTGACCTCCAGTAGCCAATCCTCATCACTATGCAAAAGATGGCCATAGGTTTTTATAGTTGCCTGTAGTCTATATCATTGAGATAAATGATGGTGACCAAGTGCCCAAACTGTCATCACACTGCATGTGAGCCGCCCACCTTACTCCAGACAAGGGAAGGAGGTAGTGCTCCCATTGGGCTGCTGGGCAGAGGGGTGGGGTTGGGGGTGAACTTTGTGTTGTGGTAACAACACATGTGTCCACAGAGAGGTTTCTGAGTGCCCTCTCTGTCATGCATGCCATAGGTTCACCACCACTGATCAAAAGGATGATAAGTCCAAATTTGAGCCGTCATCTTATTCCCTCTCTTCCTTTAAACCTGGGTCCCACCAACCCAATCCTAGCCTTTCAGCCATCAATGCTAGGGATCATTAGAAAGGGTATAAAAAATAAGTCAGCAAGTGTCATTTTGCCTCTTTATAAATCTATGGTGAGGCCCATCTGGAATATTGTGTACAGTTCTGGTCGCCATACCTCCAGAAGAATATTATGGAGCTGGAAAAAGTGCAGAGGAGGGCAACCAGAATGATTAGGGGACTGGAACACCTTCCTTACCATCTGAGGCTGCAACGGTTGGGCCTCTTCACTCTTGAACGATGGCATCTAAGAGGTGACCTGATTGAAGTTTATAAAATCAGGCACGGTGTGGACAAAGTAGAGAAGGAATAACTGTTTTCCCTATCGCACAACACTAGAACTAGGGGGCACTCCATGAAACCTTTGGGTACTAGTTCTCAAATAAATAATAGAAAGTACTTTTTCACCCAGAGGATCACTGGTCCATGGAACTCCCTGCCAGAAGAAGTGGTGACAGATGTCAGTCTTGACAACTTTAAGAAAGGATTAGACAAGTTCATGGAGGACAAGAGCATCGATGGCTATAATTATGGATACCTAAGGACAACCTCTGGATTGGAGAGATAGGCAGGATATCTCTCAATTCAATTTCCAGGGAATCCTAAGTAGGTGAAGGCATCTGCTTGGGAATACCCTGAAGCAAATGGTGAGCCACTGTGTGAGACAGAATGCTAGACTGGATGGGCTGTGGCCTGTTCCAGCAAGGCTGTTCTTATGTTCTTAACCTGCAAGTGTGGCTCAATGGCCCCTGCCATGTTTATTCCACATAGGGTTTCCCTCTTGTCTTTGGTAGTCTGAGGCCACCCTGTTGCCACAGCATCTGTGAAATCCAGTGGTCGGGAGCAGAACAAGGGCAGATGGCCTGCCACGGGCAACCAGTGCATCTGCCTCAAAGCTAATATTGAGACTGTATGGTTTCATTGGCAGTAGTGCAACAACAACAACAACAACAACAACAACAACAACAACAACAACAACATGGAAAATAAAAACAAAAGAACCTGAGATGTCTGGATATTTTCAGGCGACCTTAAAGGACCTGCAGCTGAAAGTACCTGGAAACAAAATAAGAGCCTACTGGGGGGTGGGGGCACTGTGGGGGCACCCCAGAATGAAAGTAATGTGAAAGTTTCCCCCTTTTTCATCCATAGTCATCAGTTCCTTTGAGGCAGTCAGAAATGGGTCAAGGAATTTATCCAGGATAATTTCAGGGGTAGGCAGAAGCAAGTCATCAGTGTGGCCTCTGCAAATTTTGTAAATACATGTGGCGGACAGATAGGGTCATGATTCCGAGCAGTAATTTTACTATGCAATTATCACACTTCACAAGTTGTAATACCCACTACTGCATTTATATGATTTGGTGTGAATGTAAGCTAGCATATATTGCTCAGTCTAGTCGGCTGCTCAAAGTTAGACTCGGGGAACACCAATCCCAGATAAGGAATGCGATAATACAAGCACCCATGGTGTCTCATTTCCAGGACAAAAAATACGCATACAACGATATGACAGGAAGCGTTCTACATACATTGCTTCTCGACACTCACTCCCCATGGAATGAATACCGAATTAGACTACTCAGCTTTTCTCTAAGTTTTTGTATAGATCTTGTCCTTCTCCAACTATTCCTTGAAACATTCCAGTAGGTTCTCCTTTTAACATTATTGTAGGTCTCTCTTGATGTGGTACACGTGTGCTTTTGAATTTTGTATAACAACTGGCATATTTTTGCTCTCATTAACACTCCATGTTGCCTGTAGTCCATATCATTGAGATAAATGATGTTGACCAAGTGCCCAAACTGTCATCACACTACATGTGAGCCGCCCACCTTACTCCAGACAAGGGAAGAAGGTAGTGCTCTCATTGGGCTGCTGGGCAGAAGGGTGGGGTGATTTCAAGCATGCTTGTAACTTGTACTTTTCAGGTATTTATATATATCATAGAATACATGTACATGTATGTTATTGTCTTGTTTATGGGTGTTTTTACATTAATATTGTCCATTTACAGATTCTTGAAGAAGAATTCGAAATATCCAAATATACCGGATAGATATTGACTCTCTGCCTTGTACAACACGAACTGTATAGTGCTTTCGGTCTGCACTGACTTTCCGGAACCTTTAGCTTGGCTGTATTACTTACCTCTTTGATTGTTTTTCATGTTGTACATAGTACGAACCGGCACAATTTATTGCAATTTATTGCTACTTATTACTAATAAGATTGTGTTATCGTCGGGGTATTACATATGTAATTCTTCTTTATTCTTCTTATTGGTGGACTTAATATTATATACTTTGTATAACATGTTGTTCGGATCGAGTATTAGATAGTTTCATGTTAGCTGCTACTGTATTTTGTGCACCAGAGCCCTTACCACAGACTATTCAGTTCTTGTTTGTTCCTTTCTATCTTTAAATAATTAAATATATAACGTTATCTATTTAAGTATGTCCATTTTTGATATATTACCCTACTTGCTCTGTGGGTGTTTCCCTCCTCCTTCCAGAAGCAAGTCATCAGACAGCCCAGGTTATGAATAATTCCAAAGAGTCCAGGCCATGCAAAAATGGACACAGATAAAAGGTTATTAATGCTAATTGACAGAGTTTTTGGAATGTGTAGAAATTAAATTAAGAAAAGATATGGCATGGGAGCAGCAAAAGCGAAATATGGGTAGCACACTCTGCTGGAATTGGAACTGCATCTTAGGAAGTGGTGACTCATGTGTTTCATCTTCTCAACAGCAAAAAATACAGGAGACATGGAGAAAAGAAAGCTGGTATTACACTCGCAATTAATATTTCTTTGCAGCTTCTTGTCAGGAAATATCCTGATTTTAATTTTACTGATATGCTTTAGAATCATTTATGTTTTCCCATTGATTTTTCTGGTTCTCTCTTGCATATACAGTACTGTAGATTGATGACAGTTTTTTCTTTAAAAAATTTTAAACATCCATGGCCACCCTTGCTAAAAACTTTGAGTTTTTATTGCTATATTCAAAGTAATCTCTCTTTTATATCTAATTTCTCTTTATCTTTTCAATATCTTTCCCCACTAATTCCATTTTCATTTTCTGCCAATTATTGTATATTTCCCTACTATTGGTCATTGCATGCTCCTCTTGTAATTACTTAATTTCCTTTTCAATTTCTTCTTGTTTTACCTTAGCTTGTTTATATTTTATCCTTGCTAATTTAATACATTCTCCTCTAAACACAGCCTTTATGGTATCCCACACCATATTGTAGCTTACCTCACCATTATCAATCCAGGCCCAGCTTTCTTCCCATTTTTGAGAAATCTGTTCTTTAATTTTAGGATCCTTGAATAGATTAGTGTCGCATCTCCATGTCTTTTTAACACAAATTTCACTTTCTAGTCTCAAATCTAGTACAGTAATTCCTCATACAAAGTCCACTTTGTACAACATCGAATTCATACAACATCGCCTAATTCCTTGAAAAAAGTTGCCTCATACAAAATTGCTGCGACTTTTTATGAGGCATTGGGGTTTTTTCCCAGGTTGCATTGTGCCTGGGAAGTATAAAAGGCAGGACACATGTGTGCATTGCTCTTGTGGGTTTTACACGAGGCGAAGAGTGTTTAGGAGTGGTTTTGAGCGCAATTTTGGATTTTTTTGAATTTTTTTCATCAGAATTTTTAGAAGTATTCCTGGGATTTTTGCAGCATTCTTCAGGTTCTTGGACAATCAGGGTTGTTTGACATGTTTTTGTAATGTATTTAGCCTTTAGACAATGATTTCTTAAAGTTCTGTCAGTTTCCTGACTGTTTCCTTGACTTTGCCCTGAAGTCTCTGCTGTTACAGTACAATGTATCTCTATGGAAATGACATTGGACGAGGCAAGGATTTGGTCGTTGTATGAGGCATTGTGGCTAGGATTTTGCATGCCTCATACAAAGTCCAGATCCAAATAAAGTCCAAACTTGTGGAACCAAGTTTGGACGTTATATGAGGTATCACTGTATCACCATCACATGATCTGATTCTTTAAATATCCCAGTCTCAACCTCTTCCAAGTTCCTCATCATGTTCTCTGATACTAAAATGTAATCAATTCTTGAATATGTGCTATGGACATGAGAAAAGAAGGTATAAACCCTTTCCATTCCACACAATTCTCTCCAAGTATCTTTCAATCCTAGAGACATCATCCACTTAGCAAAGATTTGGGTGTTCAGTCCGTTACCACCCCTAGCAACATTGGTACAGTCTAAGGATGATCTTATTAAGTTAAAATCACTGGCAACAATCATCTTTGAACATCTTTCTCTTTCCAAGATATCATGCATCTTGTCCAAAAACTCTTCTTGATGTTCATTAGGTGCATAAATATTTACCAATGTTATTTCGTCTTCGTCTATCTTCCCATTAACTATCAAATATCTTCCCTCCGGATCTGCTATACTTTTAGTAATTACAAAACCTAATCTAGATGATATAAATATTGCTACCCCTCTTGACTTTGAAGAACCATAAGCTTTCTCATAAATCTGAGTCCAGCCTAGAAATAACCAATTCACATCTCTTGATTTTTGATGTATTTCTTGTAAAAGGACTATATCTGGTTTATCTTTCCTGAGTGCTGTTTCTATCCTTCCTCTTTTAACCTGACATCCAGTACTCTTCACATTCCAAGATTCAACTTTAATATTGTTCTTTTTTCCTCTCCAATTGCCTTCCTAAACCTGTGATCGCTGCAACCCACTAAGGGCGTGCTCAAAAGTAATACTAAATTCCCCAACCCATGATGTACAAAGTTTTTTAAAAAAAATAACATAGAAATAAAAAACCATTATCTACTCTCCCCACTTACTAATTAGAAGAGGCCTCTGAGAATCAAAAGGGGAGAGGAGGAAAGTGCATCAAGAATGGCATGAACATTGGGAATTCCATACAGATATAATTTATTTTAAACTCCTCCTTCTGCACCCTTGGGCATGTTATCATCTTCTTCCTCAGTATTTCTTCCAAAGTGTAACCCTCCTGAAATTATTATTGCCTCATGTAAAGCCTCCCATTCCTTAGTACCATTTTCCAGCAGCTTTGCATCCACCAGTATATCTAAAACATAAGAGCCTTCTCGGGCTGAGAATCTTCTACTCAAATGCCAAAAAAATTAGTTGCCTTGGAAATTTCCAGTTATACTTAATACCCTTATTAATCAAGTGTTTTGTCACCGGTTTCATCACTTGTTGCCAAATTCTCTGCTCTACTGCAATGTTGTTATAGATCTCAACATCTGCCCCACCTATCTTCAGGGCTGTAGGTCTTGTTTGTTTGATGTATGCCATTAATCTCATCTTGTCTGCCACATTTGCAAACTTCACCAATTCATTCTGAGGACCAACTCTGCCTCTCTTCTGTCCAAGGCGGCATATACTTGCAATTTCTTCAGGGGCAAAACTATATTCCATCTCAGGAGCATTGAACCACTCTAATAATCTATCTTTTAATGAATCAGGTGTCCTCTCTGGTAACTTTTGGATTACTATGTTTGGACGTCTTAATTGTTCTTCCAGCATTTCAGCTCTTTCTTCCAATGAGCCCACCTTAATATATCTTTCCTTCCCTTTTTCTTTCATGTTTTTCACCTCCACTTTAAGTCCTTTCTGTTCTTGTTAAATTTCATACTGCTCTTTTTTTAGATCAGCCTGTCCCTTCTTCAATTCATCAAAACCTTTATTAGATTCCCTTGACATGCCTGCCATCTTGTCCTGTAAATTTTATTGTCCTGCGGTCAATTTGGCTTCCATCTTTTCAAAACACTCAAGCATCCTTTCAAAATTGCTCTTTGGTCCCGGTGCTTGCCCCTTCAGAGGTGGGCCAACTGGTGCACCTACCCTTGTTGTGGTTGTTACCGGTGCAGTTATTGAAGTTATCGGCACTGATGTTGTTTTTGGTGATTTTGATGCTGTTGTAGTTGGTGTTTTTGGTATAGTTGTTGTTGCTGGTGTTTTCAATGCCACTGTAGTAGGTGTTTTCAGTGCTGGTGTTAAAATTGTTGTTGGTGATGCTGCAATTGTAGTTATTATTGCTATTGTTGCTGCTTGTTGTCATTGTTGCTGTTGTTATTGGAGTCGTAGCTGATGATTTTGCTATTGTAATTGTTATTGCTGTTGTTACTGCTTTTTATCATTGTTGCTGTTGTTATCAGAGTCATGGCTGTTAATTTTGAATCATACAGACCTATTTCTCTAATCAATCAAGATGCCAAGATCTTTACATCAATATTGACAAATAGGCTGAATAGTTTCATATAGGGACGGCTCAAGCAGGCTTTTAAAGGGGAGACATATGGCTGACCTAATGAGGAGAGTATTAGATTTAGTAGATAATAATTAGATTAGATTAGAATAATAATTAGATTTAGTAGATAATACTGTTCAAAATAAAGACAAGGCTGGATTATTATCATTGGACATATTTAAGGCATTTGATTCAGTTCAATGGGCAATGATTAATGAAATTGTATTGTGTTATGGATTCGGAGAAAAGTTTAAAAAAATTATAGAAGAGCTATATCAACAGGGAAACACAATGGTTAAAGTGAACAACGTATATACAGAAGACATAAATTTGGAAGCCGGCACTAGACAGGGTTGTCCGTTATATCCAATGTTATTCATTATGTTGATGGAATTGTTAGCAATTGCTATTAGGAATGATAATAATATTGAGGGAATTCTAGGTAATAAATTAAGCTTATATGCAGATGACACATTGGTAATTATGAAGAACCCAATGAAGATATTAGAAAGAATACAGGTGCATTTAAAAGATTTTGAGGAAATGACTGGATTAAAGATAAAATGGGAAAAATCGGAAATGATTATATGTAATATAGATAAAATAGAACAACAAAGAATATTGGATAAATATAAAATCCAGACTACATAAAGTTTGAAATATTTGGGGGTTAATATCACAGACAAGTGGGAGAATATTAAGAAATTGAATTATGATAACAAATGATATGGATTAAAGAGCAAATCCAGCAATATAAGAAACTGAACATGTCATGGTTTGGTAGGGTAGCTTTATACAAAATGATGTTGTTGCCAAAAATTGTTTGATGCCCTGCCAATCTTACTCAAGGATAAAGAGATTAAGAAGTTGCAGAGTTTGTTAAATAATTATTGTAATGGAGGAATTAAATCCAGATTCCCAAAAAGTCTCTGGTATTTCTCTCAAAGGCAGGGTGGACTAGGAATTCAAAATCTTAAAAACTATTATAGAGCATTTCAGATTAAAAATATTGTTAAGATGTTGATATAGGAGAAAGTGATTTGGTAGGATATAGAAATAGAGGAATTATCTCAAATAGGTAAGGCAGCTTTTCTCAATAAGGATGTAGGTAAAATTACTATTAGAAACAAAATGTTAAAGTCAATGTGGAAAGTCTGGGAAAAAGTGAAAACAGCATTAGCACCTGATATAACTCCATTTGTTGAAATAGAGGAGATGGTAAATTTTCCAATCAAAATCGACAATAGAGTGAGAAATGTGTTAAAGAGAAATGATCTGTTTCTCTTGAAGGACTGGATAAGAGTTTGTATTGATGAAATTAAAAGGGAGGGACTATTTGTAGAATTGAGACTGAACTGGTTACAAATTGCCTCCCTCCCCCGGGAGAGGCAGACTGTCTGAGCATGCCCAGGGTTGTGCCAGGCCGGGGGAGGGGAGAAGCTATGCCCTGATATAGGGCTTCACCTCCTGACCCCGGCCCAGTTCCAACAGTAGGTGGGCAAAAGCTGCCTTGCCTACTGCTCCACAGAATGTACTGCCTTTTGAAGTGCTCGCTTGTTTGGAGCACTTCTTGGGCCTCTGACTACTTCTGTGTCAGTCAGTTGCTGCACCGGGCCACCTCCGGAGGCTGCTGGCCACCCAGCTGTTGACTGGGTGAGCGCACTGAGCATTGGTGAACATGCAGATGGGTGAGCAGTGGCCAGAGCCCTCCTCTGGAGACCGGACACCCTGCATACCACTGGGCCGCACAAGGGTCTTGACACTGCTTGTTGATGGGTGATGCTGGATGGAGCCCTGTGGGCAGTGCAATCTGCCTCTCAGTTTGCGGGCGGGGTCATGTGCCTCAGAACCTTGAGCCCTGGGATATTACCCCAGGCCTTTGGCTTGCCCCCCTCCGGGCCCTGCCTGCGCAGTCATTTTGGATAGGCCCCATTCTGCCATAAGCCCTGTTGCTGGGCACAACGTGGGGGTTGTCGGCCATTTTGTACCAAGCCCTGCTGCTGGGCAGCCCCAGGGACTCTCAGCCATTTTGTCTTCTGTTGCTGGGCAGAAGGCAGGGGTTGTCGGCCATCTTGTGTGTGCTGTTGGCCATTTTGCATGGGCTGGCAGCCATTTTCTGCTACCTCTACTTGCCAGGCACACCTTGGAGCCAATCTGTTCCATGAACAAACCATTCATAACAGCCAAGTTATGGAGCTGAAGAAGGAGATAGGGGCGAGGACGGGCAAGTGCCCGGCCAGGAAACACCCTCACTCACAGTAGTGGAAGGGCTCAATATGGTGCTGGACACTGGAGCCATGGCGGCACACATTGCAGCCTTGGAAGAGGCTAGAGGTGTGTGATCCCTGCCACTAGGCCTGGAAACGGCCCACCACATGGACAGGGGTCCCAAGCGTGTGGAGCAGCCAATTGCAGGAGCATGGTGCTGGCCCTCCAGTGCCAGTTGGAGGCCTTGGAGAGCAATGCTCATCCCTCTGTGTCTTCTTTAGTCCAGGAGCATGTGGAACCTGTATCACTGGGGGCATCTTGTCTGGACAGGTGTCCTGAGGGTCCACAGCAGGTGGAAGAGAATGAGCCAGCTGGACCTTGCACAGTGGCTCTGGGGGAACCGCCCCACTGCCCGGGGCATTGGTGGGCACGGCCTCTCTGTTTGGTGAGTCATCAGCCATGCATGAGTCCAAACACTCCAAGAGTCATGGAGGTTGTTTACAAAAACAATAACAGAGGCCCAATTGGAATGTATACCCAAAAAGAAAAAGGGCACTGCCAGTTCCAAGAGGACTCCGATGTGGCTTACAGGAGCTGTTCGGGAAGTGATCAAGTGCAAGGAAAGCTCATTTAGAAGATGGAAGGCTTGTCCAAATGAGGACAGCAGGCAGAAACATAAATTCTGGCAGAACAAATGCAAGGCAACAATCAGGAAAGCAAAGCAAGACTTTGAGGAGCGTATAGCTAAAAATACTCAGAGAAATAACAAAGACTTCTTTAAGTACATTAGAAGTAAGAACCCAACTAGGAAGGCCATTGGACCATTAGATGACAATGGAAGGCAAGGGGTTATTAAAGAGGAAACAGAGATTGCAGAGAGACTCAATGAATTCTTTGCTTCAGTATTCACTGAAGAAGACAGAGACCACATGCCCAAAACAGAGCCTATCTTCGTAGGGAGGGAAACCGAAGAATTAAGCAAGATAGAAATAACCAGGGAGGAGGTCCTTGCATGTCTTGTTAAACTAAACGCTAACAAATCACCAGGACCAGATGGCATCCATCCACGAGTTCTCAGGGAACTTAAAGATGAAATTGCTGATCTCCTAACCAAAATATATAATCTTTCCCTCAAATCAGGCTTTGTGCCTGATGACTGGAAGGTAGCGAATGTAACACCAATTTTCAAAAAAGGATCCAGGGGTGATCCAGGAAATTACCGACCTGTCAGTTTGACATGTGTCCCAGGTAAAGTAATGGAAACCATCCTAAAAGATAGAATTAATAGGCACATAGAAGAGAAGGCGCTGCTAAAGGAGAGCCAACATGGCTTTTACAAGGGCAAATCGTGCCTCTGTTGGAATTTTTTGAGAGTGTCAACAAGCATGTGGATAAGGGGAATCCAGTTGACATTGTTTATCTGGACTTTCAGAAGGCTTTTGACAAGGTCCCACACCAAAGGCTCTTGAATAAACTTACCAGTCATGGAATAAAGGGACAGGTCTTGTCTTGGATCAGCAACTGGCTAAGGGACAGGAAACAGAGGGTAGCACTAAATGGACACTTCTCCAAGTGGAGGGAAGTAAAGAGTGGGGTCCCCCAAGGTTCAGTACTGGGACCCCTGCTTTTCAACTTCTTCATAAATGATCTAGAGGTAGGAGTAAAAAGCAAGGTAGCCAAATTTTCTGACGACACTAAATTATACAGGTAGTGAAAACTGTGAGAGATTGTGAGGAGCTCCAGAGGGATCTCTTGACAATGGGGGAGTGGGCAAAACAGTGGCAAATGAGCTTCAACATTAGTAAGTGCAGAGTGATGCATGTTGGGGCAAAAAACCCCAATTACATATATAAACTGATGGGGTCTGAACTCTCTGCGACAAACCAGGAAAGGGACCTTGGTGTCCTGGTGGACAGCTCAATGAAGGTGTCAACCCAGTGTGCCTCAGCAGTGAAAAAAGCAAACTCAATGTTAGGGATCATTAGGAAGGGTATAGAAAATAAGTCAGCAAGTGTAATTTTGCCTCTTTATAAATCTATGGTGAGGCCCCATCTGGAATACTGTGTTCAGTTCTGGTCGCCATACCTCCAGAAGGATATTATTGAGTTGGAGAAAGTACAGAGGAGGGCAACCAGAATGATTAGGGGACTGGAACACCTTCCTTACCATCTGAGGCTGCAACGGTTGGGCCTTTTCACTCTTGAACGACAGCGTCTAAGAGGTGACCTGATTGACGTTTATAAAATCATGCACGGTGTGGACAAAGTAGATAAGGAAAAACTGTTTTCCCTATTGAACAACACTAGAACTAGGGGACACTCCATGAAACTTTTGGGTACTAGTTCTCAAACAAATAAGAGAAAGTACTTTTTCACCCAGAGGATTACTGGTCTATGGAACTCCCTGCCAGAAGAAGTGGTGACAGCTGTCAGTCTTGACAGCTTTAAGAAAGGATTAGACAAGTTCATGGAGGACAAGGGTATCAATGGCTATAATTATGGATACTTAAGGACAATGCAGGACGGAAATGAGCTCCCGTCTTCATCCCAGCTCCTGCCAACCTAGCAGTTCGAAAGCAAGAAATTGCAAGTAGATAAATAGGGACCATTTCGGTGGGAAGGTAACAGCGTTCTGTGCGCTCCGGTGTCTAGTCATGCCTGCCACATGACCACGGAAATGTCTGCAGGAGCAGACAGCGCTGGCTCTTCGGCTTAGAAACAGAGATGAGCACTGCACCCTAGAGTCGGATACGACTGGCTTTCGAGCAAGGGAAACCTTTACCTTTAAGGACAACCTCGGGGTTGGAGAGATAGGCAGGATATCTCTCAATGCCATTTCCAGGGAATCCTAAGCAGGTGAAGGCACCTCCTTGGGAATACCCTGAAGGAAATGGTGAGCCACTGTGTGAGACAGAATGCTGGACTGGATGGGCTGTGGCCTGTTCCAGCAAGGCTGTTCTTATGTTCTTATGCATGACACCAACCAAGGAGAGGGTGGGGGACCTAGTTTGAACTGGGCCCTGGGCTCCCAGCAATTTTGACCCTGGATGATTACAGGGTCGATGGCAGAGGGCAGTGTTGTAGGACCATTGACAATGCCACAATTTTCATGGGGCTTTCCATGTTCCCCCTGGTTTTTTCCCAGCCAGTTAGGAACTGGCCAGGCAGGGAGAGTCCCACCCCCTAGTCAGGCAGGGGTCGGGCAAGTGAGTAGTGTCCCACCTCCCAACCAGACAGGAGTCCAGCAGATGGGGAGCACCCCGCCTCCAGCAGTTGGGTCCACTCTCCCAGCCCCTATTGACACAGGCTATAATTTAATGCCAACTGAGGCATTGCCTTGTGGTGACCAGACCCTGTTGTAAACCACTAAGGAAAAAATCTGGCGTGGGGAGTACATTGACCTTTTTAGTTTATTGAATAGGGATTCAGAGAGGAAGGAGGCTAGAAAGGAGGATGATAAGGATAAGGAACTGTCAAAAAAGAAGAAGCTCCCTAGGACTTGTCCTAACTGTCTGCCAGCTTACCTCATATATATGGGTGTCATGATGCGGGCTTTCCTTGTGAAGGCACCGCTGCTGATCCAGTACCTGGATATTATATACCGGGCATATGTTTTCTTTCCAGGCCCGGCGTGATTACTTTATGATGAAAATTTTCACATGCAGGCCACAATCCAGCCCGCCATGCACTGGGATGAACCATGTTCACTCCTATGGCTGCAATACATGACCCCGTCACACCCGGTGTTGGGAGATAGATATAATTGTGGTCACCTCATCCAGAGTGAACCCACGCAGGCTCTACCCCGCCAAGCGGCAGGGCAGGTGGGGAATTTGTCACCCATGGCCGATGTAACTGCAAGCAGTGCAGGTTTAGGCATGAATGTGCCATATGTCATTGCTCCCACCTGACATCTGCCTGCCACAAGGCTGGGACTTGCCGGGGGTGGGGGAGGGAGCCAGTGGGAGGCAACAGGCCCCAGGGTGGCCCCAGGTCTACTCCCAAAGGGGCCCAGCCCAATTAAGCTACCAGCCCTTGAGCAGTGGCTCAGAAATTACCCCAGCATTCGGGATGCCAACTACCTGCTTGAGGGCTTTACTTTGGGATTTAGGATCCTGGCACAAGGCAAATGCTGCTTGCAAAGTTCAAATAATTTATGTTCGGTTGTAGGGATGGAGGATGTAGTCAGGGAGCACATCTTTAAGGAAGTTAAGTTGGGCAGAGTGGCTGGTATGTTTGACTGGCCCCCCTTTGTTAACCTTAGAGTGTTCCCGCTGGTCTTGGTGCCCAAGAAGGTTCCCGGGGAGTACCGGCTGATCCATCACCTGTCTTACCTGGAGGGGCAGGTGGTGAACGATGCCATCCCACATGAGCTTTGTTCAGTTAGGTATTCCTCTTTGGATGCAGTTGTGGAAACGGTCCACTCGTGCGGCCCCGGCACCCTGATGGCTAAGTGCGATATTCAGTCTGTATTTTGCCTGCTGCCAGACCACCCCGCAGACTTTGAGTTGTTAGGGTTTTTATTCAAGGGACAATTCTTTGTTGATAGGGTGATCCTGTTTGGCTACTCCATTTCTTGCACCACTTTTTAGAACTTGAGTTCCTTTCTGGAATGGGGTCTAAAATGCAGGGCAGGCCAGACCAAAAGACAAACTGGCAACCTTAGTGGGGAAGGTTGAAGAAATGCTTCACAGGCGCAAGACCACCCTGAGGGAGTTACAGGAGTTCAACGACTACCTGTATTTTGCATGCAGGGTGTTGGTGCCAGGCCGCACCTTTCTTAGGCGCCTCTGCAATGCCATGCATGGCCTGTTTAAGCCTTATCACAGGACTAGAGTGACATCCGGCGTGCACCAGGACCTGAGGGTGTGGGCACACCTTCCTGGTGGACTTTAATGGGGTATCCTTTTGGAGAGTGCCCTGGTCCTTGGATGCCCAATTTCAGGTCCACTCGGACGGCTCAGGCACCTTGGGTTTTGGAGTATACTTTTCTGGTTGCTGGTGCAGCGGCCTGTGGACTGCACACTGGGCATGCTCAGGTATACTCAGGGACCTTATATATCCTTGAGCTCTTCCCAATTCTGGGTGCACTGTGGCTGTGGTCAGATATTTGGGCCAATTCCTCGGTACTGTCATGGTGCGATAACCGGGCTGTAGTTCACATCATGAACTCCATGACTTTTAGGTCCCCCAGGGTGATGTGTCTAGTCTGGGCTTTTGTTTTACATTGCCTGCATTTTGATATACTATTCCAAGCATGGCATGTGCTGGGCTTGGACAATTCTATTGCTGATGCCCTGTCCCACCAACAGATGGACAGGTTCAGGAAGCTGGTGCCTGGGGCAAGGGACCTGCCTGATATCCTGTTGAATGGCATTTGGAGCCTTGGTGGGTAGAAGTCGACCCGTCTATTGGGTTGTCATTGGAAACCAGGACTAGGACACTCTACGCCACTGCCCTCCAGGAGTTTGCACATTTGCGGGGTTGCATGATGAATGGCCCATCCCAGTTGTGCATGCACTTCAATTCATTGTCAGCCTGAAGGCCAGGGAACTGGCCCCCATGATGATCAGGGATTGCTTGTCGGCCCTAACATTCCAGGCAAGGGTCAGGGGTCGCTTGTCGGCCCTAATGTTCCAGGCAAGGGTCAGGGGGTACTTTGAATGACTTTAGAATAAGGAAGGTTATACCTAGATCCTCTTCCCATAATTGCCTTAAGATTTCTGTGGTTCTTCATTCTTTTTTATAATTCCATATAATTTCCTGACCAACCCTTTCCTTTCTATTAAACCGGTCCTTACTTTATATACTAGCAAAGGTTGCCCGGCGTTGCTGGGCTGTTTTAAATGGTGTTGGAAAGTTTTTGTTGTTGTTGTTGTTAATGTTTGTAAAGAAGAGGTTAGTCTATAATTGAAATTTTTTAAAAAATTATTTATACAAATTTATTTATACAAATTTTTTCGATGGCCTGTTATAAACTGTGATGAGTTTTGTTTGGTGTTTTGGTTTTGTGGATGAAAAAAGAATAAAGGATGATATACTTTTTCGAAAAACTCTTGGGGCCTTTTGTGTGGGGCTATTGTGTCTTTTTGATTTATTTTTTATTGTGGGCAGCAAGTGCTGCTGGTAGGGGTTATCTTGTATTTTGACTGTTTTTTCTCTCGTGGCCTCTGGGTGGAACTTCTTCCAGTACGTAGTCTCTTTCTTTATTCATTTCTTTTCCAGTCATTGTGGTATGAGGTCGTGTGGTGGTGAGTTGGCTGTTTTTCTTTATTTGGGGTGGTGGTGGTGTTTGGATTTTGTGGTGTTTGGCTGGGTGCTGGGTGTGCTTGGAAATGTTTGTTGTTGTTAACTTTTTTGGTGTTATTTTTGTTTGTTTTTGTGTATTTTTGAATGTTTTTGATTGTTTGTTTTTGTGTTTTTTGGTGTCCTACAGGGGGGATCCCCTCTCTGCCATCTCCCCTGGCTCTGGAAGGCTTGGGGGGACAGACCCCTTTTGTCTCCCCAAACCTTCCAGACTCATGGGACCCAGGAGAGGGGATCGAATCCAGGATACCCTCTGATATTAAAAGGGAAATCTCAATTGGGGATTCCCCTTTATTATCAGTGGGGGGGGGTGGTTGTGATCCCCCTCTCCGCTGGCTTCCTTGGGTTTGGGAGGGTTGGGTTGAGAAAATGGGTCTGTCTCCCCAACCCTTCCGGACCCAGGAGAGCCATCGAGAGGGGGATCCCCCCCCCAACCTCTGTTTTAAAAGAGAAGTAACCGCTTGGTTTCTTCTCTTTAATATGGGTCATGTGTGTGTGTGGGGAGGGGAATCCCCTCTCTGCCAGGTCCCCTGGGGTCAGGAGGGTTGGGGAGACAGGCTCCTTTTGTCCCCCCAAACCTTCCAGACTCATGGGACCCAGGAGAGGGGATCAAATCCAGGCTACCCTCTGATATTAAAAGGGAAATCTCAATTGGGGATTCCCCTTTAATATCAGTGGGGGGGTTGTGATCCCCCTCTCCGCTGGCTTCCTTGGGTTTGGGAGGGTTGGGTGGACAAAAGGTGTCTGTCTCTCCCACCCTTCTGGACCCAGGAGAGCCATCGGAGAGCGGGATTCCCCCTCCCAACTCCGTTTTTAAAGAGAAGTAACCACTTTGTTTCTTCTCTTTAAAATGGGCTGTGTGTGTGTGTGGAAGGGGAATCCCCTCTCTGCCGGGTCCCCTGGGGTCAGGAGGGTTGGGGAGACAGGCTCCTTTGGTCCCCCCAACCCTCTCAACCCCAGGGGAGCCAGTAGAGAGGGGGAGCACAACACCCCTGCCCCCACCCAGTGATATTAAAGGGGAAACTCCGATTAGGACCTTCAGGCACCGATGGGGAGGGGGGCTTTGGTTCCCGCGGCTTGTCGGACTTGCTCTCCTGGTGTTTTTGTTTTTGTTTTATTTTTTGGGCACCGGCTTCCTCAGCGTTCTGTGCGCTAATGGCGCGCAGGACGCTGGGGCTTGTAGTTATGGGTTTGCGCTTTGTGTTTGTGCTGCGTTTTTTTAAACGGTTTTCTTTTGATTGGCTGCGGCGCGTTTCCAAACATTCCTTGCGCCTCTCAGCCTGTTTGACTCTGGCGTGGCACAGCACAAGGAATGTTGGGAAAGGAAGTTGTTTCCCTTTTTCGCGTTTGTGGGGATGTTGCCCCACTGCCTGTTTTCTCAATCCTTTGTTGACCTGCGGACCCAGATCGGCCGTGTGCACGAAGGGTGAGTGCACGCAAGTAGGACGAGGCATAGCAACCTATAGCAAGTTCCAACGGTTAACCCTTGGTTTTATTGGTTAAGATTAGTTCCTCAAATTTTGTTGCTTCTCTTTCCATATAGTTGATACTTCTTATTTTCTTGTCCCATTTCACCACTTGAATTCTTTGGTACCAGTTCAGCTCTAATTTTCTATATATCTCCTCCCTCTTTTGGTTTGAATTGCCCCTTAACAGCCAATCCTTCAATAAGATCACTTTATTCTGTCATAACTTTTGTTTCATACCTTTCATTTTATTCAAGGGGCATTCTGAATAATCTAATTTTTCTACTATTGGCAAGTAGTATTTTACCAACTTATCCTTCACACCTTTCCAGAAAGTATATAACTCCTTCACTGTTCTGGTTTTGATTGCTGGTTTCTTTTCCCAGTTAGCTAAGAATAAGTTTTCTTTGAATTTCCTAAACTCTACTTGGTCCATTTCTTTAGAATCCTCGCTATCCTCAGATAACTTACTCATTATTATTCTCAGTTGAAAAGCTTTATGATAGTTTTTTATATTAGATATCCCTAGCCCTTCTTCTGTATGTTTCTGGTATCTTAATGACTTGGTTATTCTTGATTTTTACCTGTATCTCAATAATTGTCTAACATTCACTGCCATTCTGCTAGCTGTTTATCCATTATTTTAATTGGAAGGCTACTCAATAGAAAATTCACTTTTACCATGATCTTCATTCTTGCCAGGCTTATTCTTTCAAACCAAGATATTTTCAGTTTTTTAAGTTTATCTATGATCATTTTTATCTCTTGTTTTAATTTAACACAGTTTAATTTTTGCATTCCTTCAATCTTTTATGTCACATGTATAACTAAATATTTCATGCTCTCCTTTACTTGGATGTTATATCTCCTATTGAGTTCCTCCTTTTCTGTTTTGCTATAATTACAAGTGATTACCTCCATTTCCCCCCAGTTAATTTTCAAGCCTGTTAAGCCTTCAAATCTTGTCAGATGTTCTTGAATTTTTTTAATGAATTCTTAGCATCTTTTAACACTAATAGCGTGTCATCTCCATAATACTTATTTTTATCTTTTCTAGCCCTTCTATTTTATTATGGCTTCTGATAGCTTCGGCTAACAACTCCATGGCATATACAAACAGAGTGGGGGAGAGCGGACAACCCTGCCTTGTTCTGGCTTTCAATTCCACTTTATTCATGTACATCTCATTCACCTTTATTTTATGTACATCTCATTCACCTTTACTATATAGCTGTTGTATCACATGTTGGAATCTTTCCCCAAATCCCATTTTTAAATCATTGTGTGTATTGTCTGCCATTGGATTGAATCAAATGCGTTATAAATGTCTAAGGCTAGAATAAAATTTTTGATGTTCTCTTTCCTTGCAGCATGTATAATATTAACAACTCTTGCTATATGATTTTCTATTTTTCTCCCTCTTACAAACCCTGCCTGGTCTTCTTGCAGATAATTACCAATAAAGCCACTCAATCTTTTCACCATCACTGGTGAGAAGATTTTTGCATCTAAATTTAATTGAGTAATAGGCCGATATGAATCAATTTTTCAGGATCATTATTTGGTTTAGGGAGCAACACAATTATCAATTTGGTCCATGTCTCAGGTATCTTCCCTCCATCTAAAATATGATTGAATAATTTCTTTAATTTGGGGATGGTCAAATGTCTAAAAGCTTTATAGAATTCTGTAGTATATCCGTCCTCGCCTGGTGATTTTCCTGTCCTTAATTTAGTTATTATATCCTCAATCTCTTTATCAGTTATTCTTTCTTCCATTATATTTCTATGTGATACTTTTAGCCTCAATGATGTTCTTTCTTCTAGCTGTCTATCCAGTTCTTGTATATCGATATTATTTGCCTTATCCAATTCTCTGTAAAATTCCTCTACTAATTCTATTTTTTCATTTGTTTTATATTTCTTGTTCCCATTTTTATCCACCAGCACCTTAATCTCTCTCCTCTCCTTTTTGTCTTGGGCAGCTTTGGCTAGTCTTTTACAATCTTTGTGGGCATATTCAAAGTTATCCCTTTCCAAGTACACCAAGTCCCTTTTTACCTTTTCAATCTCTTGCCTCTGCAGTTCATTTCTTAGCTTCTGTAATTTTTGGAACACTTCAATTTTCCTCGTCTTAGCATGTTCGACCTCTAGATTGTTCCTCCAAGCGTTCCTGTCTCTCTTTCCTTTTCTTGCTCTCTATAATAGATTCCTTGATACAATCCCCTCTGAATATTGCCTTTATAGTGTCCCATAGCACCTGGAACTCTATCTCTCCTGTATCATTTAATTTCCAATTCTCATCCCATTTCTCTCTTAATCTTTTCATTATCTTTTCATTCTTTACTAGATACGAGTCAAATCTCCATGTGTTTTTCTTAATTATATCAGTTCTGATCTGCATCTCAACCTTTACCGTGGCATGGTCGGATTCCTTGAATATGCCTATGGTATATACCTATGGATTCCTTGAATATACCTTTAGTTTTCCAACTATAATTATTGTGTGGCTATAATTATGGATACTTAAGGACAACCTCCGGGTTGGAGAGATAGGCAGGATATCTCTCAATATCATTTCCAGGGAATCCTAAGCAGGTGAAGGCATCTGCTTGGGAATACCCTGAAGGAAATGGTGAGCCACTGTGTGAGACAGAATGCTGGACTGGATGGGCTGTGGCCTGTTCCAGCAAGGCTGTTCTTATGTAACCAAGCAGTTTGAGACTAATATATATAGTCTATTCTGGTGTAAGTGAGAAAAAAGAATAGGCATGCTCTGTTCCTTTCATAACTCTCCAGGTGTCATTCATTCCCATAGATTCACACCATTTTTCTAATGCCGATCTTTTACCTAATTTTTTCCCTTGGCCTTGTGTAGACGAGGACAAGGACAAGGTTATCAAGTTAAAATTGCCAGCTATAATCATATTCCCACCTTGTTCTTTCTGTATCTTCAGCCTTATTCTCTCTAAATATTCTTCTTGCGCTTGATTTGGTACATGAGGAGGCATGGGAAAAAAGTGGAAGCAACAGACAATGTAAAAATACATAATGTAAAAATACATTAGATGAGTAAGAAAGGAAATAATAAATGCTGGAGGTGTAATAAGGAGAAAGGCAGCTACTTACACATGTGGTGGGGATGTGAGTTTGCACAAAACTGCTGGAAAGGGTTGGTGCAAGAACTGCAGGGGATTTTTAAAACAGGTGTAACTTTAAACCCCAAAATAGTACTATTAGTAGAGGTCCAAGACTTAAAGAGAGAGAAAAATAATGAAGAATTGTTATTTATGCTACTATCAGTAACAATACAAGTAATAACACTGGGATGGAAGAACAAATTCGAGATTAAAAGAGAAAAGTGGTACAAACAAGTATGGAAGTTAGCATTAAATGATAAGCTAACAACAGAAATGAAGCAAAAAAAAAAAGGGGGGGGGGTTAAATTGCAGGAAATAAATTCCGGGATATCTGGGAGACATTTATAAAGACACTCACAGAGGTTGCCCAGCGTTGCTGGGCCTTTTTTTTCTAAATGAGGATTCTTTTTTCTTTTAAAATATTGTTTATTTTTAACAATGTTTTTTTGTTTTTTTGCATGTAATTGTACATTTTGTTTGTAATGCTTTTTGTTTGTTACAAAATATATATTTAAAACATTGAAACTTTTTTAAACGGTAGTAATGTTACTTAAACGTGCATGCTAAACTTTGTTAATTAAATTCGTTAAACATTTTTATAAATTTAACTATGTTTTTAATTTTTTAATATTTATATTTGTTGTTTTGTTCCATCCATGTCTCTGTTGCATCTGAAAAAGAGAATACATAGGGAGAGAAATTGATATTTGTATAGTTTCGTGCAATATTTTAATAATGATGGTTTACCTTTTGTATTGAGTAGTTGTAATTAAGTTTTTTTATTGATTTGTAAGTGTAATAATTGTTAATGTTATACATTTTGTTCTCTATATACATTTTTGCATAAATTAGTTTATCAACATTTTTATTTACCTTCATTTATCCTTGTGGTTGGTTTTTGCAGGAAAGTTGTTTGAGTTTGACTTTGTTGTAGCATCTATGAAATGAGATAAATTAGAGAAATCAATTGTATTGTTGTGTTAAATATTTTTCTTTTGTAAATAAAAATTTAATGTTATTTACCTGTGTTTTCTTGACTCTAGAAATTTGGTGTTGATTAAATGGTTTAGGATTATTAATGCTAATGGCAGGTTGAACGGGTTGGGTGGATTCAACATCATGAGGAGATGTCTTTGTAGTATGGAATCTATGAGCGTATTTTGGTTTATTTGTAGTTGTGGGTTATTTTCTTGTTGTGGTTGTTTTATTTCACATGTTTTGTCATTGTTTTTGTAATTTGTTTCATTTTGTTGTATTTGTTTGTTGTTTATTTGCTGTATTATTTCTTCTAATGTTTGTTTCTGTTGTTGTTGTTTTAATTCTGTGCCCTTTTCTTTTATTTTTTTGGAAACTTATTTGTTGGTTGAACAATATTTTCTCTGATTTCTGTTGTTTGTTGTTTCCATGGCAAGATTTCTTTTTGTTTGGATGTTGTTTGTATTTCTTTTTTCCTCACAACATGTACTTCTGGATTTTTAGAATCTTCCATTTCTTGTTTGTAAATTTATTTGTTTGTGGTTGTGTTGTGGTTTTCTTCAGTTGTGTTTGCTCTGCAATTTTTGGATTCAGTTGTTATTGTTTGTTTTTTATTAATTTCATCAATTATTTTCTGTGTTTCCTTTTCTCTAACTATTGTAGTGTCTTCAGTGTTAGATATTTCTATTTCTTGGTTTTGTAATTGTTTATTTGTTGTTGTTGTTTTGTTTTGTTCATCTATTCTTGTTGTGTACTGTTTGTAATCAGTGCTGCTGTTTGTTTTTGATTAATTTCATCAATTATTTTCTGTGTTTCCATTTTTCTAACTATTGCAGTGTTTTCAGTTGTAGATTTTTCTATTTCCTGGTTTTGAAATTGTTCATCTGTTCTTGTTGTGTACTGTTTGTAATCAGTTGCTGCTGTTTGTTTTTGATTAATTTTTTCAATTATTTCTTTTAGTTTTCTTTGAGAGTCTTCTGATATATATGCATATTGTGCCTTAGGATTATTATTGTAAAGATGTTCACCTGGTTTTTGCTTTTGATCTTCTTCTTCTTCTTCACCTTCTTCACTGTCTGAGTAATATTCCTGCATGAAAATAATTTGAGAGTCTTCCGTTTCATACTCGATATGTGTAATAATTTTACTCCATTCCTTTCCGTTTGAGTGATGGAGTATTTGTTTCTTTGTGCTTAAGGGTCCTGTTCTATAATTTTCTTTTGAAAGTTGAACTTCCCCAAGATCGTCATTTTTGGCAGGTCTTTCATTTGCCTTTTTTTCTGTGCTTCCTTCCATTACTGTTTATTAAATGTCGCTATGAGTTTGAGTTCCATAGGTTCAATATTCTCCCCTACTTTCCCAAGGTTCCGTGGCTGGATTGGTTTCGTTTCTTTGCTGTTTGTAGTCTGTGTGTTTTTTTAAGTTCTCGTTCTCGCATTATTTTCCCTTGCTGTTTTGCGATGTTAGCGGAGCTAGCTTAGCCTCGCTGTTTTCCATGTGTGGAGGTGTGGCTTGATTTCGCGTCGCTGTTTGGCTTTTGAGTAGGCATTGCTGTAAGTGAGTGCATATTTTGGTGTTACAGTAGGCGTGTCTATATTTGTTGGGCTTGCTTCCTATTGGAGTTGCTATGAGTGTACTTTGGCTCGCTTTTTAAAAATGTTAGCAGCTGCGACTCTTTGGTTCCTTTGTTTATTTTTGTGCTATACCTTTTATAATTTTGGGAAGAATGAAATGGGGTTTGTATTTTTGAAATGATAATGTTCCTCCTTTTTGAGGCTGTGTGAAGATTGGCCGTGGAGTCTTTGCTCGTGTTTCGGTAAGTGTGAGTGTTTTAATTAAATTGTTTGTAATGATGCTGCGCTATTTCTGAGTTTTAATATTTGCCTTTATTTAAAATGTTAAATAAGTAATTTCTGTTGCTTCTTCAAAGGATTAAATGTGTAGCTTATTCTTTTATTTTTTGCAGTACTTGTTGGTAGACTATGTTTTTGGTTTCATCGTTTTGTGCTAGTATGAATAAGTTATCTGCTGAAACAATCCTAGAGCAGGCAACATATAACTGTCCGTGAGCAAAACATGGTTTGGCGTGGTGAACTCCGCAATGTTGTAGTGTCTGTCCTTGTGATTTATTTATTGTAATTGCGAATGCTAGTTTAACTGGGAATTGGAGTCTTCTAAATGGAATTGTTTGATCAGTTGGTATCAGTGGTATTCTAGGAATGCATAGTGATTCACCTTCTCCTTTCCCTGTAATAATTATAGCTTCTATAACATTTGGCATTAGGTTTTTCACACATAGTCTTGTGCCATTGCATAAGTTTGGTGGATTCATATTTCTAAGTAAAATTATAGGTGCGCCTTGTTTTAGTAATAGGTGGTGAGATGGCATTCCAGGCAGTTCTAATGAGTTCAAAAATTCTGTGGGGAAATTTACAGCATCATCTTTGTCAACCACTGTATCAATTGATTTATATACATTTGGTTGGTCTGGCAACATGTCTAGAATTTCATGATTAATATTGTTAACATCATCATTTCTGGCAGCTAA
This sequence comes from Bradypodion pumilum, assembly GCA_035047305.1. Lineage (NCBI taxonomy): Eukaryota > Metazoa > Chordata > Lepidosauria > Squamata > Chamaeleonidae > Bradypodion > Bradypodion pumilum. The sequence goes on along the minus strand of JAWDJD010000009.1, from coordinate 13,287,703 downwards.
GATTGCTTTTTCTGTTAGCCATTCATGATGATGATAATTGTTGATAATGTCTGTGTAAATGGCATCGATAAGTTCAGATTCTGAGGGTACCATGGTGCAGAAGTAATCTGGAAATGTAATGTTGTTTTCTTCATTTTTGGGCACCTTCCCTTCGCCAATGTTTAGGAGAAAGTCAGTAAATATTTTAGTGTTACTGTTGTGTCTTACTCTCATGTTTTCTGCCAATGTTATGCTTTGCACATGTTTCCATAGAAAGGATTGGTTTATACATGCATTAATTTGATCTGCTGGTGTAGATTTTGGAATTACTGGGAGTGTTTGTCTGAAATCTCCACAAAGAAGTAATAGAAGTCCTCCCATTATTTTTTTATTGTCATTAATGTCTTGTAGAGTTCTGTGTAAAGCTTCAATTGATTTATTATGTGCCATGGTACATTCATACCATATTATTATTTTCGCTTCTTTAAGTACTTTGGCACGTGCACTATCTTTTGTAATATTACATGTGGGTGTTTCTTGTTTTGCTATGTCAAGTGGTATTTGGAGTGCAGAATGAGCTGTTCTACCCCCTTCCATTAATGTGGCTGCTATTCCAGATGATGCTATGGCTAATGCCACATGGCTTTCTGATCGTATTTCTGCCAGAATTAGATTTGTAAGGATTGTTTTTCCTGTTCCTCCTGCAGCTTGTAAGAATATTATTCCTCCATTTTCAGAATTTATTTGTGTCATTATTTTTTCATAGGCAGCTTTCTGTTCATGATTTAGTAGTGGTTTATTTTCAGTTATGTATTCTTTTAATCTGTCTATGTTATATGTGGTCTCTCTTTTATAATCAACATTTAGTGCATCTCCTTCGTTCCTTGTAGCTTCTGGAAGGCTAAGTGCTTTTAGTGTTTTGTTTGCCATGCATATGCATTGGTCTTCAATTTCTATTAAAGCCATGTTGTAGATGTGTGGTGTATAGTCAATGTTTAAAGATGGATTTTCTTTCTTTGCTTTGAGGAGGTGATCTTCACTTAGTGGGTTTTTAAACATTTCCCACAAATGTAGTGGATTAGATGGACTACATGAAGTCAGTATTATAGCTATCAATGTTCTCATTTGTTGTGGCATAGAAAATATATTGGCTTCTTCCAAAGTTGTTTCCCAATGTTGATCTGCTTCTAACAATCCCATATGCTGACAAACCTCTCTGTATGTTTCCATAATTTTTCCATCCACAGTTTTTAGTTCCTGGAAAGATTTAGGACCAGGTATTGTGTGGAGTAGCATTCTGAGATGGAAGCATTCACTATTATTCGGATGCACAGTATATAGTCTTCCTATTGCATCACTTTGATACATGTCAAGTTCTGGTATATAAGTGCCAGTTTTTCTGTGGAAGAATTGTCTCTTAGTTTTATTCCATATATAATAAGTAGCCACATCATTATATAGGATCGTTTGTGCAAATTCATCATTCTGGCACAATTTTAAAAATGCTGTTAAAGTTGTTTCCTTTGGATTTTCTGCCACACTTGTTGCTGATTCTGGTGTGAAATAAACTCTTTGGCCATTTTCCAGATGGACACTTAAATGAAGGACTGTGGGATGTCTTTCATGAATGTGGAAGCCTAGAATACGCCAGAAACCTTCATTTGTGCTAACGTACCTTCCACATTGGTATTGTAAAATCTCATCATTTTTGTTAAGGTTTCTGATATCATAAACGGCCATGTCACTGCCTTTATTTATGTACTTGCAGACATATTTTATTGATTTAACACTATTACAATATTCCACATTTATGTGTGCCTTGAAAATTTTTGATAGTAAAGGACTGTATGGGACTATCCATGTGTTGTCAATTACTACTTCTCTTTGTGTTTTCATTGTTATTTTTGTTGTTTTTCCTCCATCCTCTACAGAACGTCTTCTGTATTGTGGGTATCCATCTTCTGATGTTTGTGTTTCTTTCAATAATGCTCTGGGATATCTTTTGGTGCAGCTTTTATCTTTCATACATGGTGCTTGTGGGTTAAGAAGTCCACATGGACCATGAATCATGTTTTTCTTCACTTTTTCATGCAATTCAATGTCTTCATTTTCCTCTGGTATTTGTGCAGATATTATTTTATCAATTTCAGTGGGGTGTATTTTGTTTTTTAGCCATATTAAGTTGTGAGCATGTGGCAGCCCATGCTTTTGCCATTCTATGGTGTACATATAACAAATACATTCTCTAAATAATTCATTTTTGGTGATCAGATTAATTAATTGTGTTTGTTTTTGTCTGAATACTTTTGCAATTAAATCGTGCCTGTCATTAGATGTTTCATTATTTCTGAGGTTATTTTTGATCTCAGGCCATGTTGGGTTGCATGTAAAAGTAATGAATAAATCTGGTCTTCCATGTTTCCTAACATAGGTCATGGCATCCTGAGTGTATTCATGCATATGTCCAGTGTATGTTGCTGGCAGTATGAGTAGTGTTCCAACATTAGCTGGGTTTCCATCTTGTGCCACGACATCTTTTAAGTGTATGTATTGTTCTGCTCTGAGTGATTTTTGATTGGTTCTAATGTAAAGTAGTTGTTCAGACTCAATTTTAGCATACATATCAACCACAAACTGGTTTACCAATTTTTTGCAGTGCAGTATATGATTTTGTTCTTCATTTCTAATCATTAAAATGTATGAGTAGTAGTCCATTGCTGACATTTTTTTTTGCAAGTTCCTGTTCCTGTTTTGGGATCAATGTGTTTCAAATTAAAGTGATACCTATCTTCACCGTATGGAAAAAGAATGGGATACTGAAGAGCATCATAAGAGCGATGTGTTTCTGAAATACGTTGGAGTTTTTTATCATGTCTTTTAAGTATAATATCTCTTGGATGGAAAGTGTCCCCAGAAATGAGGGCTGCCACTTCATTTGTTTCTGGAGCATTATTTCTGCATATATGCTCTCCTGTTGGTGTTTTGTCTGCAGCTATGACAATTTGGTATTCATTTTGTGGCATGTTTTCCATTGCATTCTTGAAAGTGCGGATGAGGTTATTGTGTTCATGTAGCATTCTCTGTATGTTTAGTACTATATGTTTTTTGGTTCCTTCAATGTATGTACATCGTTGGGCTGTTTCTTTTTCCTCATCTCCCATGAAATAAATTTGAGGGAACTTTGGATCTTCTTCTGGTAGTGGTAGAAGTGATCCAATCTGGTGGTAAACCTGTCCTTGTATGGTGAATGTTGGATTGAAACCCTTGTGTTGTATAATATTTGTGGCTCCAAATGAGGTCATTTGAAAACATGAGTTGTATTTTCTAATGTTCTTTAAAAATGTTTTGAATTCTGTGTTTCTCCACTGGTGTATTCTATAAGTTAGTGTGGTCGCAATTGTTGCTGAATATTGATTTTTCCCTCCTTACAACATAAGGATTTTGTTTCAGTTTTAAATTTTCTGGCTTGGCAGAATTTGCAAATGTTGTCTAGATTTCCAATGTGTAAATTATATTGTTGTGAATAATCAGTTTCTGGATCATAGGAAAAGGCAGCCATTTTTAATGTTAATTTCTCATCTTTACTTCTCTGTTTTCTTTTTTCTCTTGTCTCTTTATTCTGTTTTAATCTATTTTCATGTCTTTTGGTAGTTTCATTTGCCCTTGAAGTACTATCAATTTCTCTACGTTGTGTTAACATGCTTTCATGTTCCTCAGAATTTGTTTCTTGTGCTTTTTCTGAATATGCCTTTTTACGTTTACTAAGATTTTCTTCCCTTTCTTGTGCTGTCTGTTGTGTGGTTTGCATTTTTCTTTTTAATCTTTCACTTGTTCTTTGCGCTATATTTACTCTTTTCTATGGTGGCATTTTGATATTCAATGTAATGGATTTATTTGATTTTTATAGTATTTTAAAATAATGTGTAATATTTGTGGAATTTAATTTTCAGCAGAGTAAATGGAGTGTGCAGCAGACAAAATGGAATCTGCACAGTGAATAGTTTTGATCCTTTCCTGTTTGTTGTAGTGTAATATTTTTACTCAATTAGATTTAATTTAAAGTCTTTTGGATTTTTAAAATCGTTTATATTAAGTTCTGAAGTAGAAGGTTGCACTCTTTAAATGGGGATGTATCTTTTAAAATGAGTGAGAACTGCTGCATTGTTGTTTTAAAGAAATAGTGTTCTATTATTTCAATGTTTTAAAACTTGAAAAGTATTTTTGAAACGTATAATATTACTGTTTATACTGTTTTTAAAATATTATGGTATGAAGTGGAAGTTTTCTGTATTTAAAGGCTGTTTTCTCTTTAAATTTGAGTGCAAAGTGCTCCGTTGTTGTTTTAAAGGAATAGTATGGTCTTGTTTAATTTATTTTAAATTATAAAAGTCTGTTTGAAATGTTCAATATGACTGTTAATATTTTTAAGATATATATATGTTTGTTAATTTAAATGTATTTTAATTTTCCCTGGGTTATTTCTGAATTCGCTAAGGTATTCTGTTCTGTAATTGTTTTTACTTTAAACTGCTCCGTAACTATTTTAAATGTGTGACACTTTTGTTTGCTCTAACGTTTATTTCGGATGTGTTTGGTTTATTCCAATGTGTATTAAAGGTTATTTAATTTATTTCTGATGGTTTTATTATTTTTGATGGTTTTTGTAACTTAAATGATTAATTTAGAGAATGGAGTGTGCTCCGTCAATAGTTTGCTTTTGAATTGCTCCGATGCGTGACGGTTTGCATAACGATTTGTGGTTGAGTAGGAATTGATCCGATGCGGTGTGCTTATGTGTGTTGAGAATTGGTTCGGGATGTGTATTTTTAAACTATATGTGTTTTGAGAGTATATTCGTAAATCAAAATTAAATAAAAAGAAATTAAAGTAAAGGTAACGTAAATAAATTAAATAGTAAATTAATTGATGATAACCGTAATCGTGGTTTATGCTCAGCAAAATAAAAAACTCTAAGTAATTTAAAGTAAAAGACAAACTTAAAAGTCGAAGGTAAATGTAAAATAATAAATTAATTAGAAAGAAAGAAGTAGGTTTTTCGTAGTCAAAGTTCTCTGCTCAAAGCTCACAATTGTCTTAGCTCCGTAACAATATGCAATCGCAAAAGTACGTAACTATGAGGGGTTAGCAAGGTAATGCAGCTCCTTTTGTACTGTTTGGTGTCGCTATTTTTCATCACGTTTGACGCGTTCGCTCCAAAGCAGTTGATTGGCTATATTACTGTGAATGCGTAGGATGGTGTGATTTGTAGTGTGCCTCCTTAAATGGTAAAAAGGCGAATAGGATGCTGGGATATGTATTTTTACCTCTGTTTTCAGCGTTCGTGTTTTGGCAATGTTTTAAAACATATTTTCGTAGTCAAAGTTCTCTTCTCAAAGCTCGCAATTGTCTTAGCTCCGTACCAATATGCAATCGCAAAAGTACGTAACTATGAGGGGTTTGCAATGTAATGCAGCTCCTTTTGTACCGTTTGGTCTTGCTATTTTTCAAAACGTTTGATGCGTTCACTCCAAAGCAGTTGATTGGTTACATTACTGTGAATGCGTAGGATGGTGTGATTTGTAGTGTACCTCCTTAAATGGTAATAAGGCGGATAGGATGCTGGGATATGTATTTTTACCTCTGTTTTCAGCGTTTGTGCTTCGGCAATGTTTTAAAACATATGTTTGCATTGGCTGTGGCGTGCCTGAGAATGACTGAGAACGTTCTCTTTCTCATCGTATTTGGCTGCCGCTCGGCGAACCGCGGCAAACTGCAATGGTTTTGGAGTATTGAAGTTCTTTCCATTTCTTGCCATTTGTGGTGTACCTCCTTAAATGGTAATAAGGCGGATAGGACGCTGGGATATGTATTTTTACCTCTGTTTTCAGCGTTCGTGCTTCGGCAATGTTTTAAAACGTATGTTTGGATTGGCTGCGGCGCGCCTGAGAACGACTGAGAACGTTCTCTTTCTCATCATAATTGGATGCCGCTCAGCAAACCGCGGCAAACTGCAATGGTTTTGGAGTATTGAAGTTCTTTCCATTTCTTGCCGTTTGTGGGGCTGTTGCCCCCGTGCCAGTTTTCTGAAACCTTCGTTGGCCTGCGGACCCACTTTGGCCATGTGCACGAATGGTGGGTGCGGGTCAGTAGGGCGAGGCATAGCAACCTATAGCCAGTTCCAACGGTTAACCCTTGGTTTTATAGGTTAAGATTTGATAAGTGACATATTTGTTATACCTTGGCCACATCATCAAACCAAATGGGGACTGCAGCCAAGAATTTAGATGGAGACTGATGAGCATCAATGAAGGAATTAGAAAAGTGTTAGAATGTGTCACTAGAGACCAAGGTCAAGATCATTCAAATTTTTATATTTCAGACCACTGTTTGAGAGCTGAACAGTAAATAAGGCTGAGGGTATGTGTGTGATTCTGTTGATATATGGTGGGGGAAGAGAGTGTCAAACAAGTGAGTCAAACCAAAACTATATCTGGAGGAAAATAGCAAAGCTGAGGTGTCTCACTTTGAACACATAATGAGAATACAAAATTCTCTGTGAAAATACTGGATGCAGTTGAATGCAGCAGCAAGATAGGAAGACCAAATATAAGATAGCTAAAGTAAACTATTAGTTTGAATTTACAAAACCTGAGCTGGGCATTTGAGGACAGGATTGTTTGGATGTCTCTCATTCATAAGAATGCAATAAATTAGAGATGAGTTGACGACACACAATAACTATCAGTATATGTACACTGTGATTGTAGGACTCTTGATGCAGTTCATCATATTTTAAGTGAGTAAAAATTATTCTGACAAATGATTCTCTTGAGACCTCTGAATGATAAATCCCCAACTATGGTGGTGCCTTCCCTGCAATATCTGCTAAGTGATACTCTGTCAGAAATATTCCAAATTATGTCTCATTTCTTGGATAAAGTTCTTAACCATTCAGACTAAAGTAAAGATCTGCTTCCTTCTAATGTTTTTACAACTATTTTAACTATTATCTTCAGCTATTTATTTACTCTCTAATTTACTGTCAGCATTTCACCCCTGTTGTACACTGCAACATGCTTATTTTATGCCAAATAAATGCTTGAAATCAGAAATTAGTACAGTACTGTACAGTGGAACCTCATACAACAAGGCTTTTGTCAGCATTACTGGCTTCACCATTATCTTGAATTGGTTCCACAAACCTATCCAATTATAATTCCACAAGTGCTCAATCATGGATTCATCATCTAGACTTTTTAAAGACTGTTCTGCATGACACCAGAATAAATGTATTTATTGTCAAATAATCCTTTATGTTAGGACCTAGACAACATGTATTAAGGGCCTAGTTGCAGTTTATAGAAATCATTTTGCTTAAAGATTGAAAATACAGCATTTTCTAATAGTTGGCATAAGCCTACACACACTGTACTTGGCAAGTAGCCTGAAAGAATTTAATTAGTTGAACTTTTCACCTCAGACTCACAGTTAGGATGGGGGAAGAGAGAAGCAATGTATACGTGACCTCATCCACTAGATGGGAAGGGGAATTCAACGTACACTTGCCTTAGGGCATCCATGCATTGAGCTGTACCATATTTGGCCCAGTCAGGCACACTAATGCCAATATTCTATAGCACTAAGAGTACATTAGCCATAAGATAAGTGACGTAGATAGTCTGGCTCAGAATCTTATAAAATACACAAGCAGCTGACAACCCACAGTTGGGGGGGGGGCGAGAAAGCTGAGGAGAAGCTCACAGCTCCGATGAGGGAGGAAACCTTATCAAGATGCCAATGACTTGATGTCAATGCAAACTTCATGGGGGCATCAGGCCCAATCCAAGAAGTCAACTAGCCAGAGAAAACAGGTAGCTATGAAAGCTGAATTTATTATGTTTCTTTCTTGCACTCACTGAATGCTCAGAGGAGAGAGACAGGATTTTAAGAAGCAAGTTTTTAAAAGTTGTTCAAATGCCTATTTTATAGAAAATAGCTCTTTTGCTAATAAAGAGATCCTATGCTAATGGAACAGTGTGTTTCTTCAAAGCAAATGGGAAATTGAGAGTGGAAGGTGAAATAAGGAACTTAACAAGCTCTAAACAAAGAGACTATTCCTTTAATCTCCAAAGACTTGGAAACCAGAAGTCCTGAGAAGAAGGGTAGCAGGTCAGCCTTCACTTTTTAAGAGAAAGGGGACAAAGTGAAGGGGGGAAACTTCAAGGAAGCCACAGGGCCACAACGTGGCACCCAAGTATCTCAGAAGGACATACTCATTCACCTTCTATTCTTCCCAGTGCAGCAAGATGATAGGGAAGAGGCACTTACTTATAGGAGTCAAAGGAAACTGACTTCATTTAACAAGCCACCCTTTACCCAGCTAATAAAAAGAAGCAGGGAAGTAACTTCTCTCACCAAGTTAATTACTACAGTCCAGGGCAGAAGCTAAGAAAGCAAGGCCAATGCACTGGGCATTTTGAAAGCTCCCCCATTCCCCTAACTGATGAGACCCGGGATGGCTAGCAGAAAATTAATCAAGGGTAAATCAGGTTAGAGTGCCAACACATGGTCACACCACGTGGGACAGTGCAGGTGGGGTGGTGTCAGCATGGTGGCAGCTCAAGGGATTCCAAAGCCCATGATCCTGATGAAGGAGGATTCCAAAGCCCATAATCCACATCAATATTGAATGTGAATTTATGTTTGTTGAAGTGTTGAACTAATCAACCAAATTTCAATACTTCATCCTTAGATGGGGAGAAGAAGTGTACCAGTCCAGAAGGAAGGTCGCTCCATCCAGAAAACAGATGGACAGTGACTGATGGGATAGTGTGTTGCCCACATCAGAGACCCGAGACCGAGGGAGAAGACCACAGGCTCAAGACGGTCCATGTCCAGAGGGATTCTGTGTGCCCTTCTCCAGCCCAGAAGTACCAGAGGAGCACTTGTACACCATTGTGCAGAAAGGAGGAACCATCCAGAAGTGAGTTGGTGATCCCAACTTCATCTTCTCTAGCTTTCAATGTCTCCACAGATATACAGATCCAGGGTACCCCAAGAATAATTGTGAGAGTATCTGCAAGGCACAGAGAAAACCAGAGGTCCGAGACCAAGGGAGAAGACCACAGACTCGAGGTCCAGATGGAAGGTCCATGTCCAGAGGGATTCTGTGTGCCATACTCCAGCCCAGAAGGACCAGAGGGGCACCTATTCATCATTGTGCAGTAAGAGGAACCATCCAGAAGTGAGTTGCTGACCACAACTTCATCTTTTCTAGTTTCCAATTTCTCAAAAGAAATACAGCTCCAGAGTACCCCAAGAATAATTGTAAAAGCATCTGCAAGGCATGGGGAAAACCAGAGACTAGTGTGGTTAGAGGAGACCACAAAGGTCCAATCTCCTACTTTCAAGGAACAGGGGTGCTATTCCAAATGCCAGTACCTGAAAGTAAACTCAGTGCCAAGTTCAAGTCCAACTCCAGTGCCAAGGAGGCAGCATTAAATCACACATGGTGTGAGCATTGGTTGTAAACCATCTTTAATGGACTTGCAGCAACAACTAGATTGTTGGTTCATTCATTGCTAGGGAAGCAATGCAGAAATCTCTTGATCAGGCTGTATCAACGGAAAAGAAGAATGCCATGCAGGAGGCCAGTGCAAGGAGCAGAGGAGAAGAAGGCATTGAGGCAGCAGTCCACAGTGCTTCCAGTCTCTGTATTGCGGCAGCTATTGCCAGAGGGAACATCACATTGCAGAATGTGTGATTGCCAGTGCAGCACAGAATGCCATCCAGTTCCAGTTCTTCCAGCGTTTCCAGTAGAGCAATGCAGAATCATCAGCAACATCCATGTTGATGAAGCAGCAGGAAGCAAGAAAATGCTGAGTGAGTACGTGCCTGCGCAACTCATAGAGACATTAGTTCCCATCATCAAAATACTGAGTTCGTACGTTTGTAAAACTTAGAATAGTGCCCACGGCACTTAAAGCAGATCTGCATATCTGCCTTTAATTAATCTAACTCCCAAAGATGTTGAAAGGGTAGGTTAATGGTATTTATTTAACACCTAGTAAAGGTCAGTTGACTGTAAGGAGTCAGATTAATGAAAAACGTCTCGTTAAGGGAAGGGAATGTATTGTAAAATTGAATAATGGGTAGAACTAGGGTGAGGGAACCTTGTTTGAAATCCTAGATTCAGATTGCCCATCTCTTGTTATGGTAGGAGGAACTGGACGGCTGAGAAAGCAGTGTGTCAAAGTGGCTTTCTTCAGAAGGGTTACAGCCTCTATAACAAGAGAAGCAAAAGCAGAAGGAAAGGAAGTGCTGATCCAAATTCTGCAGGGTCCTAAATGGGGACCATCTTTCCTGATCTATTCTTGTGAAGAGATTGGCACTTCACAGAAAGCCATTAACATGCAAATAGGTGATTGATTGTTTAACAATGTAACCGTGTTTATTTAGTTAAACCCTTTAGCATAGCTCAAAGGGAATGATAAGGAACTGGTGCGTTTCTACAGCAAGAAAATAGCCAGCTTGACTCTAACAGCACCTGGGTCAAAACATGATGGTTTAATATTAATAGTTGAAACTTGTTGAGGAAATGTATTTCCAAAGAAACAGTGGAAGGGAAATGAGATTCCCACAAACAGCCTCACAAAAAAAAGTTTTCAGTGTTTCTTAGCAAGTGTGTGCTACCAATTGTGGAACAAGAAAGCAAGGAGCATTTATCCACCCTGCTAGGTCTTCCTCAGTGAAGAAGAGAGGAAGGGGGAGAAAATTTTGCAATCCTTGGGTGGAAGGAAAAGCAAAGTGTTCCACTTATTCTGTAGGGGCAGAAAACCATCAGCAGCAGCTGAGGTCTTTGGGGAAAGACCCTACCCACCTGTAATCATAGCACAGAGAAATCAAAGGCTTTTCTCCCGGTTAATGGGTCCTAGAAAAAGGGCCAACTTACCAAGTGGTCAGTAAGTGGAAAGAACGGGAAATGTCCTTTTCCGATCTGACATTAGATGCTTTGCAACTGATCAGGCAAAATTTCCTTTTGTCAGGAAACCCAGAGGAGACGTGGGGCTAAGTCTCGCTGTGTCCACTTTAAAACTGGGAGGTTTCAAATGGGATTCCTAGGAAGAGCCCTTGGGAAGGTTTCATCAGGGTGAGCAGGCAGTCTGGCCTGAAATCCCTGTCTCCAGTAAGTTAGACTGGAGGGCAGTGAATCTAGACCACAGTTATCTAGACATAGCAATGTGTGGTGCCCTGAAACTCTGCCAAAATAGAAAGATATCTGTGATGCTTAAAGGTTGCATCAACTCCACTAAGAAGCAGTTCTGTTGGTGAGTTAAAGAACTGATATTAGTATTACCTCTATGTCCTTAACTGGAAAGCAATGGGTTAATTCATCATTGCTTTTGTGCGGAAAAGTCTGTGATCTTGAAGACCCTTGATGCTTCAATCTCAAAGACAGTAATTGATGTAAAGGCAGTGTTAATGTAAATGCTAAACTGATGTTTAGGTGAGCTCTTCTATGAAAAAGCAAACACCCTTTTAAGTGTTGCTGGACTAAATCTTTTCTATGTCATTTACATATGGCCTGGCCAGCTGTTTGTATTATGAAGAGAAAGATTTAAATAAGGTCAATCATTGGCTAAAAAAAGGAAGTGAGCCAATAATGTTGGGGGAACAGTTGTTTTCTGTTTGTTGAGCCCCAGAGTGAGAGTAATCTCTGAAGCAAAGGTTTGCTACTAGAAGGGATGAAATTGAATCTTTTAAAGTAACCATCCATAATTGAGATTGAGATGGACTGCAGCCATCTCTGTCACAAATTTGGATTGGATTGGGGGGAACCAGTAAGGAAGGGAAGTTCTGTCTTTTTAGACTGTCTTAATATGGTTCTGTAAGTTACTGTATTTTTCGGCGTATAAGGCAACTGGGCGTATAAGATGACCCCCAACTTTTCTAGTTAAAATGTAGTTTGCAATATACTCGCCATATAAGACTACCCCTCTTCCAACGGCGGCGTCTCCGGAGCCTCCTGGGCCGGGGCCAGCTCCCTTTATCTCCCTGCCGGTGGAGGGGGGAGAGCGCGGCTGCAGTGGCATCATCGTCTTCGGGGCCTCCCAGGCTGGGGCCGGCTCCCTTTATCTCCCCGCTGGTGGAGGGGGCAGGGAGAGCACGGCTGCAGTGGCAGTGGCATCTTTGGGGCCTCCCGGGCTGGGGACAGCACCCTTTATCTCCCCGCCAGTGGAGGGGGCGGGGAGAGTGCAGCTGTGGTGGATGGTTTTCCCCGCCGCTCAGCTGGTCCTCCTCCTCCTCACCCCCCCCAGCCGGGGGTTGAGGAGGAGGACCAGCTGAGTGGCGGGGAAAGCCATCCATCGCTGCCACAGTGAGGCCTCCGGAGCCAGGGGCTGCCCGGAGACCTCCACCCCCAGCTGGGGGTGAGGAGGAGGAGGAGGACCAGCTGAGTGGTGGGGAAAGCCATCTACTGCCCTTCCGCTCAGCTGGTCCTCCTCTTCCTCCTCACTCCCGGCTGGGGGTGGTGGTCTCTGGGCAGCCCCTGGCTCCGGAGTATCTGGCATTTAAGATGACCCCCGACTTTGGCACAGATTTTTCGGGGTTAAAAAGTCTAGCTTCTGCCAAGGAAATAATATATTACCTGCCATATGCAGAAGGCTACTCTGACCCTGTTCCCCAGTGAATCGGGCTATGGGGAAGCGTGCTCAGAGAGGCAAGCAGGTCACAGGATCCAAGGTCCGCCCTGCCAGGTGTTCCCAAGAAAAATTATGGGAGCCCAACGGAGCCTTTGTGAGGCATGTTCTTCCCCCTACGTCCCTGATATCTTATACGCCGGAAAATACGGTAAATAGTCATCCTAAGTATAAATTTTGTGTCAGGTGTGACTAGTTTCAGATAATATGCACCCAATTGATGTGAAAATGTTAATTGAGAGTTAGGTGATTTCACCAATCTGAAAGGAATCTGTATTCCCTGAAATTTTTAAAACTGTGTCAACATCTGTTAGAAACAGAACTATGTTCTGTTAGAAACAGAACTATGTTCTGTGATGTGTGCTTGGTGATGCAAGGGACGTATGAATACACCACAAAGTGTTAAGCTAAGCTCTGCTTATATTGGTTTCAACATGAAACCAGGAATAGATAATGGAAAAATGGAAAAATTGACTTTGAAAGCAAGTCAATATAAGTGGTGAAAGTAATATTGTATTCAATATTCTATTCTTCCCAGTGCAGCAAGGTGATAGGGAAGAGGCACTTACTTATAGGAGTCAAAGGAAACTGACTTCATTTAACAAGCCACCTTTTACCCAGCTAATAAAGAGAAGCAGGGGAGTCACTTCTCTCACCATGTTAATTACTACAGGCCAGGGCAGAAGCTCTTAAAGCAAGGCCAATGCACTGGGCATTTTGAAAGCTCCCCCGTTCCCCTAACTGATAAGACCCAGGGTGGCTAGCAGAAAATTAATCAAGGGTAAATCAGGTTAGAGTGCCAACACATGGTCACACCACGTGGGACAGCGCAGGCGGGGCAGTGTCGACGTTTATAATAGCAATGAACATGTTTTCACTTCTGACTGGCTTTCCAGCAGTATACCTGAGAGAAAGACCACCAGGGAATCCCAGCAATACAACAGAATAATTTGATGTGACTGCTGATTTAATTAATTTAATTTAATAGTCATATTTATATATGCCGCCCACTCAGGCAGAACCCGACTCAGGGCGGCATTACAACAAGTTCTAAAAACACATAAAAACACTTTAAAAGACCCACATCCCACCCACTTTAAAAGACCCATATCCCACCCACCCATCCCACCCACTATAAAAAGAAGAAGAAGAGAGAGTTCTTAATTGTTTACATAAGCCAGCAGGCGGGGGCCGTGTTCCCATTCGGGCCCCACACCTGCCCTGCCAGCCAGGTCTTCAATCCTTTCCTGAAGGGCAGCAATTCTATTTGAAGTCTTAGATCTGTTGGCAGGAGGTTCCAGAGAGTTGGTGCGGACACGGAGAAGGCCCTCCTTCGGGTGCTGGATAGATGTGCACCCCTAGCTGATGGCACTATTAGAGAGCCCCTCTGGTCCGCTCTGGTTGGACGGGAGACACTCTTGAGACGATGCGGTCTCTAAGGTATCCTGGCCCACTGCCATATAGGGCTTTAAAGGTCAAAACCAGCACCTTGAATTGCACCCGGAGACAAACTGGTAACCAGTGCAGCTCCCGAAGTAGCGGTGAGGCATGGGCATATCGCCCACATCCCATCACCACCTGGGCTGCCACATTTTGGACCAGCTGCAGCCTCCGAATGGTCGTCAAGGGCAGCCCCATGTAGAGCGCATTACAATAATCTAGTCGGGAAGTGACCAGAGCATGGGTGACCATAAGCAAGGAGCCCCAGTCTAGGAGCGTGCGCAACTGGCGAATCACCCAAAGTTGGGCGAAGGCCCTCCTGGCCACAGCCGCTACCTGTTCTTCTAGCAGCAGCCGCGAGTCCAGATGGGCCCCCAAGTTGCGCACTGGGTCTGTCTGGGGCAAAACAGCCCCATCCAGTACCAAAGATGGTAACTCCCTGGATAACATGGGGGCCCTTATCCACAGCCACTCTGTTTTGCTGGGATTCAGCCGAAGCCCATTGGCCCCCATCCAGACCCCAATGGCCTCCAGGCATCCGGATAGGATTTCAACAGCATCACTGGGGTCCACACGGGCCGAGATGTACAACTGAGTGTCATCCGCGTACTGATGGTACCACACCCCATGGGAACGAATGATCTCACCCAGTGGCTTCATGTAGATGTTAAATAGGAGAGGAGAGAGCACCGAGCCCTGAGGCACCCCATACTTGAGAAGCCTAGGGCTGGACCTCTCACTCTCTAACCACACTGACTGGGTACGGCCCTCCAGAAAAGAGGAAAACCAGGACAACACGGTGCCCTGGATCCCCAGTCCTTTGAGCCGTTCCAGAAGGATACCGTGGTCGACGGTATCGAAGGCCACTGAGAGGTCAAGAAGAGCAAGGATGGATGGATAAACCCCGTCCCGCTCCTGCCAGAGATCATCCATCAGTGCGACCAATGCCGTCTCCGTACCATACCCGGGCCTGAATCCTGATTGAAAGGGGTCTAGATAATCCGCTTCCTCCAGAACACTCTGCAGCTGGCGCGCCACCGCCTTCTCCAAAACCTTACCCAGAAAGGCAGGTTGGAAACCGGCCTGTAGTTGTTAAGGACAGCTGGGTCAGGGGATATTTTCTTCAGGAGGGGGCGCAGCAAAGCATGTTTTAGCGGTGCAGGAAATACCCCCTCCCGTAATGATGCATTTATTATTGCCCCGACCCAGCCACCTGTCGCCACCTTGGAGGCTTTCACCAAACAGGTGGGACAGGGGTCCAAAGGACATGTAGTGGCACACACAGCTGCAAGGAGCCTGTCCACTTCATCAGGGACAACAGGATCAAACCGATCCCAGATCGTACAGCAAGACTGTGCTCCGGTGCCCCCCCGACCCTCCCCATCCTTGCCAGGATTCAGCCCTGAACGAATCCAATCGATGTTCTCCACCAGATGGTCAGCAAAGTCCTCAGCCAAACCCTGCCAACCGGGCACCGATCTCCCCCTACCGAGGAGGGACCTGGTTACCCGGAACAGGGCGGCTGTGCGATTATCAGCGGAGGCAATAAGGGTGGTGAAGTATTGCCGCCTCACCACCCCGATCGCCACTAGGTAGGCCCTAATAGCAGCTCTAGCTAGTGTCCAATCGGAGTCATCCTGGGTCTTCACCCAGCGGCGCTCTAGGCGTCTCTTTGCCTGTTTGAGTTCCCACAGTTCATCCGTGAACCACGGGGATGACCTAACCCCACGGGTGCGGAGAGGCCGCAGCGGCGTGATTTCATCCAAGGCTGCTGTTGCCATCCTGTTCCACAGGTCGACAAGTGCCTCGGGTGAATCGTGTAGCCGATCCAGAGGAACATCCCCCAGTTCCCTCTGGAATCCATCTGGATCCATTAGTCGCCGAGGGTGGGCCATTTTAATAGGCCCTGCCTCCCTACGATGAAGCGTCGCCCCCAGAAAGTCAAGAGTCACCAGATAGTGATCTGACCATGGCACAGGTGAGATGACTAAATCCTGTAATCTCAGATCACTCTGCCACTGCTCCGACAAGAAAACTAAGTCTGGCATGTGACCACTGCCCCTGGTCGGACCCCGAACTACCTGAGTCAGGCCCATGGCTGCCATGGAAGCCATGAACTCCCTTGCCACCTCAGAAGCCATCCCCAACGATGGCAAATTGAAGTCCCCCAGAACCATAAGCCTCGGGAACTCCAACGCCAGCATCGAGGCGGCTTCGAGGAGCTCAGGCAGGGCATCCCTTACCCTGCAAGGGGGCAGGTACAGGAGTAAGATCCCCAACTGACCCTTGGGGCCCAACCGTAGAAGCAGGGCCTCACAACCAGACACTTGTGAAGCAGTGGCCCTAGCAATTCCCAAAGACTCCCTGGCAACAATGGCGACACCACCGCCCCTCCCCTCACCTCTAGGCTGGTGCCAAATACCGAACCCAGCTGGACACATGATAAGATACCATTGCAATTGTAAAACATTTCTAATGTGTATACATTCTATTTACACATTAATGAGCCTGAAGGCCAGATGCTGCTAATTACAGACTGCCCACTCTGTCCAAAATACGAAAACAAAATGTTCTTGAACAGATCTTTTAAATCTATTATGCAAATTCTTCTTAGGAAAGCAGAGTAATTCTAAACAGTGGCATCCAAGGGCAGCATATTGGCAAGAAGTAAATTAATAAATATATCCAAGGGGCAGGAAGAAAAGAACATTTCAGGACCAGAGTCATTGTGGCTGGATAAATAGGTAAGAAGTCCAATTTTTATTACACTGTCATATGCAACAGAATTAAAATTTCCAGTAAGATGAGAAAATGTGTTATTGAGTATTTTCAGAATTAAACAAATAACTGATATGGCATCTTTGAATATTAATTTATTAACCCCTTCTTGCTGTACATTTAAAAGAAGACAAAGTTTTGGCCTCAGCTGGTATCACTGGTATGTATTTGCTAAACTTAATAGAATTAGTTGATTTATATGAAATGTTTGAAGTGGTAGCAGTGTTAGTTTGTGCAACTGAGAGTAAACAAAACAGAGCAGCCAAAAAAGGACAACAAATGTTGTGGCACCTTAAAGACTAACTCCTGTATTTAACTGTGAGCTTTTGTGGACTTGTCTATGTCTAATAAATATGCGTGTCCAGGATGGTGTAGTGCATAGATTGATGATGGCCTAGGATTATGCAGATCATGGTTAGAAACCCACTCAATCATGGAAACCTATTGGATGAGTTAAACTGGTAAAACCACTTGTTAAATATCTCAGTTACCTTGAAACCCCAGTTAGGATCACTATAGGTTGTTTCTGACTGGATGGCACACAACAACAACAACAACAACAAGTCTTAATTACACTGAAAAGCTTTTGAATGAACCAAGTGGTTTCCATGCACAATTGATCCAATTAATTGCCACATTTTTGAGTGACAGCAAACTACTGCTTATAGATAGGTTGATTTGTGTGCGGTCGAGTTAGAACTAACTTATAACTATCTAACCAGTGCTTTCAAAATAAGTGAGATTTTAAAGGAGTGGTTTTAACAGCCCCCCATCCCCCTAAAAAACAACATTTCCATAGCTGAATGAAAATTCAAACCCAGGTCTCCTGACTGAGTCTTGTCCATTACTGTTTGCTATACCATACTGGGTATGTTATACCAGAATTAAATTAACAGATCAGTCAAGCATAATGCAGCTACAGTAGGGATCGGATTTTCTGGGTAGAAATAAGGAAAACAAATATGGTAGAAGCATTCTAATCTCTTTTTATCTTTTTTCCATTGCTTTACAAAGATTTTTTTTTTCAAATGAATTATCTGTTGCAACAAATGGGACAAAAGAGAAACATTTATTGTCATCCATGTTTTCTGTCATTCATTGCTTTTAGAGTGGAACCTTGTATAATGAATGCCCCATATACCAAAATAAATAAATAAATCACATAATGATTTTTTTTTAAAAAAAAGGGTGCCCTGCATAATGATTTTTCCTATGGAAAAAAATCATACAATGAATATTCAATGGGAAAAAACACTTAGCAAAAAAAAATGTTGTACGAACAGCCTCCACTATTGCTTTTGTGTATGCATAAATATCCAATGCAATGTGATCTGTGTGGGCTGGGTGAATTGCTAACTAGTTAAGTTAGGCATGTTTCATTTTCTTTTCCTACAGCATATACTTCACTGTAGTCTGGCCAGGTTATCCTGCTATGGCAATAGAGTAGACCATACTACAAGCAACTCAACGCTGAGTGTCAGGCAGTGGTTAACTAACCTGACAAACCTGAAGACCAAAGACCTTGGGTGCCGAAGTCCACAGGGAAGGGTGATGGTTCACAAGTGGATTAAATCTGCACCCTCCACCCCCAGGACTCTAGCCCTCTGCCCCTTGGGGCCTGGGAGGGCAGAAGAGGCGCCACTAGTGACAGGGGGTGGCTTTGACACCTGCCCCCCGGGACTCTAGCCCTCAGCCTCTCAAGGTCTGGGAGGGCAGAAGAGGTGTTGTTGGGGAGAGGGGCTGGCTTTGAAATCTGCCCCACCCCCTCCCCACCCGGGACTCTAGCCTTTGGCCTCTCAGGGCCTGGGAGGGCAGAAGAGGTGCCGTTGGGGAGAGGGACTGGGTTTGACATCTATCCCCCGACTCTAATAAATCTTATTACTTGTAAAATGCCTTGGGTTGCCCCTTAGGGTGAGGAAGGCGGTATATAAATATAACAATAAATAAATAAATAAATCCCATATGAATCTATCTTGATGTAGCTTCATCAATACTGGGGTGGAACTGATGAGGACTTTATGGAAGGCTACTGCATTATATTGTTCCCAGGACAATCTTCATGGCTGATCACAATGATGATCACCAATATTCGGATTCGGACAAGGCAAAAGAATAAGAAGAATCTCCTTCACCCATTCAGTATCTTCAACTTGTGTATCTAACTAATTCAAAACTGATGCATTAACTCAGGGGTTCCCAACCTTTTCAAGCCAGGTGCCTGGTCATGCTCTCTCAGTTAGCTTCAAGGGCCTTATGACCATTTTACCCTGCCTGCACAAGGGGGGTAGCCATTTTGTCCCAACAGCTCCAAATGAGTGGCCATTTTGTTTCTTTAATTCCCTTGTAGGAGTGGGGGTACATCAAATGATGCCATGGACCATATCTAGCCCATGGGCCATAGGATGAGAATCCCTGCACTAACTGAACCACAGACAGAATCCTGTAAATACAGCTTTTGAGAGAAAAAGGTCAGGGGGATCTATTTCTGAGTAAGGTTGTGTGTTGTTGGGCTTTTAATTTTTTATTTATTCATACCTGAATCTTTTGGAACTCATGATGACTGTAAAGCACAGCTTGTTGCATACAAAAGCCAGGAATAAAAAGAAAGGTTTTGAGAATGACCCAACTTGACATGTTGTGCTTTGTAAATAAGGAGGTAGGAAGCTTTTCTATCCTCTTTCATTTCTTAGCTGCCTTTGAATTTGATTCTCGGAAACTGAGCTATTCAGCCAGCTGGTTTTACTGGCCTCACCAAAAAGAAAGCTTAAATAATGTGGCCAGCTCCATCTGGACTTTCCTTATGCTAGTAACTGTAAAAAAAGAACAATCATTTGAGCTTTGTTCAGACATCCTGCATGCTTTACAAGCAGACACAAAATAAAAGCATAGTATTTCTCAACATTTTTCAGGCCATGAACCTTTTGATAATCATACTCACCTCATGTCCACCTTTAAACCAGCATCTTGTAATATTTTTATTGGCAATTTGAATTATCACAAATGAAAGAAGTAGAACCATTTGGAAATGTAAAAAATAATAATATTGATTTAAATCTCTCTCTCTTTTTTAAAAACATTCATCCTGCAAACATTCATTTTAAAAGTTACCAGTGTGAGCTCTGAGTCTGAAACTACTTTCAATTTCAATTTTAATTTATACCCCGCCTTTCTCGACCAAGGCCGATTCAAGGCAGCTACAACATATCAATATCAATACAATACAATATAACAACATAATAATATAGTAATGCAAAACAGCATAGATATATAATATAGTACATAAATCAATACAATTCACAATGCAGTACAGTTACAAGGGAGTTAACAAAAAATACCAAAAATGTACAATTTATAACCTTACAAAATTACAGCACAAATACAAGTTATACAAAAAAATATCATGTGAACAGTGAAATAACTAAACTGATTTCAAAATATCCCCGGCTACCCAATGTCCACGACGGAGCCAGGGAACAACCAACCCCAACCCAGCTGAGGCAAGAAAGTGTCCCAGTGGCTCCAGCAGCGGCAGCTTTTTCATGGCCCTGCCATGGGAAAATGCGAGTCATCTGTGCTCACACCTCCCCTGACCGGACAGGCCAGGGGAGGGAGCTGGAGATGGTCTGGTGGCTCGGCAGCAGTGGCTTTTCATGCCCCTCCCCATAAAATATGGGTTTTTAACCATTAAATTTGGGATTTCAGTACTGTAGAAGATACTGCACTATGTAGGTCACTTGTGGCATTGAACCACTTCTACTACTTTGCTTTTATATCAGAATTGTGAAGAAATTTTACTTTCCCCAAAATTTCAGTCAAAACCAGTGGTTTTGCTGCATTTTGCATCTCTTTTTAGTTGAAACTGATCTCTGAAAAACTCTAAGAATACATAAACATTTTAGAAACGTTCTGTCCCTAGCAAAAAATCAAGACATTATTGATGTTATTGTTATAATAGTCACTACAATTTACAAGAAATATGTTTTGCAAAGAACCTCTGTTTCTGAGTAAAAGTATGGACCTATTTCCCGTTTTGAGTTGAATACATACCAAATACAGTAGTAGAATTGAATACATACCAAATACAACTGCAGAGACTAACAGATCATACAGATAATAGCAATACATATTTTTAACACTGTGCATTTTACTGGAATTATCTCTGGGGCTGTGGTGGCTCAGTGGTTGAGAAGCTCGTTAGCTAGAAGGCCAGCAAGTTGGCAGCTCAAGACCCGGGTACTGCATGATGGGTTGGGCACCCGTCTCTGTCCCAGATATTGGAGACATGAAAGGAACCTCATTTGGGCATCCATGAGAGGAGTTTTTCCAGAAAAAAATCATTTCAACCCAGAATAATTTCTGACACAAAATTATTATTATTATACTGGAATTATCTGGAAATAAAATAGTCTGTTGTCCTGTGCACCTTTTGTTCACAAAAAAATTGTTTTTGCCTTGTTTATCGTGGAAGAATGAATCAATTAGAATATGTAAAATACATTCATTTGGATAGACACGTCCATAGAGAGCATGACAGAATTGTCATAAGAAGAACTGAGGCTTTCTGATGAGTCCAAATATTGCCAGAATGACTCACTATGGGCAAAATCAAGCACAAGACAGACTGTGCTTGGCATTTGTTGTACACCATTGGACAAGGCTCATATGCCGCTTGACCTCTCTTAAAACACTTTGCCAAAATGGTCTCTCTGCTTTTACATTTTGTGGAAATTTTAGCAGAGGAAGATCAAGCTGAAATAAATATTTTGAAATATTATTTTTAGTTCAGGTGAAAGCTAATTCTCCCTCATTTTATCTGATTCAAAGATCCATAAAATTAATGTTAGACAATTGTGCTTGATTCTTATTCACTCTATTGCTTTTCATCAGTGATCTTGCATTTTGTATGTGGCTCCACTACAACATATTTTTTTAAGACCAGTGAGGATAATTTTTTCCCCACCATTCCACTACCATGGGAAATAAATGCCCTGAAAGCAGTAGGGGTGCTAAGTGTCATTGGCTGCATAATTAGTATTGTCCATAGCTGCTAGATGGTATTGTTGACACAATGGGCACAGAGTTGGGTGGGTTGAGGAGGATGGTGGAGGATAGGGGTGCCTGGCGTGCAATGGTCAATGGGGTCGCAATCGACTGCGACTGAACAACAGTGCCACTTGAGTAAGAAGTGTGGAAAAAGTGATGGACCTTTGTTTTATGCCTTTTGTTATGGTATCCTAAACAACTTATTTGATATCCAAGGATGAATGCTACCAACGACTTGATTTATTCACGAGCTTAAATTGTAATGTATCAATGAATCACAACTTCTGCCCCTCTGAACAACCAGTCCCCACAGACCACCTTAGAACTATGGAAGGTGAACAAGGAACTACCAGTTATCTTGGCAGAACCACATGACTCTACTGCCTGGCCAAGAACAACCATGGCCTGTGTGGAAGTTCAAGGGCTAATCTGTGAAAGTGGGGTTCCCCTGAAGATGACAGCCTGTGTGAATGCAGAGAACTACAAATGATCTAGAGACATTCTAGGACAGGAGATCTCAACCTTTTAAAGCTGGATGCCAGGTCATGCTCACTCAGACAGCTTTGGGGGCCGGATGGCCATTTTGCCCTTCCTCCAATACATGGAACTTCCTGATGTGGTGAAGGTGGTGGTGGGCCGCATGAAATGGTGCTGTGGTCTGCATCTGGCCCTCAGGCCGCAGGTTGAGAATCCCCTTTTTAGGTGACGGAACTTCAGGAGGATATGTTATATGCTATACCAGTGTCCAAGGAGACCTACAAAACATATGTTTGTCAAAGCGGTGGTTTTGTCTGCTTTTCAGTTTTACTAGATATTCTTTTAAAATACAAGGGCCCTCACTGAAAGTGAGTTTGAGAAATATTTTGATATTCAATTTTTAAAGAAAGAGTCAATAATACAGTAATATAGATATATAGATATATCTATATAACTCTCTCTTCTTTTTAAAGTGGGTGGGATGGGTGGGTCTTTTAAAGTGGGTGGGATATGGGTTTTTTAAAGTGTTTTTATCTGTTTTAGAACTTGTTGTAATGCCGCCTTGAGTCGGGTTCTACCTGAGTGGGCGGCATATTTAAATATGACTAACATATATATGTATTTTTCAGACAGGTTTCACATATACCTTCTGTAATGCTAACTCAATGCAACTCCATAGTTGGATCAAACTGGTGGCCATGCTGAGCACTTTTACCTTCATTAAAAACTGTTTTATACATATCTGCTTTTGTTTTAGTTTTACTATATCTCTTAGCTGACCTCAGGCTAGACTGAATTATTGACTGAGTTGCATTCTCAAACAGTTTTAACACTTATTAAATAAGTGAGAAAACATAATTGAGACATAAATTTGCCTTCGTTTCCAAAGTTTCCGTGGTATAGTAATGAGAGAATTTTGACGGATCTGTAAATTTGACACCAAGAAAAAGGAATCACGAGGAAAGCATAAAATGTATAACAGTGAGACTTGATTCAAGAGGCAGCGTCTTACTACAGTGAGAGGGATAAGGCAGAGTTGTTAGGGAAAGCCGAGTTCAGAAGCAAGTCGTTGGAGAACTGAAACAGAAGGTTGATCCAGAAGAGTAGTCAGGTTTCCAGGCAGTGGGTCTTTAGTGTTTGGGAATCAAGACAATGGAAACGGCTGTAGGCTAGCCTAGCACATCTTTATTGCATGGAGTACAGTACGAACATGTGGAAATGGCGGACAAACAGCTCCTTTTATGCGGTGGCTATACAATTGAATATGGCTCTTCGACAGGGCATTGTCTACTGTCCAAGTGACGTCATCCTTAGTCACGCCTTTCTTGTCCAGGTGAGGTGAATCTTTCCCGCGCAGCTGAAGGCATTTGAGGAATGTGTACCATGTGAGCTGGGCGCTCGCTACTGCCCCCGGTGGCCACTAGCTCACGTCCTCATACAGAAGGTTACAGTGTTACTATTAGAGATTGTTACATCCACTCATTTGTGTGGTTACAAATATATTCAATACACAACATCTCTCCCCCCTAAGATGGGACAAAGTCCCTCAACCAAACTGGTTTTCCGCATGTGCGTTTTGGGCGTGCAGCCGTTATGCTTGACTCGGTCATGCCCCCTCGTCTGTGTCCTCCTGGCTCTTGTCCTGCAATTGGAGAGGATGACTCGTTAGTGACTCGCTGCGGACTTGCAGCTTTGGTTTGGGTAGGAGAAGGGGGAGGATGGTTTTCTGATGCGGATGTGGGCAAACTGGGGGCATTAGGGACTAAAGAAAAACCCCGCTCTTCCCTTGGATGGGTGGGGGAACACTCCGAACCCCCCCTGGTTTGGTAACTCAAAATCTAACTCCGGGGCAACAGGGACAAACTCATTCCTCTCTTTGAAAGGGCTGCGGGAAACTGGCGTATCTAAAGGATACGGGTTTGAGCTTGTGCTTCCCCTCCTTGTTTGGCACTGTTGCCCTTTGTTTTCTCCCCCTTGGGATAAGCAGGTGGGGGAGGACCCTAACGTTGAGTTTTGCTGCTGGGAACCTCTGTCCGGCCCCCAATCACTCGATGCCTTAGTTGGTCAGCGTGCCTTCTCCAGAGGAGACCTGTGTTGGTCTCGACACAGTAGGACACTGGTCCCGTTTGATTAATGACTACTCCCGGCACCCAGGCTGGCCCTGTAGCTGCGTAGTTCCTACAATGTACAGGTTCACCTATCTGGAAGCTTTTTGTGGGGCTGTGCTCAATGTTTCTTCCCCTATCCTCCACCCTGGTGGGATCCAACCTGGTTAACAATGAATGCAATTTCCTTTTCATGAGGAGTTCAGCGGGGGAGAATCCCGACGCCAATGGCATCACCCGGTATGCCAACAAAAACTGGCAGAGCTGCCGGTCCAGATCCCCTGGTCCCATGCGCCACAGCCCCTCTTTCATTGTGCACACCAGGTGTTCCACCTGGCCATTAGTTGCAGGGTGAAAGGGGGCTGAGGTAATGTGCCGAATGGCGTTGGACTCCAAGAACGCCTGGAACTCGGCCGACGTGAAAGTACTCGCATTGTCACTCACAATGACGTCAGGTATCCCGAAGGTACTTATCAGCCTGCGCAGTTGTTTTATGGTTGCAGATGATGAGGTGCTACACATTGGAATCACTTCTAACCACTTGGAGTATGCATCCACTACCAGTAGGACCTGCGAAGTCTATGTGGAGGCGGGACCACGGCCCCCTAGCTGTGTCCCATTCTCTGTGTGGAAGGTGGGACTCCTCAGGGCAGGAGCTCTGGCAACTTTCGCAGGTGTTCACCATGTGTTCAATGTCTGCATCTAGCTGTGGCCACCAGAAATAGCTTCGGGCCAGCGCCTTAGAGCGCACGATCCCTGGGTGGCTGACATGTCAAAGCCGTAGCACCCTTGCTCTTAATGCTTCTGGGACCACCACCCTCTCCCCCCACAGGAGGCACCCCCTTTCTGTGGACAACTCAACCCTCTTCCTGAAAAACGTGGCAAACTCGTCTGCGGGGGGAGCCGTGGGCCACCCCTTCTGTACCCAGGATCTAACAAGGGCTAAAGTTTTATCCTTTGCCGTGGCTGCAGAGATTTCCACGGGAAGTATGAGGGGTGCATCTAGAGCATCTATGAGGAGAACTTGGCTGTCTTGCTCTATCTCACACTTTTGGTCTCCCAGCTGGGGAAGAGGAGACCTTGAGAGTGCGTCCGTGTGGCTTATGTCTTTCCCGGGGCGGTACTCTAATGAACCCTTGTATGCATTGAGGAAAATAGCCCACCGAAGCATCCTTGGGGAAAGGATCTGTGGAGTGGGCTTGTCTGAGGTGAAAATACCCAATAGTGGCTTGTGGTCGGTCACAATGGTGAATGGACGACCATACAAGAAATCGTGGAATTTCTTTGTGCCCGCCACAATAGCAAGGGCCTCCCTATCTGTTTGGGTGTAATTTCGTTCTGCCTTGGACAATGATCTCGAATAGAAGGCAACTGGGGCTTCTCGCCCGCCCTCTAACACGTGGCAAAGGACCGCCCCCACCCCCACTGGTGAAGCGTCGCAGACCAAGACTACCGGCTTCTTTGGGTCGAAATGGGTTAGAATAGCCTCTGAGGAGAGGAGCTGCTTGAGTTCCCTGAAAGCCCGCTCCTGATTCTCCCCCCACCGCCAAACCGCATCCTTTTTCAGCAGCCTATGCAGGGGCTCTGCAATCGACGCTTTCCTGGGCAGGAAGAATGGTAGAAATTCAGCAGCCCCAGGAAGGATTGCAGCTCCGGTTTCGCGGTGGGGCGAGGGGCATTTTGGATGGCTGAGACTTTGGACTCAGTGGGTTTCACCCCCTCAGGGGTTATACGGAACCCCAGAAACTCAACTTTTCTGGCCAGAAATACACATTTGTCCCTCCGCAGTCTCAACCCCATGGATTCGAAGACTGTAAGGACCTTATCTAGTCTCTGGGCCAGTTCTGATTTGCTCCCCCCTGATATCAATATGTCGTCGAAGTATGGCAAGACCCCCGGTAACTTCTTCAACAAACGTTCCACAAGGGACTGAAATATCCCCGGCACCGAGTTCACCCCCAACTGTAGGCGCATTACCTTGAATGCCCCCTTGTGAGTTACAATGGTTTGCGCAGCAGCTGTAGCTGGGGTTACTGATAGCTGCTGGTATGCCTGCGGCAGATCTAATTTGGCGAAAAACTTTTCCCCATGTAAAGTAGCTAGCAGATGGCTAACTACCGGCACCGGATAGGCATTAGGGCGGATTGCCTTGTTAATTGTACACTTGTAGTCAGCGCAAATCCGCACCTCCCCATTTGCTTTCAACGCTGTAACAATAGGAGTCTCCCACTCTGCAGAGTCCACAGGCACTAAAATCCCCTGACCCACCAGTTTGTCCAGTTCCGCTTCAATTTTGTCCTTCAGGGCGAACAGAACCCATCGCGGCTTGAGCCTAATTGGGCAGACCTCCGGGTCTAGGTTGAAAGAAACTGGGGGCCCCTTGTACTTCCCGAGCCTTCTTGAATACCTCGGGGTGTGCGTTGCACACTGCCTGAATCTCATCCCCCCCCCGATGGCATGGACGCTGCCTATGAAAATGTCCAGGGGTTTGAACCATTGTGTACCCAGAAGGTTACACCCCCTCCCTTAGAACTACTAGAGGGAGTTTCCTCCTGAGTCGCTTATACTGTATTTCAAAATTCCTGACCCCCAACACTGGGATCCCATTTCCCTGCACGTCTCTTAAGTTCGACCTCATCTCTTTGAGTTTGGGTCGCTCCTTGGGGGGAATACGCAAAAACTCCTTATGGGAAATGAGGGAGTATACGGACCCCGAGTCTATTTCCATCTTAACGGGAACCCCTTGCAACAGTACCTCAACATAAAAACATGGTTGCCCTAAAGGCACGCTGTGGACGGCCAAGTCTTCTTCCGCATGTGGTATACGTGGTCCCCCTCTGGATCGCCGCCGCCATCATAGACTCTGCCGACGCCATCCCGTCTCCTCGTGGGGCACTTGCTATCGTCCCGCTGTTGCTTGCAGACCCTGGTGATGTGGCCCTTCCGTCCGCAGTTGTGGCACTCAGCCTTCCTGAATGGGCACTTGCTCCGCTCGTGGGACTCTCCGCAGCCATCGCAGCGCCGGCCCCCTTTCCCCTTCTTCTCACTCAGCCCCTTTCTGACTTTCCGGACTACCTCATCTTCACTGGAGCCTGGGGTGGCGGAGGCCTCTGAGGATGTGGGCGAGCGCGGGGCAGGGGGCGCCCTCCAAGTCACCTGGACTGCAGATGCAGCTGCCTCTACTTGTGGTGGCTTTGCTTTGAGAAGCTTGTACCCGGCCCTTGTGGACTCAGCAGCGAGGGCCTCTTGTAGTACCTCTTTGAAGGTGAGGTCGTGGCCTCAGGTCATGAGCTTCCTTTGGGTTTCCCCATCTCTCATCCCGCAGAGAAGCCTGTCCCTCAGGGCCACGTCTAGAATTTCCCACCATTCGCATGGGGTTGCCGCCAAACGGAGGGCCACCGCATACTCGGATACAGACTCACCTGGCTTTTGGTCCCTCCTGGCGAATGCAGCCCTGGCAGAGAAGAAAGATACCTTGGGCTTGAAGTGGTTTCTCAGGGTCGCCAGCAGTTCGGTTACAGAAACCTGTTCCACTTCTCGTGGTGCCACCAGATCCATCAGTGCTTGCACTGCGTGGTAACCGAGCATCGTGATGAGAAGACCTCTCTTCTTTCCCACGTTGGTGATGCCGGCAACCGCTACCGTACTCTTGAAGTGCATCTCGAACCAGTCCCATCGCTCGGGCTGGGTCACGTCGAACACCGGTTGCTGTGAATGTGTCTTGTCCCCATGGGAATCCATTATCCCACCTTCGTCGCCAATTTAGTGTTTGGGAATCAAGACAATGGAAACGGCTGTAGGCTAGCCTAGCACATCTTTATTGCATGGAGTACAGTACGAACATGTGGTAATGGCGGACAAACAGCTCCTTTTATGCGGTGGCTATACAATTGAATATGGCTCTTCAACAGGGCATTGGCTACTGTCCAAGTGACGTCATCCTTAGTCACACCTTTCTTGTCCAGGTGAGGTGAGCGCGGGAATCTTTCCCGCACAGCTGAAGGCATTTGAGGAAAGTGTACCATGTGAGCTGGGCGCTCGCTACTGCCCCTGGTGGCCACTAGCTCGCGTCCTCATACAGAAGGTTACAGTGTTACTATTAGAGATTGTTACATCCACTCATTCGTGTGGTTACAAATATATTCAATACACAACAGGGTCCAAGGTCCAGGGTCATTAATCAGGCAAGAGATCCAGGTCAGAGTGGCATGAAGTCAGCACAAGCACAGATTGTTCTGATAAGCTTGTGCTGGCATGTGTGTCTGCTTAAGAAGATTCAGGCTCAGGACTCACAGACAGGAGTGGTCATTACAAATGATCCCTTGCTTTTCTCCTTTGCACCTGTAGCTCATTTCTCAGCTGCACCCTGCATCTTTCTGATGTGCTCGGTTCCACCTCCTCTCCACTGACAATTGGTGCCTCAGCATTTGCTCCTATCAAGTCTTGATCAGCTTGATCAACAAGAGGCAGTGCCATGTTGACAGAGGGATGAAATACTGGCAGAAAGTCCTCCTCATCAGACCTGGGCTCCAGGGCCACAACCGTGCCCCCGAGCCCCCTAGACACCCCAAAATTGGAAAGTTTTTGTTGGAATGGCTACCAGATGTAGGAGTGGCTGGCCACAAGGAAGACATGCGAGACAATTGTGCGGTGAAGTCCAGCCCCAAACAAAGTTGGGGATTCGTATTTATTACCCTGCCTTGGGGTGATACAAGCGTAGGATGCACGTGACCCCCTAATACAGAAGGCTTGCATATGTGGCATTTTCCGGTGGTCAGGACAATGCCTGCTCTTGGACCTTGCCCACAGTTAATTAAGTTTTGGACTGGTGAAACCCATTGTTCCTGCCCTATCTTGGAGCCTTATGTGTATTGACTCTGGGTGTCTAACTTTGTCTGCTATCTGGCTTGCCTTGTTTGCCCAGCTTAATTTGTAGCCAGCAGCTGAAGATTACGTTGCTGTACTAGAGCCATCATCTTGGTTCTACCCCATTTCTACTGTAGCCATCAGCCAAGGCTTTATGATTCACCCCCCAAACTAGCTAACTAGCCCGCACCCCAATTGCCTTTCCTGCCAAGCTCCGTTGATCCCCGGATCTGTTGAAAGCCAAGCGAAACCCTGGGGAAAGGTTTAGCCAATTATTCCCGTGGACAACCCACAGTTTTCTGCTGACACTCAACCTTCTCCAGGTTTGGTGAAGTGTGGAGTTAGGGGTTCCCAGTCATGCCCCTCTCATCACTCATTGTGTTTTCCCCAAATTATCTGGTGGTGGCCTAAGACTTTTGCACAGTGCTGTATATGGATGAAACCCCAACTTACAAATGCCTCTAGTTAAGTAACATTCAACTTACATAAGGATTTTTTGCTAAAATGGTGTCCCAGTTTACGTAAATTTCCCGATTTATGTAACACAATTTCCTATGGGTTTGCTTCAATTTATGTAAAAATTTCATTTTTCTATGGGTTTGCTTTGATTTACATAAAAATCATTTCCCCTATGGTTTTGCTTTTGATTTACATAAATATTCATTTTTTCCCTATGGGTTTGCTTCAATTTACATAAAAAACCTATTTATGTAAAAGGCTACAGAACAGATTTTTTTTTAACATAAATCTGGGTTTTACTGTAAAAAAAAATCCCTCCAGTTATTGTGAAATTGAGAGAAAGCAGCATATGTGATTAAAAAAAAACCAAAGTCCTTCTATAAGAAAACTTCAGTGTAACAACCCAAGTATGTAATGAGTAAACACTAAAGTATTCACTTTATACTGCAAACCCATTGACGTGGAATCCATTAATTATATCCATTTGATCCTTTGATGAACTCTAATTGGATGCAGATGATATGGTAATGGCAGGAGCACTACAGAAGAGTAGAACATTGAAATTAGAGCTGATTAAAAGAGCCAGCTTCTTTAGCCAGAGATGCTGGTCTAATTGTCTGCTCACACTTTCAAGAGTATGTATATAATTTCTTTCAAGATAGCACAGGTGCAGGGATAAGTTTGATCACCAGTGGGTGATTTTTATCTCATTTTCAAAGCAATGAGATACAAAGTTATGTTTTACACTGCGATTTAAGGTTAGATATTTAGGTTTAGAACTTTAAAAGTGAGCTCTTGAGCCCTCTAATTGGGTTGAAAACAAGGCATAATATATTACAAGGCAAATTAACCAAAAGCAATGACAGAAGTAGAATTAACTGCAAATCTCAGTATTACAACACTGAGGCAAATTTTCTACTCTTGCCAGGGCTTCGTGCCACTACAGATCTTCTAATAGAACAAAATAGAATAGACATCAAAGCAAGATTTCATGGGTGCTATTTCCTCATTCATATATAGCACTAAAGCAAATGAGTTTTAAAAGCAAATTGTTTGTTTTAAAACACCTCTATCCCACCTGAAAGACAGCGAACATAAGCAGCAAAAAAGTAAAACAATCACTGCAATCCTGATTCGCAGATGTGCTGTCAATATGGGAGTAAGTCTTAGGTAGACTAAAAATGCTATTTTGATAATTCAAAAACCTCTCACCCAACCCCTCCCAACTTTGGCACAGATGAGCTGTGGCTTTGTCCAAAGTAAGCTGTTCTGATTTTTATTTTGAATTGGTTTAAATAAGATTTACATACCATTCAAACGAGTCACTGCTGCACTCTTATGCAGCAATAATTCTTCTTTCTTTCTTTCTATCTTTTATTTCTATACCACCCATCTTGGTGTTAACCCACTCTGGGTGGTGAACAAGCAGAAAAACCAATAACAGAATTATCCACAACAAATTAAAACCCACCACTAACAAATACCTCACAAACAAAACGAAACGAAAGTAAACTAAAAACTAGTTGACATCTGATGGCATCAGGACTGAATCTAACTGGCTAATCTTGATAAAGAAACAATGCCCTGAAATTCTTCCTTAAAAAAGAACATTTTAGTTGTTTTTTAAAAAATAGTCAGTGATGGGGCACAGCTCCACTGGTAGTGTATTCTAGGTATTGGTGCCACCACCAAGAAGGCTCTGTCTGTAGCTAAAGACTTTCAACCTATCCTCGGTGTTGACACCTGGTGCTGTAAAATGTGTGTGTGTGTGTGTGTGTGTGTGTGTGTGTGTGTGTGTGTGTGTGTGTGTGAGCTGAGGGAGAAACGCTCCAACAGATAACAAGGTCCCAAGGCATATAGGGCCTTGTATGATAACATTATCACCTTTAATTAATACTTTGATGTTATGTTGAAAGAACCACCTTAATGCAACTATTACTTAATGTTAGAGGTTGAACGATGATGATTAACAATAGTAATTAATAATAATAACTGTTTATTTATTTCTTTATAATTACAGGAACATTAACTCAGTATAACTACATCCAGAATGACAGTTGGAAGTGACCATTGGAACTCAGGTAAGCACATTCAAAACCTTGTGGGAGGGGCTAGTAGCCAGATGCATGATGATACCTGTATTCCATAATATGTGTTTGCTGTTTATATTTAACAATACCCCTTCTAACATCAAACTCATTGAAAAATAAAGTACAGTAGTGTTAAAACAACACTATTTACATATCTACACATAGTTTTCGAGATAAATATAAATGTTGTTTTGAAGGAAGACGTTTTGTAAGAATGTCTGCTATTTGTTCTTTGGTATCACAGTGTATGGTTTCAAGTAATCCCAACTTTGAAAGTTGTCATACATGTTTGTATTTTATGTCAGTGTGTCTTGATCTGTGACCAGTTGCATCTGCTTTAGATATTTTAATGACAGCTTTTTTATCTTCGTGAATTGTTATGGGATTTCCCAAATAAAAGTTATTAAATCGTTAAACCAAATTAATTAAACATACATATTCAGCTTCAGTAGGCAAAGTTGACACCAATTTTTTTTCCTGTGTACCAATATACTGGGCAATCATTTAACATTACTATATATCCTGAGGTACTTTTCCTCGATTTTGTATCTTCTGCCCCATCAGCATCAGCATAACACGTAATCTTTGGTAAATCAGCCTGTTTAGGGGCAAGTGACATTTTTGCATTTATTGAAAATTTAGGATATCTTAATATTCTTTTTACTCCATTCCAGTGATATATTTTAGGTTTATTCATACGTCTAGACAGCAAATTCACAGCCAGAGTAATGTCTGGTCATGTCCATTTTGCAATGTGTAACAGTGACCCTATTAAAGATCTGTACAATGTGTTTTCAATGAAATCTTCGTCCTCATTATGATTATTTTTTTAAAAAAAATCAGTCTGCATAGGAGAATCGCAAGGTTTAGAGTCTAGCATATTACAATTTTTAATTAGTTCAAATATTTTATCTCTTTGTGAAAAATTGAATCTGTCAATTGTTCTTGTAATTTTTACTCCAAGATATTTATCTACCTTGCCAAAAGCCTTGAGTGAAAAATGTTTCTTTAAATCATTTGCGAATTTATCACATTGTATTTTGTCCTTTCCTATTAAGAAAATGTCATCTACATAAACTAAAACTTTCTCTACATTATTTGTTCCCCTTCTGATGAAAACACATTTGTCTGCGTCTGAAGCTATAAAACCCATTGCTTCCAATTCCTTAGACAGACAGTCAAACCATCTTTTCCAGATTGTTTTAAACCATATAGGCTTTTGTTTAATAAGCATAATCTCCCTCTTCTTTGTCAATACCTAATGGAGCTTTTACATAAATTTCCTTGTCCAGTTTAGCATGCAGATAAGCTGTCTGGATGTCAAACCGATACACTTTTTCTCCTAATATGGATGCAATTACTAGGGTGGTTTTTACGCTCTCAACTCTTACAGTTGGAGCATATGTCTCTGTATAATCCTCAGGAAAAGATTGTGAAAATCCTTGAGCCACTAGTCTAGCCTTATTGTTCTGTCTCCCCTTCCCTCTTCTGGGGCACTGGCAAGCCAAGCTCAACACTTGCGGAGAGAGAGTCTCTTACTTCCATGCCGGGGTTACACTCACGGCAGAGCAGATCCAAAAGCAGAAGTCCTAGTTCAATCCAAAGTCCAGTCCAGAGTTTTTCTTAAGCCTTATAAACCGAGGCAAGAAGCAGGAGTGACAGGCAGGAACAGGAATAGGGAAACTCAAACTTTGTCCAACACAGAGCCACACCCGGAATACTGTCCATAAATTGCAGCTGTTGCTGAGGAACTTTCTCTCCACCAAACTGCTCCTCGTCCTCTAACGGAGGCTGAGGCAGTGTCAGGGGGCACTCCTGGGGCAGGGGATCCTACCAGCTCTTCCCTCTCATCTTCAGAGTCCTCATCCCCTAGGTGGGCCGTGCTGGGGACTGGGCTCACAACACTATCCCCCACCGCAGGACCCTTCTCCCGGGGCCAGCAGTCAGGACGAAGCTGCGAGGGCAACTGGTCATGGAAAGAGCAGATGAAGCTGCGAGGGCAACTGGTCATGGAAAGACGCTGCTGGGTCGGCAGCGTCGACCCAGGTGAAGTCCTCCACTCGATCAGGTATTGGAAACGCTGCTTGAGCCAATGAGAGTCATGGATGCTGTCGACCTCACATTCCACCACACCAACCCCGTCAGGCGTGTGCAGTGGGACAGGGCGGACGGGCATTGGAGGGAACACTCCGGGGCTTCCAGTACCAGAAGGGCTCAGTGGAAGACTGGGTGGATGCGCAATGAGTGGGGCAGAGCGAGGCGGTAAGCAACAGGACTGATGACAGCCATGACCGGAAATGGCCCAATGAATCTATGGTCCAGCTTCTTGGTGGGACGGTTGGTCGGGAGGTGTTTCATGGAGAGCCAAACCCGATCCCCAAACACCTGCATGAGTGGTTGGCGACCTTCTTGTAATCTTCCTTAGCCTGGGTCAGCTGCTGTCGCACTAGTTGATGGACTGCCCACAGCTCCTCCAGGAAGTCCTGAGTCTCAGGAAAGGGGAATCGGAGGGAGTCAAAGGGAAGATGCATGCTTGGTACCACAGGTTCATGTAGAACAGGGTGAGCCGGGTGGAGGTGTGCTAGGAATTGTTGAAGGCGAACTCCGCAAGGGGGAGGTATTCAGTCCAGTCGCTTTTCTGGTGGTTCACGAAGCAGCGCAGGTATTGCTCCAGGATGCCAATCAACTTTTCTGTGCCCCCGTCGGTCTCCAGATGGTGAGCTGACGACAGGCACACCTACATGTCCGGCGCGGCAATCATGCTTCTCCAAAATCACGCCGTGAACTGCATGCGTGCTCTGATCAGAAACCACCCTATCCGGCAAGCCATGGAGGCAGAATACATGTTGCAGTAACAGGCGGGCAGTCGTACGGGCCGATGGCAGCCCACGACAGGGGATGAAGTGCACCATTTTCATCAACATGTCAACCACCGCCAAGATGGTCGTGTACCCTGACACCAGCAGCAAGTCCATCAAGAAGTCCATGGAGATTGCACCCCACAGCCTGTCTGTGTTAGCAAGGGTTGGAGTAGGCTGGGAAGTGCACCAGTGGCAGCCTTCGCCTGGCGGCACAGCACTCAGGAGGTCACATAGGCATAGATGTCGTGCCACACCCG
This sequence comes from Bradypodion pumilum, assembly GCA_035047305.1. Lineage (NCBI taxonomy): Eukaryota > Metazoa > Chordata > Lepidosauria > Squamata > Chamaeleonidae > Bradypodion > Bradypodion pumilum. The sequence goes on along the minus strand of JAWDJD010000009.1, from coordinate 13,252,650 downwards.
AGGCCACCAGAAAGTCCGTAGCACCAAATTGGGGATCTTGAAAAACCCAAAATGACCCGTCGCGGGATTGTCATGGCATTGAGTCAAGTTCGGAGCGGGCCCATGGGCACATACAGACATCCTCGGTGTCTGAGTAAACCTTCCTCATAAGTCCATGGGGATGTGGGGCCCACCTCCACTTTCTGTTGATGAGCCCATGCATCCCGGCCCTGCGCTTCTCGCACCCGCGCTCACAAGTCCACTGGCTCGTGGACCGCAGCCAAGGAGGCCGCGGGCAGAACTGTCCACAAGGGTGGTGGGTCCTTGGTGTGTAAGTACTCTGGTTTGCGGGAAAGCGTGTCCGTATGCCGATTGGCACTGCTGGTGATGTAGGTCATCTGGAAGTCAAATCGGCAAAAGAACAGGGACCATCAAATCTGTCGCTGGTTCAGCTGCCTGGCTGTCATCAGATGCTCAACGTTCCGGTGGTCTGTCCGAACCTCCATCTGGTGCTGAGCCCCTTCAAGATGGTGCCAGCAAGGCTCGAATGTGGCCTTGATGGCCAGCAACTCCTTTTCCCAGATGGTATAGTTTTGTTCAGATGGGGTGAGTTTTCAGGAGTAATAGGCACAGGGAAAAAGAGGCCCACCATCATCCGGGGCCTGAAACAACACTGCTCCGATCACCACATCGGATGCGTCCACTTCCATCACAAAAGGCCAGGAGGGGTCTGCATGGCTCAGGATGGGCTCAGTGATGAAGGCTCGCTTGAGGGCCTTGAATGCCTGCTGCTGCAGGGACCCCACCAGAACAGAACTTTCTTCCATAGGAGCTGGGTGAGGGGTACCGTCAATGAAGCGTAACCAGGGATGAACACGTGGTAGTAGTTGGTAAAACTCAAAAAAGTTGCACGTCCTTCACTCGACAGGGGGTGCCCAAGAACACAGGGCCTCTAACTTCTGTGGATCCATGTCGACACCTTCAGGAGACACAACATGGCCAAGGTACTTGATGGGAGTCCGGAAGAAGAAACATTTCTCCAGCTTGGCATAGAGCTGGTGCTCCCGCAGGCACTGCAGGATGGCATCACGGTGTACTCGAAATTGCCATAGCAGGTGCCGAAGGCTGTCTTCCATACAGCCGCCTCCCGCATCCGCACCAGGTTATAGGCCACCCACAAGTCAAGCTTGGTGTATATGGTGGCCTCCCACAGCCTCTCCAGGAGTTCCGAAATGAGTGGTAGGGGGTACCTGTTCCGCACTGTGATAACGTTGAGCCCATGGTAGTCACAGCACAAACACAGGTCCCCTGTCTTCTTCTTGACAAAGAGCACCGGGGCCAAGATGGGGGAAGACGAGGGCCGGATAAACCCTCGGGCCAGGTTCTTGTCCAAGAAGTCCCGCAAGGGAGCCAGCTCGGGTCCTGACATAGGGTACAAGTGCCCCACCAGCAGCGGCGCATTGGGTATGAGGTCAACAGGACAATCGTAGGGCCGGTGCGGTAGCAAACGGTCTGCCTCGCATTCGCTGAACACATCTGCAAAGTCAGTCAGCTCAGGGGGCAAGGAGACCTCCTGGCCGGCGCAAGTGTGGCGGATGTGGTCAATGCACTGCAGGGCCTGGAAGGTGATGGCATTCCGTCACCATACTACCTGAGGGTCATGAGCCCGGACCTAGGCCATGCCCAGGACCAGAGGGAAATGGAAGTCCGCAGTGATGTAAAACCGGACTGCATCTTCATGTGTCCCATTGGCCAGGCACAAAGGTTGGGAGGCCGACGTGATGGTCCCTGACACAAGCTCCCGCCCATCAATAGTTTCTACCTGCAACGGCAGGTCCACCGGGACCAGGAGAATTCAAAAGTGGGCTGCAAAGGCCTGGTCCGTGAAGTTGGTTGTGGCCCCTGAATCCACCAGCACATGTGCTGGAATCCCCTCGGGCTGGCCAGGGATAAAGATCTGAGTGTCCAACACCAGGTGTCGGGGGGGCATGTCAGCAGGCTCCGGCAATGGCATGGTGTGTACCTGGCCAAGGGTTTCCCCTAGGCCGGGCCGTCTCTGTTTCCCAGCTGGCTGGGCCAAGAACCAGAGCCGGATGTGGGCGCCCCACCCCCCTTCTGGGTGCAGGAGGTGGCAAAGTGTCCAGGCTCCCCACAATACAGGCACAGACCCCCTTGGTGGTGCGGCACCTGCTCCTGGGCCATCAGATGGGGCTGGGCCAATCCAAGCACCATTGGCTCCTCAGCCATTGCCACGAACAGTGGGGCAGGCCGTGGCATTGCTGGTGCCTGCCTTGGGGGGCGGATGCAGCCAGCGGCTCCCGGGTGGTGCGCTGCATTCTTCGGCGCTGAAGGCATGCATCGATGCAAACGCATTGGACCACCATGGCATTGAGGGTCAGGGGGGCCTCCACCCAGACCAACTCACCCTGTAGTTCCTCGGACAGCTCATCCTGGAAGGCATCCATCAGTGCTGCATCGTTCCATGCTGAGTCCTGGCACAAAAGCCAAAACTCGGCGATGTATTCCCGCAGGGGGCGCTTCCCTTGCTGGAGGTCCTTGATGTGCCTGGCTGCCATCTAGGCCCAGATGGGGTCCTCATACATGTGGCCCAGATGTTGCCAGAAGCCCTGGTACTCCATCAGCAGCGGGCTGTTCTGGGTCAGCAAAGGTGTGGCCCGCCGAGCGGCAGGGCCAGACAGGAGGATGATCACAAACTCCACCCTGGCCCGGTCATCAGGGAAATCCTCAGGCCTCATGGCCATAAACAACTGACATTGTCCCATAAAGGCCGGAAACATCCCCAACTGGCCAGAAAATTTATCAGGCATGGCCACTGGGTATTTCCAATGAGGAGGAGGGGCCGCGGGGTGGCCTGTGTGGCAACTTGGGCTGTCAGGTGTGCCACTTGCTTCTGCAGTAGTTGGTTGGCTGCCTGCAGCTGTTGCAGCTCCTCCATTGTGCCAGCAACCTGCCCACTTGGGGTGATGGACAAGATGTTCTGTCTCCCCCTCCCTCTTCTGGGGCACTGGCAGGCCGAGTGTAACACTCACGGAGAGAGAGTCTCTTACTTCCAAGCCGGGGTTACACTCACAGCACAGCAGATCCAAAAGCAGAAGTCCTAGTTCAATCCGAAGTCCAGTCCAGAGTTTTCCTTAAGTCTTGTAAACTGAGGCGAGAAGCAAGAGTGACAGGCAGGGACAGGAATGGGGAAACTCAAACTTTGTCCATCACAGAGCCACACCCGGCATTCTGGCTCCTTATATCCCCCATGGGGTGTGGAATAATGCTTCCTAATTACCTCTGGGCCCTTCCCCTCTGCTTCTGTTGGAGTCACTTCACCTTGCTCCGATGTCTGGCATCTAGCCACGCCTCGTCACCAGAGCTGTCCGTAAGTTGCAGCTGTTGCTGAGGAACATTCTCTCCATCAAGCTGCTCCTCGTCCTCTAACAGAGGCTGAGGCAGTGTCGGGGGGCCATTCCTGGGGAGGTGGATCCTGACAGCTCTTCCCCCTCATCCTCAGAGTCCTCATCCCCCAGGTGGGCCAGGCCAGGGGCCGGGCTCACAACACTTATAGAAAACCTGATTATTGTCGAGAGGTTTAATTCTAAATATCCACTTTGTTCCTATCAGTGTTTTTTCTTCAAGATTTTTTTCACTGGTGTATATACTTTCATTTCCTTTAAACTGTACATGTCTCTCTGCATAGCCAATTTCGAATTTTGTTGTTAATCTGGGGGAAGTCTTAATATGTCTTGATAATTATTTGGGGTGATGTATCCATGGGGGATCTGTTAGAATACCTAGTGTGGATACCTGAAACTGTGGATATATTTCCCCCTAGGATTTTTATTGAATATTTTCAAGACCCACAGGTAACTGAACCTGTGGATGTGGAAGGGGGTAGCCTGTAAACAATGACATGCCAGTAGTACAAATTATTATAAATTTGATCTGAAGACCAGCTTAAAATAGTGTTTCTGTTTTTGTTGCCTTCATATTTAGAATTACCTTACAGAATATTTATTTGCACTGCCAACACAAGATCATTGCTGCAGTCTTGTACAACAATAATTCTCTTAAGCAGAAGCACAAAAGCAAAGAAGGAGACTCTATTATGCAATGCCCAGGAATTTTAATTTGTTCTCCTAAAAATGTACCATAATTGTGTTTCCCAGTTCAAACAAGGATTTAATAATTCATCAGTCAGAAAGCTAATGGTAAATTATATTTGATGTCTTAGATGAAACCTTTGGAGCAAAATGAGACCCAAGTCTCAGCTTTTAAGAGGATTCTCAGCACGGAGATCTTAATATGCTGCTTTGTCAAAATTGCTAATACCTCCAGCTGGAGTTCCTGATATGCTGCAAGGTAGATCATTCTTGTTCACACATAATCAAACACCCAGGGCATTATAATGAGCATAATGAAAAACTGGCATCCATTATATGCCTCTTCTGAAATGTTCCTCCAATAAGAGATTATTTCTGAAGCCAACACTCTCCAGTCACTGTTCACGATGTCTGTTGTCACACAGGGGTGCCTTAGACATGCTTCCATAAGGTCACAAAAGAACATTCCGTTTCCCACATTCCATGTTTGTGGCTTACTTTAAACACAAATATAATTGTATCTGCCCAGTTTGCCTCTCCTTTGTAAAAAGTTTGCTATGTTTTTCTCTTTCTCTTTTCAAAAGACAATAGTTCTTACAACTAAAACTTTTGAATTATATGGATATACTATAGCTGAAGGAGACAGCCTACCACAATAGGAAAATAGCAAAATTGTCATTAAAAAAAGAAAGAAAAAAAAAGTTGCATTGTTCAATCACTTCTGAGGTGCTGTGTTGTTTTCCAAGACCTATGAAATTGTATGATCAACAATGACTAAATCATTTAGGATGATTTTCTAGCAGCCTCAAGTCCTTTGAAATGAAAACAGAAAGCAGAGCAGAAAAGAATTGCCTTTTGGCCTTCTTACAGTAGCCGCAATAAAGACTCTTTGGAGGGAGTCAATTTGAAAGCATTGCAAACAGCAATATAATATATTTCTCTCTTACTATCTAGCCATAGTGATTTTGTTCTTTGAGAACTTCTGACAGATCCAGCTAGAGTGTCATTCTTGTTTGGAGGCAAGCTATTATCTGATGGGAATTGTAGTTTCTTACTGTGAGCACTGCTTTTGATCACAATAACATTTTAAAACTTGTCAGGTCAGCAAAGAATGCAATATGCATAGCTACTCACTCCTCTGAAAGGCTGGGCTGGGGTGTTTAAGTGGATTCAGAAACTTACTAGAGCTCCTTCTCTAGGTCTACTGATCTAACAGCCACACTTCCTTGATTTGCAAATGACATTCAGTTAGTGAAAAAATATGATCATGACTAAACTTACCCTTTTTTGTGGTTGTCACATTTTTTCCAGACTGTTACATAACTTACCTTAGACTGGAAAGTTTTAGGACCAAATAAGTTGATATTAACATAATGTTCTAATGCCACTGCCATTGACACCGTCACCGCTACTACTACTACTACTACTACTACTACTACTACTACTACTACTACTACTACTACTACTACTACTACTACTACTACTAGCAGCAGCAGCAGCAGTAGTAGTAGTAAATGCTGGTTCTTCCAGCTTTGGTTGCTTAGACAGCTGCTTCTCAAGAAATAGGATCCTTGCCATTTTCAAATGTCTTTTTAAAAATATTTTTTATTAATTTTCCGCAAAAACAAGAAAGATACACAAAAATAACAATAAACAGTAATAATAACAATGTATAAAAATAAACATAATAAAAACACAATTATATTAAAATTGTCAAACATTACATGCTCAACATTGATAATGCTCCCCTTTGTTTTTCCTTTAACATTCTATCTTGTCAATTTCGTCCTCTTTCAATAAACGACCTTTATAATACTTAGCACTTATTAATATAAAATATATTTCTATTATTTCCTTCCAAATGTCTATAACCTTGACTTATATAGTGAGCACTAACCCATCCAATAAACAATACAAAATAATAATAAAAACACCTGGTGATATATACAAGCCTTGAGGATCACAGTCTTACAGTTCTAATTTTTCCAAAAACTCATATAATGTGGTACTGGTTTGCTTCCTTTATCCTCTAGTAATACAAATTCCACAAATGGTCTCCATATTTCCCCAAACGTATTCTCTTTTATACCTTTTTATGTTCAATTCTCATGTCAATTGATCATTTAATGCAATTTCCCACATTTCTTTATATCAATCCTCCAGTTTTATAACTAAATCATTTCCCCAATTTTTCGCTGTACACTTTCTTGCCACGGTTAACATTATAGAAAACAATTCTTTTTTATTTGTACATATGTTCATATTATCTATTTCTGTCAAAAAGGCAGCACCTGACTCCAATTTTACATCAACTTTCAATATTCCTACTATCTCTTTTTCTATTTTGTTTCCAAAATCAAATCAAATAAATGAAATGAAATGAAAAAAGCACTTGTCATTTTGCAACTCTACCACATATGTTCATATGTCCCGAGGTCACTTTTATATCTCCAACAATTCTTTGATTTAGTACTATCTATTTGATGCAGTTTAATCGGGGTCAGGTACCACCTCCATAACATTTTGTAATTATGTTATTTTACCTTAACTGATAAACTCCTCATAATTCTTCTATCTTCAAATATGTCTTGATGACTTCTGAATTAGTCATCTAATTTTAACCTCAGGGATTCAGACAAAGTAAACTAGAGCTGCTCACTAATTCTCAAACAAATATGTGAAAACTCACTAAATTGGTGGTGGTGGTGGTGAGTTAGATGTCTTTAGAGTGACCACAGGATAAAGCAATATTCCTACAGATCACTTATGTTTCATGCAGCATTGATGGGGTTAAGAAGTTCTTATTTCTACCTCCATGAGGAAATGTAAAATAATACATAGACTTTGCTACTGGTACCATAGGAACAAGCAAATGACAGCCAGATTCCTAAACACACTGGAAGATCTCTTCTGGACAGTCTAACCGCTGCTACACTACAAAAGATCAGATTGAGAACATTGATGCTGTATCTCCCCCTCCCAATCCTGAAAGAAAGAGACAGACACAAATTCTGGAGTTTAACTAGGGCTACAACTTTATTAACTATGTTATTGTGATTGATACCTTCTCATTCCAACAGTGGGGCCAAACATAGAGTAGATACCTGTGGTGGAGCCGTAGGGGGGTGGGCTTCCTATCTGGCCCAGCTGAAAACAGAGAGTAGGTGGGTGGAGTGTTTGCTCTTCAAAAGAGAAGCCTAAACAGGGGAGGTATAAGTTGCCTTCTCTACCCAGCCAAATGGTAGGCTCCCATTGTGGCTTGCATTGGTCCATTTCTGACCTGGGAAGAAGTGAGCAGAGATCCCCTGCCCTGGCAGCTTCACACTTCCATGGAGGCAACCATATTCTTATAGTCTCTCAGCAAGTTTCCATAGATTATGGTGGCAGATTATTGGATGAACCCTACATCTGACAAATGCATGTCTACCCTGTTTGTGAAATTGATGGCCTTGTGTAGCCCTGAGGTTGTAGCTATTTGAGTTTTGTAATTTGTGGGATTTTTCACACAGAATTGGAAATGCACAAATACCATAACAGACCACAAAGTTCAACATCAAAAGACAACACAATTAGCCAAGCATGCATCAGTGTGTCCTTTTACAGGTATAAAGTAGGCTGAGGGCATCTGGTACCTATCCATAATGCAAACAACATTTCCACAGTAATTTCTGTAATCAGTTTGAATTGTCCTTTGTGAGGCTGAAATAATACTATTGACATAACCTGCTTCTTGTCAAAAGTAGTCATCATTTTAACATTTTAGTTTGTTTGAATCTTATCTATATTTACTACACATCTCTCAAATGTGTAACACTCTGGTACAAGTACAGAATAACTGTCCTTCATTGATGAAAATGAATCAAAGATTAAGATTTTTTTTTTTTACTGTCACATGTGATGACAAGTCATGCTGATTTATGCTTCTTCAGATTTGCTCCTAATTATAGACTTACCTGATTACAGGTGTTTTTCATACCAACTTAATCACACACCAATTTGTCAAGTGTTACAAACTTGAGCTATACAAACAATAAACAGATGGCAATGGGCATACAAAAATATACAGGATAATGATACTAAAAGCTTTGAAAGCCAAAGGTTCGCTGACAATGCCACTCAAATTGTTGCAGATACAATGAAACATATTGCTATGAACCAACTGCGATTCTAAGATATGGTTTCCAGACAGTTTGAAAGAGAAAACAAAACATCTGAACTTATTATTCTTCTATAACTTCAAACAACATGAATCTATAAATCTATCCATCACATTATCATTGAGTTACTCAGTTTCCAATCTACCATCCAACTTTTGAATCATAGTCCAAATTTTCCCCACATGGATATTCCTTTCCAAATACACATTTTGATCAAAATTGTACAATTTTATACTGTACATAATTAAATGTGCATTTTTGTAATTGACTTTACAATGCTTCACCTAGGAGATAGAAGCATAGCAGGAAAATGATTCAAGGTTTTTACCTTACATGGAACAAGAAATGGATGTTGTTCAAGTTAGATTCTGAAAAGGAAGACACTCTTGAAATCATATTGTGAATATTCACTGGCTATTGGAGTGCATTAAATGATTACAAAATAATATTAGGCTACGTTTTATAGACTACAGCAAAGTATTTGATTGTGTGGATCATGAGAAATTATTTCTGAAAGAAATGGGTGTGCTTCTGCAAGTCATTATCCTGTTGCATAATCTGTATTGTGTACAAGAGCTACCATTAGAACAGAATAGGGAAAGAGAATGGTTTCTTTTGTGCAAAAGATGTCAGAGAAGGGTGTGTTTTATCCCTTTATCGGTTCAATCTGTATGCAAAACATATCATATCAAAAACCAGATTTAAGATGAAGTAAGAATGAAAATTGATGGAAGAAACATTAATAATTTGATATGCAGATGACAACATCCTACTGGTAGAAAGAAGCAAACACTTCAAACAACTTTTAAAAGAAAACACAAAGGAGAAATTCAAGTTAACATTAAGTCATAACAATAGAATAACTGTGCAACTTTAACACTCTTTAAAAATTTGAGATAGTTGAAATTTTCTATTACTTGTTTCAATCGTTAGTCCAGATGTAGACTGCAGCCAAGAAATCAAAATAAAACTGAGACTCAGAAGGGTAGTAATAAAGGGATTAGAAAATATCATCAAGTGTAAGCATGTGTCACTGGAGATGAAGATCAAAATCATCCACACTCTTGAATGGGTGTGAAAGATGGACAGTAAAGAAAGCAGACAGAAAAAAAATAATTGATTTATCTGGAATAGGGAGCTGGAGATACATCAATATATGTGCTGAAATTAAAGCCATTACTGTACAGGTTAGAGCTAGTGCCTGTCACCAGAATTTGTGGAATAGGTCTTGGACACATAAAGCACATAGATTTTCAGGCAAATAAAAATGAGGAAGCAATGCAATCATGCTTATTTAAAGTGGTGGGCATCAGCAGGTTCACACCAGTTCGCCAAAACTGGTAGCAGAAATTCTGGCTGGTCCTGATGATCCAAGTTTTGAAATAATGTAGTCCTAATTCAGGTGCAATGAAAGTCTTTTCCCCTGGCCATGCCCACCATACCACACCACAGTGTGGTAGTAAAATTTTTGGATCCCTCCACTGCTTATACACCACCCCATAGCACTTAGTGCACTCTCTGGGAGGTTCACAAGTTAATTATGCAAACAAAGGCCTGCTTTCTGGGAACGCTGGGCCCATGCTGCAGAGCAGAAATTTCAAGCAAAGTTTTTAAGCAGAGTTTGGTCAAAACATTAGAGATATGAATTGACCCCCTTCTAAAAGGACTAGGCCCTTGTGACAACTCCCTCATTTGCAAGTGATCTAACCAAAGCCGAGCCAGCTCCGCTTCTCTCCATGAAAGAACTGCATTTCTGGGATTACTGCCAACCCTTCTTCTTATCGGTGATTCTTCTGGCTATGTTCCCTGACTCCAGATAAGCAGCAAGGACAGGCAGACAGAGAAAATGCCTTTTTAATAATTGTTTTTAACCTACTTCTACATCTACTGTACATTTAAAACATATTGCTAATAAAATAAAAACATATATAATCAGTCTAATTAATTAATAAGAGAATGGGGTTTCTGAGCCCCCTATATCTAGATGGGCATCTTGAGGACCAGAGTGACAAGGTTTCACCCTCTGAAATATTATTTCTCTCTCCTCCTCCTCTTTCATTTGAGAGCAAACAAAGACCCCCACCAATCTTCCCCCTCCCTCCATCACGACACCATTAAATGATTTGTTTTAAACATCTGAATTGAAGACATTAGGCAAACTAATTTGGACTTGCACCTAACTTTGGACTTATTTGAATCAATATAACATATGTAAGGATTTTTGGACTAATTTTGAAGACATTTTTGAATTTGAACTTTTTAAAAATAATATGAGTTAAAGTGAGGAACTGAATACAAGTGGATTTGGACTTGAAAAGGGGGGAAAGACTAGGACTGATTGATCTAATTTTTTGGGTCTGATATAAAATCAATTAACACACTTAACCTTTGAAACCTCATGAACTAAAGCTTTGATCAGTTGGACTTTTTTTTAGGGAATCCCAATTCTAAATTGCAGACTTGACGCTACGAATTTTATGAATTTGGAATGATTTTGAGACTTGAATTTCTTTTTCCCCTCTTTTTTCTTCTTTTTTCCCTTCTTTATTGAAATGTACATGAAATTCAGTGTTTTTATATACCGTTACTTTTTATTACTTATTACAATTGCTAATCAGAATTAATTGATTTGACATATCATCACAGCTACAAACCAGATCCGATTATCCTGATAATTTCTGCTGTAATCTAACTACACAATTGATTTGCTATATTCTGTTATTAGTATCAATTAGAATTTAGAAATTAGGTAAAACACACGTATTAATCATCCCTAAGTTCAAATTTCATATGAAATCTAGTGTGTTTACTCATCATTATAATTGCTAATCAGAACTAATTGAAGTGATCTATCACCACAATTACTAATTAGATTTGACTTCTTGAATAATTTTTATGCAATAAAAGTACACTGCCTCTCCCTGCTGCAGATGCCATCTGTCTCCCTCCCAACCTCACCTGCGGGAGGATTCAAGAGGCACCTACAACCATGGGGTGAAGGACTTCGCTGCCTCTCCCTGGAGCCCACACCACCAGCCAGGGATTTGAGGCAGCTGCTGCAGATGCCATCTGTCTCCCTCCCAGCTTCACTGTAGGAAGGTTTAAAAATATGTCCACAGCTATGGGCCAAAGGACTGTATGTTCTACAGACTTAGTGGGTGGGTTAAGGTTGAGATGCTTTATAATGATGTGATTTTGTAATTGTTTGGGGTTTTGTTGGAATATTTTGAAATATTTTTTCTGCAGTGTGATATTCTGTGATTGTAACTGCGACATATTGTAGGCCGCCCAGTGAGTGGGGCAGCATATAAATCAAGCAATCAATTTTTAAAAAAATAAAAATATATAATTTTGTTAATAGTATCAATCAGAAATTAGATAAAAATCTACTTATTAATAATTTCTAAGTTCAACATTGAAAACTAGCTTCTTTGGGTGAGGTAATTACAGCGGATTGATGGTTAACTATACTCTAATGAAGCTCTTTGATTTTGTATATGAGTTGTAATTGGAAGTGCAAGTTGATGAGCCAGCGTGGCTGAGGTAAAGACAAAGAGAAGAAAGTGTGCTGGTTGAGAGATAGAGAAACATCGTCTGACAGGAGTTATAAAAGATTGGTTCGCTTAGAAGAAGAGCCTAAAGATATGAATAAGACTCTGCAACAGGAAGTTAAGGACATAGAGGAACAGGAAAAAAATGAAGAAAAAGGTATCAAATGTCTGTGCTTTTCTGGAATTGTGGAGGTTTTTGTTTGTGGATTTTGTTGTTTTCTTTTTTGTGTATTAATGGGTTTTTTAATTAATTAATTATTTTTATTTTATTAATTTTTATTAATGTTGGTGTTTGTTGTTGGTGTGTACTTTTGTGTGAAGAATGGGTTGCCTGTTGGTTCCTATTTTCCCATTGCTGCTTCGAATTTTGGTTCAAAGTTAGCCGGCAGTTAGCCCTCTCTTCCCCCGAGAAGGTTTGTTAGGTAGATCAGGGGAGAAGGAGGCAGAGAAGAGCTATCTGCCTGACGATAGTTCTCTCCTCTCTGTCTATTTTCTCTCCTGGCTTACCTAACCGGAGATCGGCAGGCAGCAATCTGTAAGGGGTGGTGCTCTTCCTTGCGGATTGCTGACTGCTGCTTTTGTATGACCTTTGTCAGAAGTACAAAGGCAGCAGCCAATCATTCGCCAGGGAGGGTGCTTCCCCTGACGAACTGCTGCCTGCTGCTGTTGTTTTTTTCCCACCCTGGCTCAACTTTCCTTCAGCGGGGTAGCATGGATAATTAGGAGTCCCTCTTCTCCCTGTTTCTCCGGGAAAGAAGGCTGGCGGGTGTCTCGTGGTGGATTTTTGAGGGTGTTTGTTTTGTGAGGCTGTGAGGCACTGCATATGACTGCTGGGGACTTGTGCTCCCATTGTGTATTTTAAGTTTATTTTTTGCAGGTTGGTTTTCTCAGCGTTCTGCGTGTTCTTGGTGCGTAGGACACTGGGACTTGTAGTTTTGCATTTTTGGTTTGCGTTCGTGTGGCGGTTTTTTCCTCTGGCTCATTCGAGGGCACTATTGTTGTGGGGGCTGTGCAGCATGTCGCTTCGCCATAGAAGCCAAAACAATTAGGATTCCTGGGGAACAATGGGAACATGTACTTACGGGATGCACAAATTATAACTCCCAAAATGTGGTGTATACTATCATCTGCCCATGTGCAAAGTTTTACATCGGTTGCACTGGATGTCCACTGAAGGTCCAGATCCTGGAGCATCACTCCCGGATCCGGAGCCACTTAATCTGCGCCTCTAGTGTCTCATTTTCTCGATAATAATCATAATGAGGATGACATAAAATTTATTGCACTAGAAAAGATACTTCCCAATATGTATGATAAAATGGATATGAACAACAAGTTATTACGGAGGGAAGCTCATTACATCCATCTTTTTAAATCATTAGTACCATTAAGATTAAATATAGATTAGGACCTTAGCTGCATCTTGTGAATTGTTGAATTGTCGCTTTTGGTAAAATTATAACTGTGTTCTCTGTATTATGACTGTGCATTTTTACAAACCATCACTGTTGCTTTAAGAATTCTCAGTGTTCCCAAGCATGATTACACCTGGCCTTGGTAGAGTGAGAATATAAGCAGTCCTTTTGACTGCATTAATAACGTCAAGGCCATTAGAACTCTACTACTAAGCCTGACGCGAATAAAATAAAGGATAATAATAATAAATTCATTACTAAATTGTACCTTGAGGTAAGTCAAATTTATCTGACTGTAACATGCTTGTAAATAATGTATAAAGTATACTTATAACTGTACTTACATAATTGTATTTACACCACTGAATTTACACCATTGTAAATATCATAATGTTGTATCATTGTAGAAAACCAATGGAAGATTTTCGAAAAGCTGTAAACCAGAGAGCTTCGTTTTCTCTCAGCCAGTGAGGCATTTATTTTCCTGCAAGTAAAGGATTTTTGTTGGATGGAATTTTGTCTTCTCGATTTTAATTGGCCATGCTGCATTTCCCAATGTTATTTTTGCTTGCACCTCTCAGCCTGATTGGCTGTGGCACGGTGCGGCTCAGAGAACATTGGGAAGTGAAGTTCTTTTCCTTTTTTTGCATTCGTGGGGCTCTTGCCCCACTGGTGCCTTTCTCAACCCTGCAGTAACCTCCGGGCTGGGTTTGGCCGAGTGCAGGAGGCTTGGTACAGGATAGGATGGATGGGTGCAGAAACGTATAGCAAGTTCAAAAGATTAACCCTTGGATTTATAGGTATAGATTTAAAGACATAGCTACCCCGAGATTGAAAAAACTGTTCAATTATATATTGGATAGAGGAATAATTCCAGCTTCTTGGTTTAGGTAAATGATTGCACTAATTCCGAAACCTGGAAAAGACCCTGAAAAATAATAATCTTATAGGCCTATATCTCTAATATATCAGGATGCTATGATATTTACTTCTGTATTAGCAAATAGATTAAATACCTTTATGGGAAATTATATAAATATGGACCAAGTTGGCTTCTTAAAAGGGAGGCACTTGACAGATTTAACGAGGAGAGTACTGAATTTATTGGATATCGTTGTATGAAATAAGGAGAAGGTAGGATTTCTGTTCAATTCAATGGGTAACAATCAATGAAATAATATCTTTCTATGGATTTGGATCAAAGTTTAAAACAAACTATAGAGCAATTATATCAGCAAGGTACAGCAAAGGTTAAAGTAAATAATGCCTATACTGAAGATATAAGACTCAAAGCCGGAACTAGGCAGGGGTGCTCGCTATCTCCAATTTTATTTATAATGTCTTGCAATGGTTCTCAGAAATGATAATAACATAGAAGGATTGATTGGAAATAAAATAAGCTTATACATGGATGACATTAGTGATCATGAAACGTCCAATGAAATCAATGTAAAAAATTCAGGGACATCTAATGGAAATTGAGGATATGACTGGTCTATGAATAAAAGGGGGATTAGGAATGCCTAATCTTAAAAATTACTAAAGAGCATTTCAGATTAAAAACATAGTTATGATTTTGATGAAAGAAAAGGTAATTTGGGAGGATTTAGAGATAGAGGATCTTGCACATATAGGTAACGCAGCTTTTTTAGATAAGAATATTGGGAAAGTAGCCCAGTCGCCATAGGTCCAAAATGGCAAAAACTGCAAAATTTTAGCACTCCTCTCCGTTTTTCAATTATATCTTCTAAATCAAGCGTTTTCTTTGTACCACATGTAATGAGAAAGATGTAGAGCATTACATTTCCTTCAATTATCACTGGTCAAACTTATTTTTAACCCCATAGGTACCGAGATACAGAGCTTTGAAAAAGTGCTAAATTTCTCTCTTGCATTTATAGGAGATTATATTCAAGATGTTGTCAGGGGCTGCGTTTTGATTGGCTCTGATGGGAACAACACCTTCCCTTGTCAGTGGCCACCCCCAAACTGATGGTATGATATCGTCATTACCTAGCCAGATCTGGACTTGGAGGTACGTGCGAAAAATATGGTGGGTGGCAGCGTTTTTGGTAGGAGGGAGTCTGGCCAAATGGAACATGGGTTTGGCCACCAACTTGGTAAACAGTTGGTACTGGAGGTTGTCCAACATGTCAGTCTCCATGCTCCCCCAATACAGCACTACCAAAAACTTCTCCCCTGCCTCAGAAATCTGGGAGGGGGTGGCTTCCGAGTCTTTAAAAGCAGCAGCCAAAAAGTATAGGGAACTAAAAGTATAAGGCTGATGGGGCATTGCCTCTCCCACTCTTCTGAAAATAGATGTTTTTGTGGGTAGTGGAGGCAAGGGTTGTCAGTATCACGAGGAGATTGACATCTTCACCTGTGATTACAACGCTGTCATATGGAGCAGCCTTCGATATTGCTGTTCTCACAATCATAATGTCTGAATCTTCAGTAGCCTGTTGCACTTCAATCCCCTTTGCTGGCATTTCTGTCATCAGCATTGTGATCAAGTATATTTTGTTGATGTCATTTGATAAAAATGACTCTTGAGCTATCGTCACGGCAGTTGTTACCTGCCAAATTCCTTTGACAAAACACTGTCCTGGCTCACTGGAAGAGGCCATTGGAACTCCTGTCCAGATAATTGTACACATAATCACTGTCACTCAATTTGAAACAAACATAAAGAAAGGAGCAAGCAGCTTCAACGACGGGACACAACTGAAAAAACATAAAACGAAAATTAAGTCTTTAATGTACTTTTGAGACATGTAGGTAGGTACTGAATGAACAATTACTGAGAAAGGTGTGTTTGTGAGTGGTGGGGTGGGGGTCAAAATTTCCAAACTGAAAGACGAACTCAGTTTTCATGCTCTTTGAACCTTAGATGTACACTGTAAGTATGAACATCCTACAGAAGAGGGGGTAGTGGGAAGGGGAAGGGGAGGGAGGGGATGTAATTGAATGTTTGGAAATGGAAGTAGAATCCAAAATTCCATTAAATATGTTGCAAAATACATAGGAAAAACCAGCCTTTTTAGCAGTTTTTTAAAACAAATTTGAGAAATTTAGCACTTTTTCAAAAGCCCTGTGTCTCGGTATCTATGGGGTTAAAAATAAGTTTGACCCTGACAACTGAAGGAAATTTAATGCTTTACAACTTTCTAATTACATGTGGCACATAAAAAAATCATGGTTTAGAAGATATAACTGAAAAACTGAGAAGAGTGCTTAAATTTTGCAGTTTTTGCCCCCCCCCCCAAGGAAATTTTGTTGAATAAATTGAGTGTAGCTCCACTGGGCACCGATACACAACATCCCAGAGTTTCATTAACGTGGGAATTTTTGCAAGGTCTAAAGTACATCTTGACTGGGCTAAAGTCAGTATTAAGAATAGTATGTTAAAGATATTATGGGATGTTTGGAAAAAGTCTAAGAAAAGATTAGCCCCAGAAATATCCCCGATAATCGAGGTTGAAGATATCCTAAATTTCCCAATTAAAATCGATAAGAGGATGAGATCTATGTTTATAAGTAAGGATGCGTACCTGTTGAAGGACTGAATTCAAATTTGTAATGATGAAGTGGAAAAAAAACCCAGGATTATATGCAGAAATGAGGCTGGACTAGTTACAGAAAATAAGATTAAATAAATGGAATAATAAAAATTTTAACGGAACCAAGTTTGGAAAGGGATAAGACAGAATTTGAAAAGTTGCTGAGGAACATAAGACATGGAGATTTGGGATTAAATGGTTTGGTGAGCAAAATTTATAAGATTTTAAACACAGAGGGTAATTCACAAGAGACATTAAAGAAAATTTGGGAACAAGATTTAAATATAAAAATTACAGAAACAAAATGGAGAACTATTTGAAAAAGGAGGATTATGAGAACATTATCTGTAAGAATTAAGGAACACAACTATAAAATACTGTGGAGGTGGTACCTGACTCCAGTGAGACTGAATCAAATTGATAAAACTAAAAGTTATAACTGTTGGAGATGTAAAAAAATCAATTAGAACATATATACACATGTGGTGGAATTGTAATGATGTTAAACAATTCTGGGATGAGGTTGAAAAAGAGATAATGGGAATGCTGGGGTAAGAGTTAAGGTACCACCATGTTTACAGATTTTGAGGATACCAAATTAGATAGGGATAAAAAAGAACTGGTTTCAATACTGACGACAACTGGAAGACAGTGTATTGCAAGTAAGTGGAAAGAAACTGGGAAAATCAGTGTAGAAAAATGGCAGTTGGCTCTGTGTTGTGTTCTGATGGTTTTATCTTACACATGGATTACAATGTATCTGAGCCAATGTAACCTTGCCTATAGCAACAATGTAACCTTCAGCTGTATCATATAAACCCTGTAATAGGACGCGAGCTAATGACCACCAGCTGGCAGCAGCGAGCGTCCAAGCTCTCTTGGTCCGAACTCATCAAAGGCAACAGCGCGGGAAGTTTTCCCGCCACCACCTACACCTGGACAAGAAGGGCGTGACCCGCAATGACGTCACGCAGACAGTAGCCAATGGGCTACCATGGCACCACGTTCAAATGTATTACTACTGTATATAAAGAGCTATCGATCCGCCATTACCTCATGTTCCCTCTGTCCACGATGCAATAAACCTGAGTTAACCCAGCCCGAGGCTGTGTCCTGTGTCTTGGTTTGCATACACCAAATTGGCGACGAAGGTGGGATGATGGATCCCCACGGAACAGCCAGGGCACAGAGCGGGTTCAACATCACCAAACCGCAAGACTGGGAGCTGCTTGAGATGGACTTCCAGGCGGCACTGGTGGAACTCAGAGTCAAAGGAGACGACGAGGAGAGGAAGAGGGCCATCCTCACCAGAATGCTCGGGATGGAAACCAAGCGGACGCTGGTGGGCATCATCGCTCCGAAGAAGGTGAGCGAATTTAAGGCGGATGACATCATGAAGCTGCTGCGAGAGCGCTTCTGTCCCTCGAGGGCAATGTTTCCCGCTCGGAGCGCGTTTTGGAGGCGAGTCCAAGCGCCGGATGAGTCGGTTGAGGCATTCGTGGCCGCCATGAGGATAGCCGCCGCCCCCTGTAAATGGGGCGACATCCTAGAGATGGCCCTCAGGGACGGCGTGTTGTGTGGCCTGAAAGACAAGGAGGTACAGCGCAGCTTGATGAACAAGGAGCCGCCACCCACGCTGGCAGAGGTCGTAGAGGCCGCGGAAGCCGCAGAGTCCACGAATGCTGGAGTGGACGAGATGCACCAGTGGCGTGAGTGGCGTCCTAGAGCCGGCAAGGCGGAAAATTCGGTGCACGGGAAGTCCGGACAGTCGGTGCACGCAACTCGACGGGCCTCAAAGTCGTCTACGGAAGGCAGCGACGGCGAGGAGGTCCAGAAGGTCCGAAAGGGTGGTCGACGCTGCGAGGGTTGCGGAGCGGCCCATGAGCGCGCGAGATGCCCGTTCAGGAAGGCCGAGTGTTACACCTGCGGCCGTCGGGGGCACATCGCCAAGGCATGCAGAAAACGGAAGGAGGGCCGGAGGCAGTCACAAGACCGTGCGGCCAGACCGGACCGTCCAGCGAGGCCCAAAGATGGCGCCCAGACCACGAGGAAGCAGGATGGCGTGGGCCGCGTCTCGGACGACAGCGAGGACGACGCCCCAGTGTTCAGCGTGTCCGCGGGACAGTCCCATTACTTCGTTGAGGTATTAGTACAAGGGGCCCCTATTAAGATGGAAATTGACTCGGGGTCCTCCTATTCTATAATTCCCCAGAAAGAGTTCTTGAAAATCGACCCCCACGTGCGGCCCAAACTTAAAGCGTTGAGGTCCACGCTACGAGACGTACAGGGAAACAGCATTCCGGTGTTGGGGGTCGGGAAATTTCGGGTCAATTTTAAGAGACATTCTGCGGAACTGCCCCTAGTTGTCCTCAAGGGGGGAAGCTGTAGCCTCCTAGGGACACAGTGGTTTCAGCCCTTAGGTTTGTTCATAGGGGGAGTGCATACCGTGGGGGGGGGACCCAATACAAGCGGTTTGCGATGCGCATCCCGCCGTTTTTAAGAAAGGACTCGGAAAGTTCAAGGGACCCCCTGTAGCTTTCGACATAGACCCGGAGGTCCGCCCGATAAGACTCAAACCGCGCAGGGTGCCGTTCGCACTCAAGGACAAGATAGAGGCGGAACTGGACAAACTGGTGGGCCAGGGGATTCTTATTCCTGTTGATTCCGCGGAGTGGGAAACTCCAATTGTAACGGCTCTAAAGGCTAACGGGGAGGTGCGCATTTGCGCTGATTACAAGTGTACAATTAACAAGGCGATCCGCCCTAATGCATACCCGGTGCCAGTGATCAGCCACCTTTTGGCCAGGCTGGATGGGGGGAAGTGTTTCGCTAAACTCGATTTGGCACAAGCCTATCAGCAACTTCCTGTGACCCCCGCCACGGCCGCGGCACAAACGATAGTTACACATAAAGGAGCGTTCCAGGTGTCGCGGTTACAGTTTGGCGTGAACTCGGCACCCGGCCTTTTTCAGTCGCTTGTGGAACGCCTCCTGAAGGGACTGGAGGGGGTGTTGCCTTATTTTGATGACGTGTTGATAACAGGGGGGAGTGAGGCTGAACTGGCAAAGAGGTTGGACAAAGTACTGACCGTGTTCGAGAAAGCGGGGCTGAGATTGAGGAAGGACAAATGTGTCTTTTTCGAAACCGAGGTCGAGTTTTTAGGGTTCCGGATCACACCCGAGGGGATTAAGCCGTCTAAATCCAAAGTAGCAGCCATTAAAAAGGCCCCTCGCCCCACATCCAAAACCGAGCTACAGTCCTTCCTGGGGCTCCTCAATTTTTACCATACATTCCTCCCGCGGAAGGCGTCCGTGGCCGAACCGCTCCATCGGTTACTTAAAAAGGAGGAGACATGGATGTGGGGTGACGAGCACGAGAGGGCGTTCAAAGAGCTAAAGCAACTCCTAACATCTGAGGCAATCCTGACGCACTTCGACCCCAAACGGCCAGTGGTCCTAGTCTGTGATGCATCCCCGGTGGGGGTGGGGGCGGTGCTTTGCCACGTGTTGGAGGACGGAAGGGAGGCCCCGGTAGCGTTTTACTCAAGGTCCCTGTCCCAAGCGGAGCGAAATTACGCACAAACCGACAGGGAGGCGTTAGCAATAGTAGCGGGAACCAAAAAATTTCACGATTTTTTGTATGGCCGCCCGTTCAAAATCGTGACCGATCACAAGCCACTGTTAGGGATTTTCACGGCAAGCAAGCCCACGCCGCAGATCCTGTCCCCGAGAATGCTGCGATGGGCTATTTTCCTCAACGCATACCAACATGAGTTGGAGTACCGGCCCGGAAAGGAGATCAGCCATGCTGATGCACTTTCGAGATCCCCTTTGCCCTTGTCGGACGACCAAAAGGCGAGAGTAGAAAGAGACCGCCAGGTGTTGCTAATTGAGGTTTTAGACGCACCCCCAATAGTACCAGCCGACATTGCTAGGGCGACAGGCAAGGACAGAACGCTGGAGAAAGTTAGTTCATGGGTACGGAAGGGGTGGCCGGCATCGTCCCCGAGTACAGAGTTCGACCCATTCTTTCGGAAGAAGCTAGAGTTGTCCCTAGAAAGGGGGTGCCTTTTGTGGGGCCAACGGGTGGTGGTCCCTACGCCCCTGCGGACGAGGGTGCTCGAACTGCTGCACGTCAGCCACCCGGGCATAGTTCGTTCAAAGGCGCTGGCCCGGAGTTACTTCTGGTGGCCACAGCTGGACGCGGACATTGAGCACATGGTCGGCACTTGCGAGGCATGCCAGGGATCCCGACCTGAGGCGGCCCGTCTTCCGCATAGGGAATGGGACACAGCAAGGGGGCCATGGTCCAGAGTGCACGTAGATTTCGCTGGCCCATTCCGAGGAACCATGTTTCTCCTGGTGGTGGATGCGTTCTCCAAGTGGCTGGAGGTTATCCCAGTAAAGAGCACGTCCTCCGCCACGACAATTAGCCAGCTAAGGAGAGTCTTTTCCACGTTCGGTTTACCCGACACGTTAGTCAGCGATAACGCTAGTTGTTTCACCTCCGCTGAGTTCGGAGCATTCATGGGGGCAAACGCCATTCGGCATGTCACATCCGCACCGTTTCACCCGGCCACGAATGGCCAAGTGGAACGGCTGGTGCGTACGACAAAGGAGGCGCTGCGGCGCATGGGCCCGGGGGACCTGAATCACCAAGTATGCCAGTTCCTCTTAGCGTATAGGGTAACCCCCTTAGCGTCAGGCTACTCGCCGGCAGAGCTCTTGATGCGGCGAAAACTGACCACGATCCTGTCCAGGCTAGACCCGACGAGAGTCGAGGATGAAGGGAAAAACATAGGGTTGGCAGTCTCGAAAGGTTTCGCCGCCGGTGACCCTGTTCACTGCAGGAACTATTCCAGCGCAGGGCCAGCCTGGGTACCAGGGACGGTTGTAGAACAGACGGGGCCGGTGTCGTACAGGGTCGAGACTAACACCGGCCTCCTCTGGAGGAGGCACGCAGACCAACTGAGGCACCGAGTGAGTGGGCCAGTCAGTGGGGCTCAGCAACAGGATTCAGCGTTAGGGTTCTCCCCCACCCGCTTAACCCAAGGGGGAGACAGCAGTGGACAACAGTCCCAAGCAAGAGGGGAAGGCAGAAGCAGCGGCCCCGACTCATACCCTTTTGATACGCCAGTCCTATCAGGGGCCGGGGAAGGGGGAGAGGAGTTCGCGACCGCTGCCCCCGATTGTAATTTTGATTTTGATTTTGCGAGCCGGGGGGGTTTTCAGGAGTGTTCCCCCACCCATCCAAGCGAGAAGAGGGGTTTTTCGTTAGCCCCCAGTGCCCCCGGTTCCTCCCTAAGAAAGAGCACACCTCCCAACAACGCCGCGGAGCCGCGGCAAGTCACTAACGAGTCTCCCTCTCCAATTACAGGACAGGAAACCAGGGGACAAAGAGAAGGTAGCAAACCCGGGGAGAGGCAGCCCGCATCGAGACCCCAGCGTGTTCGAAATAAGCCATCTTGGCTGAGAGACTTTGTCTCCTAAGGGGGGGGGAGTGTGTTTAAGTGTGGGCTCGAGACGTTGTCTCGTCCTAGGGGGGAGGGGTGTTGTGTTCTGATGGTTTTATCTTACACATGGATTACAATGTATCTGAGCCAATGTAACCTTGCCTATAGCAACAATGTAACCTTCAGCTGTATCATATAAACCCTGTAATAGGACGCGAGCTAATGACCACCAGCTGGCAGCAGCGAGCGTCCAAGCTCTCTTGGTCCGAACTCATCAAAGGCAACAGCGCGGGAAGTTTTCCCGCCACCACCTACACCTGGACAAGAAGAGCGTGACCCGCAATGACGTCACGCAGACAGTAGCCAATGGGCTACCATGGCACCACGTTCAAATGTATTACTACTGTATATAAAGAGCTATCGATCCGCCATTACCTCATGTTCCCTCTGTCCACGATGCAATAAACCTGAGTTAACCCAGCCCGAGGCTGTGTCCTGTGTCTTGGTTTGCATACACCAAACTCTGAATGATAAATTAACTTGGAATTTGAATGAAAAGAAAGGAGCAATTATAGAAAATAGATTTTGGTTCATTTGGAAACCTTTTGTGGATTTTGCGTTAAGGAAAGGAGCAGGGAGTAGGCCAGCACCAGATCAAATGGGTTTTTGTAAACACTCAGAAATAACAAGATATGCCACGTTCCCCCCCCCCCCCCGGCCATGTATATATCACTTGGTGCATAGTTTATTTTATTTATTTATTTTTTTATCTTGGCTACAGACAAAAAGAAAATATGACATACATTATATTGACTAATTGAATAAGTCTCTAAGATACAAAATTCGGTTCTAAGGCTCTTATATTCAAAATTATTCCTCTCCTTGCAGTAGAATACAGACACTATGGGAAAAAATAGCTCTTAAAAAGCAGAAGAGTGCATTACACATATCATTTCAGATACTGATTTCTTTATTCTCTTTTACTCTGGAGAAGGGGCATCACCACTTGTTTTAGTGGTAACTTCATCAAGATTCTTAAGAAGCAATGTCGTATTATGCTGTTTTCTCATTCTATGAGGCATTCTTGCTTCATAAAACAAACAGAAGGAAGATTTTTAAAAATAAAATAAAATCAGAAACTCATATTTATGAAGTTAGATTCTTCCCTAATCTAGACCTTCCATGAGAAATGAGGTACCTGAAGATGAGGAAATAACATCATCAGAAAATGGGAAAAGTAGGATTCAAGTAACTACTGACCAGTCAGTTTGATATTGATACTAGAAGAGGTCCTATTCGGCACAGGTAAGGGTTAACATCTGCCCTGTCCCTGGTGTCAGGTTACAAACCACCCTCCCCCTCATCAAATCTTCTACTTAACAGTCAATAAACGTGGCCCAAGCCTTCAACCATAGCTGTTTGCTGTCAGATCTCCTTATTTCGCACTGGGCTGGAAGCTGATCCCCCCTCTAGAATGTCTGGCTGGGGCGGTGTTTTCCACCACCACCACCCATGTGGGGAGGAGCCTTCTGCCTATCCAGATGATGACCCAACATGCACACCCCAGTGGGGGCATGGCAACCAACTCACATTGAAGAGGACCATGTGGCCAAAAAAGAACCCTCTCTTTAAGAACATAAGAACATAAGAACAGCCTTGCTGGAACAGGCCACAGCCCATCCAGTCCAGCATTCTGTCTCACACAGTGGCTCACCATTTCCTTCAGGGTATTCCCAAGCAGATGCCTTCACCTGCTTAGGATTCCCTGGAAATGGCATTGAGAGATATCCTGCCTATCTCTCCAACCCAGAGGTTGTCCTTAAGTATCCATAATTATAGCAATTGATACCCTTGTCCTCCATGAACTTGTCTAATCCTTTCTTAAAGCTGTCAATACTGACAGCTGTCACCAATTCTTCTGGCAGGGAGTTCCATAGACCAGTGATACTCTGGGTGAAAAAGTACTTTCTCTTATTTGTTTGAGAACTAGCACCCAAAAGTTTCATGGAGTGCCCCCTAGTTCTAGTGTTATGTGATAGGGAAAACAGTTTTTCCTTATCTACTTTGTCCACACCGTGCCTGATTTTATAAACTTCAATCAGGTCACCTCTTAGACGTTGTCGTTCAAGAGTGAAAAGGCCCAACCGTTGCAGCCTCAGATGGTAAGAAAGATGTTCCAGTCCCCTAATCATTCTGGTTGCCCTTCTCTGCACTTTTTCCAGCTCCATAATATCCTTCTGGAGGTATGGCCACCAGAACTGTACACAGTATTCCAGATGGGGCCTCACCATAGATTTATAAAGAGGCAAAATGACACTTGCTGACTTATTTTCTATACCCTTCCTAATGATCCCTAGCATTGAGTTTGCTTTTTTCACTGCTGAGGCACACTGGGTTGACACCTTCATTGAGTTGTCCACCAGGACACCAAGGTCCCTTTCCTGGTTTGTCGCAGAGAGTTCAGACACCATCAGTTTATAAATGTAATTGGGGTTCTTTGCCCCAACATGCATCACTCTGCACTTACTAATGTTGAAGCTCATTTGCCACTGTTTTGCCCACTCCCCCAGTGCCAAGAGATCCCTCTGGAGCTCCTCACAATCTCTCACAGTTTTCACTACCCTGTATAATTTAGTGTCGTCAGCAAATTTGGCTACCTTGCTTTTTACTCCTACCTCTAGATCATTTATGAAGAGGTTGAAAAGCAGGGGTCCCAGTACTGAACCTTGGGGGACCCCACTCTTTACTTCCCTCCACTTGGAGAAGTGTCCATTTAGTGCTACCCTCTGTTTCCTGTCCCTTAGCCAGTTGCTGATCCAGGACAAGACCTGTCCCTTTATTCCATGACTGGTAAGTTTATTCAAGAGCCTTTGGTGTGGGACCTTGTCAAAAGCCTTCTGAAAGTCCAGATAAACAATGTCAACTGGATCCCCCTTATCCACATGCTTGTTGACACTCTCAAAAAATTCCAACAGATTAGTGAGGCATGATTTGCCCTTGTAAAAGCCATGTTGGCTCTCCTTTAGCAGTGCCTTCTCTTCTATGTGCCTAATAATTCTATCTTTTAGGATGGTTTCCATCACTTTACCTGGGACACATGTCAAACTGACAGGTCGGTAATTTCCTGGATCACCCCTGGATCCTTTTTTGAAAATTGGTGTTACATTCGCTACCTTCCAGTCATCAGGCACAAAGCCTGATTTGAGGAAAAGATTATATATTTTGGCTAGGGGATCAGCAATTTCATCTTTAAGTTCCCTGAGAACTCGTGGATGGATGCCATCTGGTCCTGGTGATTTGTTAGCGTTTAGTTTAACAAGACATGCAATGACCTCCTCCCTGGTTATTTCTATCTTGCTTAATTCTTTGGTTTCCCTCCCTACGAAGATAGGCTCTGTTTTGGGCATGTGGTCTCTGTCTTCTTCAGTGAATACTGAAGCAAAGAATTCATTGAGTCTCTCTGCAATCTCTGTTTCCTCTTTAATAACCCCTTGCCTTCTATTGTCATCTAATGGTCCAATGGCCTTCCTAGTTGGGTTCTTACTTCTAATGTACTTAAAGAAGTCTTTGTTATTTCTCTGAGTATTTTTAGCTATACGCTCATCAAAGTCTTGCTTTGCTTTCCTGATTGTTGCCTTGCATTTGTTCTGCCAGAATTTATGTTTCTGCCTGCTGTCCTCATTCGGACAAGCCTTCCATCTTCTAAATGAGCTTTTCTTGCTCTTGATCACTTCCCGAACAGCTCCTGTAAGCCACATCGGAGGTCTCTTGGACCTGGCAGTGCCCTTTTTCCTTTTGGGTATGCATTCCAATTGGGCCTCTGTTATTGTTTTTGTAAACAGCCTCCATGCCTCTTGGAGTGTTTGGACTCTCTTAATTTTCCCTTTCAGCTTCTTTTTTACTAGTTTCCTCATCTTTGGGAAATTTCCTTTTTGAAAATTTAAGGTCTCTGTGTTAGATTTTATCAGTGACTTGCGGTCTATGATCAAGTTAAACATAATTGAGTTGTGGTCACTGTTCCCTATTGGATCAGTCACATTAACATCTTGCACCAGATCACCTGAGTATTACTCAGGATCAAGTCAAGGATTCTTGTACCTCTAGTTGGGTCTTCAACCATCTGTCCCAGGGAACAATAATTTAGCATATCTAGGAACTTTATTTCTTTATCATGTGCTGAACAACAGTTCACCCAGTCTATGTGAGGGGAATTGAAGTCCCCCATTATAACCAGGCTTTCCTTCTTGGATGCCTTCTTTACAGCATTCTCCAACTGCCAGTCTCCCTCAAGAGTTTGGGTCGGAGGCCGATAGTATATGCCTACTGTTAGACCATCTTTGTGGCCTGGTACTCTTACCCACAGAGCTTCTAATGGTGACTCCAAATCACCTAGATATTCCAATTCATATGATTTTATCACTTCTTTGACATACAAGGCTAGACCACCTCCCGTTTGCCCCTTCCTATCCTTCCTGTACAGTTTGTAGCCTGGGATAACTGTATCCCATTGGTTATCATCCGTCTACCAGGTTTCAGTGATACCAATAATATCAATATTCTTATCTATTGTTAAGTATTCCAGCTCCCCTATTTTGTTCCGGAGGCTTCTGGCATTTGTATACAAGCATTTATATATGCTTTCCTGATACAGTCTTTTGAGTCCAGTTGCATTGTTAGACTGCCTCTTGCATCCTTCTGCTAGAGTGCTGGTGACTAGCTCCTTGCTCTGCTCAGTAATTTTTGCATCCTCCTCACTACTCAAGTACACACTTTCCCGAACCGGATGCTGCCCAGCTCCTGTCGGCTTTCCCCCAGTTATGAGTTTAAAAGCTGCTCTGCAGCCTTTTGTATGTTGAGTGCCAGCAATCTGGTCCCATCATGGTTCAAATGCAACCCATCCCTCCTGAACAGATTTGGCTTGCCCCAAAATGTTCTCCAGTTCCTGACAAATCTGAAACCCTCCTCTCGACACCACCGCCTCATCCACGCATTGAGGCTTCTGAGCTCTGCCTGCCTGGTAGGTCCTGTGCGAGGGACAGGCAGCACTTCTGAAAATGCTACCTTGGAAGTCCGGGACTTCAATCTTCTTCCTAACAACCTGAATTTGGCTTCCAGGACAGACCGCTCGGCCTTCCCAACATCATTGGTACCAACGTGTACCATGACAACTGGCTCGTTCCCAGTTCTCTCTAACAATCTATCTAGATTTCTTGTGATGTCTGCAACTTTTGCACCTGACAGGCAAGTCACCATACGGTTATCATGTGCATCACAAATCCATTTCTCTGTTGCGGATTCCGCATGCCCAATTGGCATAGAACCTTGGCAGAGGTTAAACCAGTCGAGCAAACTCCTGGCCACTGGCCCTTGCCAGTATGGAAAACGGGGGTGGGTGGGGGTGGATTAATAATCAGGGGATTGATTCACCCACATATGACCTGACCAGCGATTCTGCTGAGAGAAGCAGATCACTAACCTCCGTTACGTATTAAGCAATTACTGACTCACTCACAGTTAAGCCTTATCCCTGGTGCAAATAGTGGCCATATTTACTCTGGTGCAAACCCCGAACAATGGTTTTCCCCTGTCAGTGTTTGTCCAAGTTAATTAACTTCCCCAAGAGAGATTTCCCATTAACCCGAGTAAATGGGTGATGTGATTTTCTGTCAGATGACGATTCTATCCCTCATTGCCTTCTGATCTATATATGATGATGCTTTTTCCTCAATAAACCACTGATCTGATCTCGCTCCATCTTGCCTCGTATCGTTCCTTGATCAGTCTCCTCCGGGACCTCACGGCCGTCCAGCGGCCCCAATCCTACATCTGGTGACCCCGAGACGTGATCTTACCCGAGAGTAAGCGATCACACGGCCCGGTTCTACGCCAGAACCGCGTCTGATCAACCTGGAGGACAGCGCGGCAGCCCGGTCGGTAAGCCAGCCGATCAGGAAGACGGCCCAAGCGGCGGGGCATTTTCAGAGAGGCATCCTACAGCTTGCTCCCGACTTTCGCGGCGGCTTGCAGCAACGGAAAAACGTGTTCCGCTCAGGGTCTGCTGTGAACCCCTGACAGCGCAGAGGCCACCGAGGGCCCGTGGCAGGAGGCCACGCTCCGAGCTCTACCCAGACAACTCATCACGCAAAACCTATTGCCTGAACTACAGACGCATCGACTCGTCCCAAGGAGGAAACTTCGGAGGACCCCGCAGGTAATATGGGGACTTGTCCTCAGCGGCAACGTCCGTCCGCTAGCCAAAGAATTCATGAGGAGGAATTCAAAATCCTGGCCAGGGTGTATCAGATAAGGTTTCACAGTGGAGAGCTAGCGAGACTTTTGGTGTACCTAAGGGAACACTGCCTACTTTACCCAGAGGTAGGTACGCTAACCCTTCAGCTTTGGGTTCAGATAGGAGACTGCATTCAGCAACCCCCGAAAGCTCCAGAGGGCATAATTCGCACATGGAGGAAGTGTAGGAAGCTCTTAGCGGAGGTAGATCCAGTCCGGGTAGAGGCGAAAGAACCCCCAGCGTCAGTAGAGCCATCGGCGCCCACGGCGCTCTATCCGTCATTACAGTTTAAGCAGAGTAGTGTAGGGAGCTTTCCCTTGGTGACAGCTGCAGACGTCACCGATGGAATGCATGGAATGGGGAGCGCAGGCGCTTCTCTGACAGCTACAAGTTCCCAAACTAAGAGTGCCCTTCAGCGCACAGTTGAGGAAGAGATCAAGAAGGGGGATTTGCCAGCAGAAGAGCTAGCTGAGCTTAGTCAGATTTGTCCAATTCGCTTGGAAATGGATGCCCTCACAGGGAATCAGCAGGTAGTTCATTCACCAGTCCCGTATAAGCTTCTCATGGCTATACGGAAGGCCATTACAGAGATAGGGCTCCAAAGTCGGTTCACTAGGGGCACGCTTCAGCAAGTGTGCGAGAACACCATGTTCATCCCGCACGACTGGAAAGCCGTCATGCGGATGATGCTCAACCCCAGCCAGTATTTGCTATGGGACAGCGAGTATCACCTCGAGGCGCAGACAAGGGCTGCCAGGATGGGAGGCGCAGTACTTCCTGACCAGTTATATGGTTCAGGTGCCTTCGAATCCATCGATGCGCAGACCAACTTGCCACTCGCCACTCTTCAGATGTCAGCCGAGGCGGCCTTCAAGGCTTTTCTCAAGGTTCCAGCAACTGGCAAAGCGGCCAAAAATTACACCGCAGTCAAACAGGGCACCCAGGAGTCCTACATGGACTTTGTCAATCGCTTAGAGGAAGCGATTAGTAGGCAGATCGATAACGAGGAAGCCCAACAAGAGCTCATGATGAAATTGGCCAAAGACAATGCTAACCTCGACTGCCGTAAGATCTTGCAGTCACTGGGTAACCGTCCCGACTTGACTCTCACGGACATGATTAGGGCTTGCGCCGACGTTGGCACAGAATCCTACAAAATGGGTCTGTTGGCAGCGGCGGTGCAGGGAGGCAGGAAGCCCCGACCCAAGGCAGCATGTCATAATTGTGGCAAGGTCGGCCACTTCGCTAGGGAGTGCCAATCCAAGGGCGGCGGACAAAATTCCGGCCGTTCCAAGGCTCCAACCACCCCATGTCCAAGGTGTAAGAAAGGCTACCATTGGTCCAGATACTGTCCGAATTTGGGAAACCGGAATGCGGGCACGTCTCTGGCCCCGGTCCAAACAGAGACATCCCTTGCTCTGGGCGCGCCAGAGCTAGATTAGATTCCATTCACATTCCAGGCATTGCGAAGGCACAGGCCAGCCCCAAGAGTAACACAGGGCTAGAATTGACTTGCCAGGCAGACGTCACATGCGACTTGCCAGGCACAGTCTATCTGGTGGATTCCCAGTACATGGGACCCCTGCCCAAAGGCTTTATAGGTGTAGTTTTGCCTCATAGTGTAGCAGGAGCACGCGGAATTCTTGTAATTCCGGGAGTCATTGACTCCAATTTTTCAGGTGTTCTCCAAGTTCAGCTTTGGACGCATCTACCCCAAACAATTCATAAAGGAGACACATTAGCGCAACTGATTATGGTTCCTTGTAACTCGCCAGCAGATAGCCAGGGAAGGCTCAGGGACAGCTCAGAGTCCGGGTCAGCAGACCGCTCGAGCGCAAGGGAGGCAGTGCAAGGATACCAAGTCTTAGCGACAGTGGAGACCAACATTGAGTGGAAACAGCGACCAGTTATTGAGGTATTTTTGAATAAAAAATCATTCTCAGGGCTGTTAGATACCGGAGCTGACGTCAGCGTGGTCAGCCGAAGCCAGTGGCCATGAGAATGGGCCATTGAGCCGGTCTCCGATGTGTGGGGGGTAGGCGGCATCCAAGAAGAGTTTAGGAGCCGGGAGTGGGTGGAAGTCACGATCCCAAAGGCTGACGGCATGGCGGTCATTCGGCCGCACATTCTGGACGTGCACATCAACCTTTGGGGGCGAGACATTTTACAGTAATACGGTGCCACTCTCACCTTCGGGTAATGGCACTGCCACTTAAATGGCTTACCAACACACCAGTCTGGGTGGAACAATGGCCGGTAGTGGGGGAAAAGTTAATCGCCCTAAAGCAGCTGGTTAAAGAGCAGCTAGATGCAGGACACATAGAGCAGTCCACTAGTCCTTGGAATTCGCCAATTTTTGTTATCAAGAAGAAGTCGGGGAAGAGGCGATTCCTCCACGATCTCAGAGAGATCAATAAATGTATACAGCCAATGGGTCCGCTTCAATGCGGCATCCCAAATCCAAATATGATTCCCGAGGGGTGGGAGATCCTAATTGTAGATCTCAAGGATTGCTTTTACACCATTCCCTTAGACCCCAGGGACAGGGAAAGGTTCACCTTTACGGTGCCGGTTGTGAACCACAGTGAGCCTACGCAGCGTTACGCGTGGAAATTTTTGCCGCAGGGGATGCTCAATTCGCCCACCCTGTGCCAAATTTATGTTCACAACGCACTGGCAAAGTTTCGAAACCTTCATCCCACAGCTTTAGTGTGCCATTTCATGGACGATATCTTGGTCGCAGCGCCGCAACTCGGCAGCGAAATGTTTACAGACCTCCAGGCCAGCCTGGGGGAGAAAGGTTTACTCATTGCCCCAGAGAAAGTGCAGAGAACCGAGCCCTTCTCATACTTGGGTCATCGGCTTCTCCGTTCCTTCGCAGCACCAGTGTTGCCCCAGATCAATTTACAAGACTCAGTCACCTTGGTAGAATTGCAGCAGGTTTTAGGAAACATTAATTGGGCCAGACCGTATTTCAGATTGGATACGGATCTTTTAAAACCGCTCTTCTCGCTGCTAACGCTAGGTAAGCAGCCGGCAGACCGGATACAAATTCCTCGAGAAGCACGCTTGGCTCTCGAGAAAGTCAACCAAATTCTCAGCCAAAGGTGGGTGGACAGGATTGCTCAGGGGCCATATGCCCTGATCCTGAACTTGTACATCGTACGGGCAGGATCCATGTTCACCGGAGCCCTAGGAGTGGACTCCGAGAAAGGGGCGAGTATCGTGGAATGGGTGTATTTACCGAACACCTCTTCCCAAAACATCGTTCCTCCCCAAGAATTGGTCTCCACGGTGGTTTACCGCGGAAGGCTGAGAGCTAGAGACATTTCAGGGCACGACTTAGCAAAAATCGTGGTCCCGTTCACAAAAGAGCAGATTCAGCAGCTGATGCAGCTCGGTGACTCGCTTCCCATTGCCTTGGAAGGATTCACCGGATGCTTGGCATACCACTTGCCAAAGGACCCCAGACTCGTCTCACTTCAAACGCAGACAGTCACCTTGTATGAACTAATCTCACTGGTTCCACTTCAGGGGGCCAGAACAGTTTTTACAGATGGGGGTCGCACATATGGTGTCTTGACTTGGCAGGAGGGCCAGGCTTGGCGCACACTCCTAACTCTTCCACAGAAGTCCGCACAGCGGGCAGAGTTGACAGCAGTGAACCTCGCTTTGCACACCTTCGCCAAAGAACGCCTAAACATCATTACTGACAGTCAGTATGTTAGGAATTTGCTTCACAGTCTACCGGGAGCATACATCACTCCCGCGATAGACAAAAACATGCTGAGTCTGTTCCTCACAGCTCAATTTCACTTGCGGAACCGCACGGAAGCGCTCTATCTTGCCCACATCCGAAGTCACCAGGACCTACCGGGTCCAATCTCCGCGGGCAATAGCAGAGCGGACGCGGCTGCAAAGGAAATTCAGCAATGGTCAGTGTTAGGTGTTTTCACTACTCCAATTCAGAGTCATGCATTCTTTCATCAGAATGCCAAAGCGCTCGCCAGACAGTTCAATCTGCCACTTTCTCAAGCCCAAGGCATAGTTCGCTCTTGCCAGCATTGTGCAAGGGCACCGGGGGGCCCTCGTGGGGGGTCAACCCACGAGGGACAGAGGCTAACCAGGTGTGGCAAATGGACGTCACACATGTTCCGCAGTTTGGCAGCTGGCAGTACATGCATGTTTGCATTGATACTTTTTCGCAATTCGTTTGGGCCACAGCGCAAAAAGGGGAGACTGCTTCCCACATGGAGCAGCACCTCCTAGCCTGCTTCGTGGCGATGGGCAAACCTCGGCACGTGAAAACTGATAACGCCCCATCCTACAGTTCTAGGCAGTTGGCTAACTTCATGGCCACTTGGGATATTAAGCATACTTTTGGCGTTCCTTACAATCCGCAGGGGCAAGCGATTGTGGAACGAGTCAATCGGACACTCAAGTCCTATATTGACAAACAAACAGAAAGGGGGGAGCCACCAGCCCTCCCCAAGTCACAGGGTCAGGCACAGCATTGTCTGAATAAGGTATTGTTCACTTACAATCACCTTAATGTTTTTTCCGATTGCACGCCGCAGGAGAAACACTTCTGCCATGCGGAAGCTCTCCCGCGACCGATGGTCCGATACCGGGTGCCACCGGACCCTTCCTGGAGGGGCCCGGCGCCACTCGTAACCTGGGGAAGAGGGTATGCTGCAGTTATGTCTCCTACAGGTGTCGTTTGGATTCCAGCTCGGTGTGTTAAGCCTCACTTGGAACCACATGGCGTGGACCCAGACCGACCCGAGTCCGATCCCGGAGATGGAGGACCTCACCCTGACCGAGGGGACCCGGCGGGAGAAGCGGTGACTGCGGACGACAGCGCCGAGGATCACCTGGGGGATGGTCAAGACCCTTTGCAATGAGGCCCAGGATGCCCTCTAACGCGAGGAGAGGGAGCCGACACCGGAGAATTTCGTAGCTGCAGTCTTTGCCCAGATTAATGCCAACTCCATGGCAATCACCATCATCCTGATCCTCTCCCTACTTGCCGGGGGAGGCGTCCAGGCAGCCTCGCTGAAGGCCAATGATTTGATGCCAGGCGGAGACCTCTCTGCCCGGATGCACTACAATATATGGGAAAGGTTGGCGGGTCTCGTCAACCAGTCCGATTTTTGCCTGAAGCAGGACATTGGTTCTGCCTCAATCTTGAGCACCTGTCTCATCCCTGTGTGCCACACTCCAGGCACGCACCCCAGGGATGGCGACTGGCTAGTGAAATGGATTTTCAGCCCATACCTCCCAGCAAGCTCCTCAGAATATGCCCGCTGGGAAATGCGGCTAACCATGACTTTGCCGGCTGATGCAGCCACTCTCCACACCCCGCGAGTGGCGGCCAGCCTGAACTCTACTTGTGCTCGAATGACCGGCTGCTCCGCAGGCGGCCGAACTCGGCGCCGTTGCCTTGAAGTTGGCAGCGGCAACTGGACTTGTAATAACCCACAGACACTTGGCGCAATGTATGCTCATGTTACCCTACCTTCAGGGTGGTTCTTTACATGCAATCAGTACATGTGGAACTACATTCCTGCAAATGTATCAGATGCTATATGTTGTATCAGTCGCTTGACATTGTTACTCCCCACCAAGGATATGGTCACCCCAAGCACAAATGTTTCTTCACCCGTGCGACACACTTGTGCCACCCAGTTAGACAGCTCATGTGATAGCAACATTAGGGTTCTGAGCCCAGCTGAGTACGTCTCGCTGGCAGTCAGCATACTTGGCGTGCCAGGCTTAGCCGTCGGCAACGCTCGGAGAATTGGTCAGTTGGGTTGCGGATTAGCAAAAGCCATTAACCATACCTCCTCAGCGATAGCGCTGCTCAACCAGGAGCAGGCAGAGCTTCGCCATGCCATCCTTCTATTGTTACATCATTTGGGTTGCGAATCTGTCCATGGCATGTGTTGCTTTAATCTCACAGAGAACACACGCAAGGTACAGAGCCAGCTCACGGACCTCCACACCCTGGTCAAGAACATCAAGCAGGGCTCCACATGGGATTGGTGGAGTTCCTTGTGGTCATGGCTTCCGTGGGGGTGGCTCCAGATGACGCTTCAAGTGATTGTGGGGGTGATAATACTAGGCATAGCAGGATGCTGTTTCATGCAATGTATTCCCTCACTATTGTCAAGGTGTCCCCCGTGGGGGGAACCCCGAAGTGTCGTTCCCGTACACCAGCTGATGCCCATCTTGCGCAGAGTCGCCTGTCAGGTCCCTAAAACAACAGAAAAAGGGGAGATGCGGATTCCGCATGCCCAATTGGCATAGAACCTTGGCAGAGGTTAAACCAGTCGAACAAACTCCTGGCCACTGGCCCTTGCCAGTATGGAATACGGGGGTGGGTGGGGGTGGATTAATAATCAGGGGATTGATTCACCCACATATGACCTGACCAGCGATTCTGCTGAGAGAAGCAGATCACTAACCTCCGTTACGTATTAAGCAATTACTGACTCTCACACTTAAGCCTTATCCCTGGTGCAAATAGTGGCCATATTTACTCTGGTGCAAACCCCGAACAATGGTTTTCCCCTGTCAGTGTTTGTCCAAGTTAATTAACTTCCCCAAGAGAGATTTCCCATTAACCCGAGTAAATGGGTGATGTGATTTTCTGTCAGATGACGATTCTATCCCTCATTGCCTTCTGATCTATATATGATGATGCTTTTTCCTCAATAAACCACTGATCTGATCTCGCTCCATCTTGCCTCGTATCGTTCCTTGATCAGTCTCCTCTGGGACCTCACGGCCGTCCAGCGGCCCCGATCCTACACTCTGTGTTTCTAATTATTGAATCGCCTAGTACAAGGAGCCTCTCTCCTGCAATCTGTTCATCTATATGCACCTCATCAACCATATTAAGGGAGAGAACCTCAGTTTGTTCCTGTTGTTTATCTTCCTGGATCTCATCAAGTGTGATGAAGGAGAGATCATCAGGTGGAACCAGTTGTTCCTCTGTGTGTTCCTCATCAGGTGTGATGAGGGAAAGAGCCTCAAATTTATTCTGTAATTTCAGACTCTCAGAGTGATCCCCTACTCTTCTCCTCCTTTGAGTCACATTCCTCCAAACATCTCCCTCCTGAGTTAGTGAAGGGCCTTCTCCCTCAGAACTGTGCCCTGTCTCTTCTTTGTCCAGCATAGTCTGCTCCGCTCTGTCCAAGAACAGCTCAAGCTCCTTAATTTGTTGATGGTTAGATATGCGGGCCTCTAGATGCTGGACCTTCTCTTCTAGTAGTGCAACCAGCTTGACTTGCTGCAAGTGTAGTTCTCCATATGCTTTGGCAAGAACACAAACATGGCACAAGTATTGCAGGTAACTACAGCTGTTCCCTCAGAATCCATTTTAACAAGTGCAGTATTCTGGGCCTCAAAAATGTACACGTTTAGTACCTTTCTACCTAGTAAGACTGTATTCTACCTTTGTTACTAAAGGGCCTCTAAAGCAGCCTCTACTCCAACTGCAAAACTTACCAGTGCTCACTTCCTTTGTTTGGCTCTCCTCAGCAACAGCTCTGCTTAAGAGCACATGCAGAGTCAAAAGGCCAGAGTTTGCCCTCCCACCCACCCTTCTGATTGAATGCTTATGGAGCACCATATTTGGGGCCAGGTAGGAATTTTTTCAGTTTACCCCAGATTGGCATTGAAGGCTATTCCGTTTTGCACCTAACTCATTCCCTCTTCCCATCAGTCCATTGTCCCATTGGATCATGCTTATTTTGGTCATGTTAGTGGGTAATCCATGGTGGGGAGATGGTGGTGATTCCCACAGGGCATCTTCGACAGGGCAAAATCATCCAGTGCTGGAATCCTGTGAACAAACTTGCAGGTGGCCAATGCCATATGGCAGGCACGCGGTATGACCAAGATCCACTCTTTGAGCGGAAGTGGAAATGGCTGCTGCCACACCCACTCTGTTAGGCTGGCCTGCTGATTACTAGCCCATGTTTTAAATAGCAGGGACCCAGGTTTTGCCCATTCGCCACAGGGAAGTTTTAACATCTGCCCTGTCCCTGGCATCAGGTTACAAACCACCCACTCCCTCATCCAATCTTTTACTTAACAATCAATAAACATGGCCCAAACCTTCAACCATACCTGTTTGGTGTCTGGTCTCTTTATTTTGCACAGGGGGTGGAAGCCTTCACTGTTAGCACTACTGGCCAAGATTTCATGGAACTATAATCCCAGAACTTCTAAGGATGCAAGCTGAAAGCCACTGCAGTAGAGAGAATAGTCCCACACTGACAAAATGCCTCCAAAGGATATTTGTCAAATGCGTAGGACAAACAGAAAAGGGGAAAGGTGTAATTCATGTTCTGCTTATACAATTGTCAGTGCTGAAAACAAGATGCTAGGTTCAATGGACCTTTCCCCTTCTTCAGCAGGGCCCTTCTTTCATTTGCTTCATATATTTCAACAGTGCCCCTTGGCTTTGTCTGTCATAATGAGAATTTTTTTTAACACACTCTGGATGTCTTGAATACCATGCACAATGTTTCTGTTCAGGAGCAGGGAAATGTTTTGCATAAAGCTGTAGAATAGCTATTCAAGGTCAAGTGGCAGTAGCCATCCTAAATTAATCTCTGGAGACTGCTGAGTCTGTGCATTCAGAAGGGAGCAGTTAAAAAGGGGTGGGGAAAGGGTACCATGTAAATTTTAACAAATGAGATCAGAAGTAAGAAACATCTTTCTCCTTTCCACTTTCAACTGAGAGGTTCTTTATCACACCTGCAGTTTTGCATATGGAGATCACTCACAACAAAAATGATATTGAAGGAGGCAATAAAAGACTGGAAATTCACACAGAAGGATCAATGACTCCAAATGTCTTCTAGTGTTGTACCTGCTCACAACAGGGTGCAGGAGAAAAATCATTAAGACAGCCCCATGTTGTGTCTTGTTGATTTGGAGGGCATCTGGAACTTTTCGGTTTAGTCAAAAGGAGTTTTTTTGCTTTTGCTCCTGCAAAGTTCCTTTCAGTACAAAGTTTCTTCCTTAATCATATTCTTGCTTCTATCTGTGCAATAGGATGAACTAGAAAAGTCATTTTCTTGCCTTGATACTTAAATAAAGAATAGTAAAGGTAAAGGTTTTGCTCTAGGGTTCAGTGCTCATCTCTGTTTCAAAGCCGAAGAGCCAACATTATCTGCTTCTGCAGACATTTCCGTGATCATGTGTCAGGCATGACTAGACCATACTTGTCAACTATCCCGTTTTCCCTGGAAAAAAAAACCTTATTTTTACCCCTCTTCCCATCCCCTCCCATTTTATTATTTTCCCTGTAATATCCCTTATTTATTTTTTTATTTTTTAAAAAAATCTTGACTGGAGCCCTCACAGGCGTAGGTGCAGTATATTTTTCCGGCCACCAGAGGTCGCTGTGTGGCAGGCTTTTTGCTTGTAGAAGGGGAGAGAGAGAAGGTGGTGGGGGCATTCTGTAGTTTCTCTTTCATTCCCTCCTGCCATATGGCCAATATGGAGGCTTCGTTTTTGCTGCTGAGCTGGTCTGAGCCACCATGTAGGGAGGGATGGGAGTTTACTCTAGAGGTGAGCGATATTTCATATATGCAGGGGCAAATCAGCTCTTGGTCTGGGGGCAGAGACTTCTCTCTCACTCTCATGCTTTATTGAGCTGTTTCTGTCCTGCCTCCTGGCTGGAGGCTTCCGTTTCTAGAGTTCTAGAGTTAACTTGGGAGGGTGTGGGGGGGTGGGGGATGGTGCTTGATCACTATATGAGAGAGGGGGGGTTCTGTTTCTGTTCTAGAGTTAACTGGGGGGTTTGGGGGATGGTGCTTGATCACTATATGACAGAGAGAGGGGGTTCTATTTCTGTTCTAGAGTTAACTTGGGAGGGGTGGGGGTGGGTGCGTAGGGGATGGTGCTTGATCACTATATGCTAAAGGTAAAGGTTTCTCTTGCTTGAAAGCCAGTCATATCTAGAGTGCCAAGGTTCACCATCACAGTCATAGATTCCTACTGCGGCCAATTTTTAGAGCAAGAAGCTGCTTTTTGTATGAGAATGCAGATCCAAAATATACGGGGAAATAATCAGAGCTCATAGATCCAGTGTGCTTGCACGGTTGTGTAAGGGGATCTGAGTTAGGTAAAGGTAAAGGGTCGCCCTTGCTCAAAAGTCAATCGTATCCAACTCTAGGGTTCAGTGTTCATCTCTGTTTCAAAGCCGAAGAGCCAGCGTTGTCTGCATCTGCAGACATTTCCGTGGTCATATGGCAGGCATGACTAGACACCAGAGCACACAAAACGCTGTTACCTTCCCACCAAAGTTGTGCCTATTTATCTACTTGCAATTTCTTGCTTTCGAACTGCTAGGATGGCAGGAGCTGGGACAAAGACGGAAGCTAATTCCGTCCTTCAGTACTCGGGAATTGAACTGCTGACCTTCTGCCTCCCAGTCAGCATCTTAGTCACTTAAGCCACTGAGTAAACAAGAAAGAAAACAAAACAAAAGTCCCCCAAGAAAATGGGGAAAGGGTTCTTTGGCTCACACAGCTTTGTGCCCATTGCATCTACAATACCATCTAGCCATCTTATTTTTGGCCACCCCCTTCTTTTGTCCTCCACCTTTCCCAGCATCAAGGCTTTCTCAAGTGAATCCTCTCTTCTCATTTGATGTCCAAAGTACTTTAGCTCAAGTACGGCAAAAAAATGCAACCCATGTACAAAAATAGTCCGTGGCAATAGAAATGCAATAAATGAGTTCAAGGCTTGAGGAGTATGTTGAAGAAAGTATTTTTTATATAAAAATTCTGAATATAAGATCCAAAGCTTTTTCCGGATTTAAGACAAAGCTTTTCTGGGTATTAACCCTTTCATCAGGGATCTACAATCAGTAAACATAGAAGGAGCCTGCGTTAGAACCCATGTGGAAATATGATACAAGGTTTATGCAGAGTATACTTCTAAAAATATATATCTAAAAATATATATCTATATGCATATTTATAATGTTTTAAAATAGCTTTAAAATAGTTTTATTACCACTTTATCACTATTTTCTGAAAATATCCTTTAAAATTAAATAAACCCTGTCACCTCTATACATTTTAAATGTGCATTTAAATACCAGTTCTTAAAAACTTTAATATCTTGACAGGTATGGACTAGACACCAGAGTGAACAGAATGCTTTTTACCTTCCCACCGAAGTGGTCCCTATTTATCTACTTGCAATTTCTTGCTTTCAAACTGCTAGGTTGGCAGGAGCAGGGACAAAGACGGGAGCTCATTCCGCCCTGCAGTACTCAGGAATTGGACTGCTGACCTCCCACCTTCCAGTCAGCGTCTTAGCCACTTGAGCCACTGCAGAATAAACTGGTGTAAAACAGCTATATTTCAAACTGAGTCAGGAAATCTAAGGGTCCTTGGAATCGAGCAAAGGATTTGCTATGTAGATCAATAATAGCATATGTGTTTTCCTGAAAACTGGTTCATGTAACCAATTGTCCTTTGCAATATGCAGCCGTAGGGTCGAGTGATTCCTGAATAAAGTGTTACTTTTTGCTAAATATCTTAAATTATATTCTCGCATTATGAAAGAATGTGTAGTTTGTATATAATTTGCACAGAGCAAGATAATGCTGTCTGTCCATTTTCAAAGTTACAATTTTTTTGTTTCAATTTCCCACATTTTAAAAAAAATTGCCTTGTAGAACATTGTTTTGCTTTGCTGCACAACAACTAAAATTATTCCTATGCAGATATAGTATAACAAAGGTTTACTTGAGACATTTCCTTCCTGTCTATCAATTTGGATAAAACAATTGGCAGGTGAAGTTTAGTTGCTTTAGTGATGCAATATAGATTCAGGGAATATTTTAACTCCTTTTCTCCTCTTTAGAAAATGGAAATAAGTGGAAGGTATTCTTTCTCATGAAGTAGAAAGCAGAAAGCAGATAAAAGTCAGCAGCATAAATCTAAGTTTCATGGGAACTGTGCTGGACAGAATTTTACAGGAATATTTTTTTCACTAACAATTTTCATATTTTGGGGTGGTGGGAACTCTCTTTCCAAATCTATTCCC
Organism: Bradypodion pumilum; assembly: GCA_035047305.1. Classification (NCBI taxonomy): domain Eukaryota; kingdom Metazoa; phylum Chordata; class Lepidosauria; order Squamata; family Chamaeleonidae; genus Bradypodion; species Bradypodion pumilum. The sequence goes on along the minus strand of JAWDJD010000009.1, from coordinate 13,212,057 downwards.
AGGAGCAGATGTTGGTCATTTCACAGCACACTACCATGGTGCCCACTGTATGCCCCACTGAGTTGCATGAATCTTGTTAAGCAAACAGTATTCACCTCATCCAATAATGCCCTGAGGGATTCATCTTTATCACCTTAACCCTGCACTACCCACCACCAGAGAAGGCTAGCTCATTCTTGGCTCCTCTCACCTCAACTGCCTACAATGGTAGTTAAAATAGCCCCTCACAGGCCAACCAATTAAATGTCACCCCCTGCATCAATCTGGATTCCTCAAGAGGTCTAAATAAAAACCCTAATTCCGGTGAACCCACACTTGAGCTCTTGATGCACACTACAATGTGCTCACCACGATGTGCTCAATCTAGTCAATGGGGATTGCCTTCCTCTCTCCAAACACTCTTGGCCAAAATAGCCACCATACAATGATTGCACCAGACCAACACTCTTTCTGTGCATGCAGAATTCAAATTGTCTGCACCACTTCAACTAAAGTATAGAATAAATAATCTGACAGAAGCCAAAAATCTGTTGCTTAGTGCTTTAAATCGTATTAGAGTAGGAATATTGAATCTGAGGGAATCTGGTGATCCATTGAATCAGATAGGCATACTCTAGCTAAAATTTACTTTAGTGTAGTAAATTGCAGGTAGAATAGCCCCATTTGGATCAATTACATTTACAGAAAAGTTGACTCATTGATTCCATGGGCCTTTTCCATTGCCATTTTCTATACTAAACAACATGATTTTGGTACTGAGGTATGTGACAGTGAGATGGATGTCCTCAGAAGATGGTGATGTCTGCTGCATTGGATATTTGTAAAAAAATGTTTAATGAGTAGGGATGCTTTAGCTGCAGAATTTCTGCTTTGATAGGAGGTTGGATTCAATGACCATTGGGACCCAGCTCCACAACGCTGTGACTGTATGATCATGCTTCAGATACAGGTTTCCTAGGCAGAAAATATATCAAAGCCTTCCCTTTCAGGATTCAGCTTTGTAATACTTTCCCTTGATCTAATCCAGTGTTTGGGAATTAAATTCCAAAGTTTTGCAAGACTGATCCATGGTGACATTAACATAGCACTCTCATTGACATCTCACCACTCTGGCACTTGCATTTATAACATAATTCCTCCTATGGGGTTGTTATCATGTCAATGGAAGTATGTGAGACACTTCATTGACATTGTAACAGTTCCAGTACTTGTCTAGCAATTTTTATTGTTCCCTTGAGTGTAATAGCATGCAATTGAAAGCATATGAAGCACTGTCACCAATACTATGACAGCATTTTCACTAATATGTTCCAAAAAAGCAATGAGGGAGCATTGTGTATTTGTTTACACAAGACTACTAGACAAAAATTTCTTAATTCTGTTTTTTGTATCACGAAATATTTGTGTGTGCCTACTACTGATAGGAAGAGCAGATTAGGCTACAGTTCTTTACCTACTTACCATGGGTAAACCCTGTGCAATAGAATGGTACAGACTATACCAGAGCACATCGATATACGTAGTCCTAAGAAAGAAGGCTAGCTGTAAGGAAGGAAGAAAGGAAGGAAGAGAGGGAAGGGATTAAAGGAAAGGCAAAGCCTGAATTAGTTCTGAAATCATTATTCTGATTATTTCAATATTCCATTTCTAAAGAAGTGGAAAGAAGGAAGACCTTTCTCATATAGAAAGTGGTTGGCAAGTAAAGTATCCATTTGTGGAGACATGCCACACATTTCTCTGCATACCTGTCAAGTTTTGGATTTGAAAATAAGGGAAATTTTGGCCACAACCCTCTGTGGGTGTGGCCAAATCTGTGGGTGTGGCCAAATATAGCCATGTGACTTGCTGGGCTCTAGTCATGCCTGCCACATGGCCATGAAAATGTCTCCAAACACAGACAGCACTGGCTCTTTGGCTGTAAATGGAGATGAGAACTGCACCCTAGAGTTGGATACGACTGGCAGATTTTACTTTCTTAGGATCAAAGATCTCTGCAGATGGTGATTGCAGCCGTGAAATAAAAAGGTGACTGATGCTTGGGAAACAAGCTATGAGAAACCTGGCGAACATAGTTAAAAGTAGAGGCATCACCTTGCAAACAAAAAATTGCATAGTCAAAGCAATGGTATTCCTGGTGGTAATGTATGGGTGTGAGAGCTGGACCATTAGGAAAGCTGAGCGCAGAAAAATAGATGCCTTTGAAATGTGGTGTTAGAAATAGGTCGATCCTAGAAGAAATCAACCATGACTGCTCATTAAAGGTCAAACAGTAAAGATGTCGCTAAAGTACTTTGGACATCAAATGAGAAGAGAGGATTCACTTGAGAAAGTCTTGATGCTGGAGGACAAAAGAAGGGGGTAGCCAAAAATAAGATGTCTAGATGGTATTGTAGATGCAATGGGCACAAAGCTGTGTGGGCCGAAGAACCCTTTTCCCATCTTCTTGGGGGACTTTTGTTTTGTTTTCTTTCTTGTTTACTCATTTTTAATTTTAAAAAATTCTGGGAAGCAAAGAGGAGAATAGTAAACCAGCCCCCTTGGGTGAACTAGCCCTGCACGTGGCTAGACACCCCCCCCCATTAGGGTGGAGGAGCAAGGGATTAATTCCCTCAAATTAACCAATCTATTTGTTCCTCACTGCAACCAGTTGAAGCACCAACACCCGAGAATGTCGGATCCAGTTTAAGGAAGGGAATTAGTAAAGAAGTAAAAAAAAGCAACCTCTGTAGTTTCCAAGCCTCCCAGCAGCTGAGGAGTTAATCTTCATATATAAAATATCGCTCACCTAGAGTAGATTCCCGTCCCATGGTGGCTCCGACAGCAGCAAAAACGAAGCCTCCATGACCATGTGGCAGGGAGGAAATGAAAGAGAAACAAACTACAGAAGGCCCCCATCACCTTCTCTCTCCTTCCACAAGCGAAAAGCCACAGCGACCTCTGGTGGCAGGAAAAACATAATGCAGCTTTGCCTGTGAGGGCTCCAGTCAGGATTTTTTTTTAAAAAAGGGATATTATGGAGAAATTAATAAAATGGGAGGGGGCAGGAAGAGTGGTAAAAATAAGGGGTTTCCCAGGGAAAAACGGGATACTTAACAGGTATGTTTCTCTGTGTCCATTGGTATCCAACAGGGTAAAGAATATTCAGAAGAAATCAGTTTTCATCTACCTAAAAAATATTCCTGCTTCTGGACCTCTTGTAAGCTTGTAAGAATTTGAAATTTATTTAAAGCCAAAGCACACCCTCCCCAATTAGAACTACATTTCCTTTATGCAGATGTCAGTTTCACTGAACTTACTTCCAAATAAGTAAGAGGATATTGTTGTGTGTCTCCTCACGGAGGCTGAGGCAATATCGGGGGGGGGCAGCTCCTGGGGAGGGGGGTCCTGCCAGCTCCTCCCCCTCATCCTCAGAGTCCTCATACCCAAGGTGGGCCGGTTCAGGGGACGGAGCTGGGCCATGGGGGAGATTCACAACAGCCGGGGAAACAGACTTGGGCCAGGTGCAGGCTGAGATCCCTGGCTCAGCACATTCTCAGAACTGGTCTGGGCATAGGGAGTGCCCCCTGAACCAGGCCACTGGTTCAGAGTCCGATGAGGACTGGATCACAACAGACAATGTTATTGTAACTCATCAGTCATTCTGGAGAGAAAAAAGTGTGGAGGGTCCACCAGAAAAGCTGGGCGATAGGAATGCTCTTAAAATGCTCTTTAATATGACATGGGGAACAAGGAGTGCAAGTGCCAATACCCCTGGTGGGTAGTACTATATGATAAAGTAGCGTTTCTAGGTACGTAGACGATATGAAGTCATACAGCACTTAAACTACATTACAAGCAGAAATAATGATCTTAAATGTATGCATTTAAAATACTCAGCTAGAAGGACATGAGGCAAACCTAATAAGGTAATACAAATTACAACTTACAGAACCGCGATAAACATGCAATAAACGTGCAAGGAAATCTATATACAGATGTGTATATCATATACAGTACTTTAGTTAGGAACGCAGCGGTAATGCTAAGAAAGCTTTATAAAATTATTCATTCAGAGAAAAAGTTACATGAGTGACAATGGGAGTAACAAGAATCAACTCTGATGTAATCCTTCGAGATAGTAACTAATAGTCTGAGTCTTCAATGACTTCCTTGGGATTATTGCACGAGGGGCCACAGTGCTTTGAGTGTTCGGGACCATGTGTGAGAAATGGCCGAAAAGACAAAAGCAGAACTTCAAAGTTGATATCCGTCCGGTTTGCTCGGATATTTCGTATCTTTCTCAAGATTCTACAATATTAAATAACATCATTTTTATATATAGCCCGTTGGAATATGTATGTATGATTTATATCAATATTAGTACTAGCATTATATTTCCTACCTGAAAGACAGTTACTTAGTACGCGATCTATAGTCACCTCATGATGCTTTCTCTTACTGGGCTGGAGCGTTGAATGGAATTTTACAAGTGTGAATTTAAGCGATCCTAATGATGTATCTGGGCCAGGTGTGTTTTCCGAAAAAGAACTTAGATGAAATTTTTAAAGGAGAATGCATAAGGATTGCTTGATAGCTATTTTTGCAGATGTCAATGGGGCTCGGAATGTCCACGGGGAAAGAAAGCAAGAGTAACTATAATTGTAAAGATGATTATAAAAATGATTATAAAAAGGCCGAAAAATCTAAATCAGTGTTGAGGCCCCGGGGGGTGAGGGTTGCGAATCGATGTATAAAGAATGCTTCCCTCTGAAGGAGGAAGCATTCAATGTCCACTATCTGATGTTTATGTGGTTTAAAGCTTTCTAGAATGACTACTTTCATGTCATTGCATTGCATTCTGGAGAGAACAGCATTTGCTGAAATCCAGTGATAACTATAATTGACTCATTGAAGTAATGGAACTTGCATTGTTGTTGATTCAACAAATTCCCATGGATTCAGTCGGCCCATTCTAAATGCCATTTAATGCTAGGTTTCAGCCATTGGTTAGTAGTTACTTAAACATGCAATGAAGTAATTGTGGTAAGCAGTTCTGGGAAGAATATTTCACAATCAATGAACACTAAGGAAAGTTTGTGCTATGATTCATCAAAAGTTCTTTGCAGCTGAGACACCAGCAAAGATTTTTAGGGACAAGGTGGTCATATATATGAGGATTCTCCAAAATATATGTCCATGCTGTGACAAGCCCAGTACACACTACATATCGTCGGCTGCAACTTGGTCCAAGTATACTTTTTTCCCTATCCCAGGGCACCAGGAGGCCTGGTCTTGGAGGCCAGCAGGTTCTGGGCTGCCTTTGCCCTCCGAGGCAAGCAGGAAAAATGCCACTGCCATGAATTTGTTTAAGGTGGATCCCAGCTTGCCATGAAGTGACTATGATCTTGGAGCCATCTCTTGTGGCACATATGAAATGAGACATGCAGGATTTAATGCAGGGAGTCCAATGGACTGCCACAGCCTTGATGATATGGACAAGGTGCACCTTCATAGCCAGTCCATCTGGCATGGCCTCTTCTGCCTCCGTGACTGTTGAGAACCAGAGTTCCTCCTCTGCTCATTTGCCATTGGCCCCAATATGATGGTTTCCAGGGGCATTCCCTCCACTGAGGGGGACTATCACCCTACCTAAAGGGGCTCATCTGCCCATAGCCATTGGCCCCTTTAGGGAGTGAGGCTATTTACCACCGTCCAGCACTCAGCACTGAGTCGCTGGCTGTACAGTCTACTCCATTACAGTAGTGGGTATTGTTTATTTGGTGATATTCACTACACATACACTATGAAATACTTTGAATAATGATTAAGGAAAAATTTATTATTGAAAACTCAGGAATACCATTACTTTAGTTTAAGCCTTTAATATACATTACTTTAAGCCTTGGAAAAAATTAATTAACTCTAGGAGAGAGAACAAAGCTTTACTGTACTTTAATTATTTCCTATAAAAGATTATAAACTTTCTGGGTGGAAAAATCCTCTTAAAGCTTAAAATATATATGCAGTTATAATACCTTGAAGGACAGTAAGCAAGGAAACCAAGGGAGACAAGGACTAAATCAAAAGGGCAAAGAATTAAGTAAAGCTCAGATTTGTTTTTGTTTTTTATTTCATTTTTAAAATCTTATCTCTAAAATGCTCAAAACATGCAGTGGTGTAGAACCCATAAATTGTAGAGTGGTGATGATGATGGCAATTGTTTATGTACATGTATCAATGGAGATTTGACTATAAACAATAATATACCATGAAGATTCCATAATGGTCGTATTGACAATGATAATGGAAGTAACAACACCAAAGTACAAGTACACAATGTTGTGTAATTTAGTGAACTGACAGTCACTAGTACAAGGATTGGCAACTATTGATTCATTAAGTGCTCTCCTTTTTCAGATCTCATCAACTTTGCAAGCACAGCTAATTATCAGGGGGAGTTGCTGTTAATGAAGCAGGCCTGCTGTCACAATCTGGCTCTGTCAGATTTTTCTTTTCTGCTTTTTTTCAGTCAGGCCTCTCTGTGGCCTCTATGGCTTGTCCTGGCATGTTCAGCCAGGCAGACTGAAGATCTCTCTGATGGGAGGGGTCAGGAGTGCCCAGTTTGAACTATAGTGTTGAGGATTTTAGGAATGGTTTTACTGAAAAATGACCACAGACGCCAGAATAAGTTTAGAGGCTTTATTGATTACACATCTCCTCTCTCACAGTGTCCTCAGGGAGGACGCCATTAGACTGGGGAGCCTCATGGTGAGGCGAACCTTATTTTATAACCTTCTTTCAGGGAGGAGGGGTTAGGGTGAAGGGTCAGAGGGAAGGATGAGGTCGGAGTTCAGGGGGTAGTGGTGCATTGTGGTCATTGGTGACGAAGGGCAGTGAGGCATTATTTATCTGACAAAATCCCCTTCTAATGCCTCATTGCACCTTCATCTACAGTTTTCAATTCTTCTCTCTCGATGATAAGTCCCATCTTGTTTGCAAGATATTGATGTTGGTTTGATGGGAGAGGTTTGGTTAAAATATCTGCAATTTGACTCTTGGTGTCACAGTAAGTCATTTTAATGAAGCCTTCTTCGCACATCTGCCTTATGTTGCAATACTTGATATCAACGTGCCTGGATCTGCGCCCTACCGCGTATGCTTTTGAGATTTCAATTGCGGCCTTATTATCTTCATGTATAGGGATGGGGAGAGTGGGTTCATCCCAAATTTCGGATATTAATTTATTGAACCATATCAAGTCATTCGCTGCATCGGATAGGCAAGCATATTCTGCTTCTGCTGTGGAAGTGGATACTAATTTCTGTTTCCCCGTGCACCAATATATGGGACTGCCGTTTAAAAAAATCACGTAACCGGATGTGCTTTTCCTCTCTTCACTGTCTCCAGCCCAATCTGCATCTGCGTAGCATGATAGGGTGGGTCTCTCAGTTATTGAGGGGACAATTGACAGTATGGCGCCCTTGGTTTTCTTCAGGTACCTTAATAGTCTCTTAACTGCATTCCAGTGGTATGTCTTTGGGTTGTTCTGATGTCTCGATAAAAGGTTCACCGCTAGATTTATGTCCGGTCTGGACCAATTGGCCAGGTAGAGTAGTGACCCTATGGTGGATCTGTACAATGTGTTATCTCCAAAATTTTCATTGCAACTATACGTGTTCCTTTAAAAATCAGTTTGCATTGGTGTGTCCGAAGGGGCGGCATCAGCCATGTTGCATTTCTTCAATAGTTCAGTTATCTTGTCTTCTTGCGAAAGGGAAAAACCACCAGTTACTTCGGATATTTTGACTCCCAAGTAATTGTTTACCTTCCCTAGTAACTTCAGAGTGAATTTTTCTCGTAGATTTTGTACGAAGTAGTCACATTTGGCCTTACTTTTCCCTATGTACAGAATGTAATCAACATACACCAGTATTTTTTCTATATCCCCTTCATTTCTCTTGATAAAAACACATCTGTCGGCTTGGGTGTGTGAGAAACCCATCTGTTCCAATGCATTAGACAAGCACTCATACCACATTTTGCCAGATTGTTTTAATCCATAAAGACTCTTGTTTAGCAGCCAGGTCCCACCTTCTCCCATCTCAATTCCCTGGGGTGCTCTGACGTATATTTTCTTGTCTAAGGCCGCGTGCAGATAGGCTGTTTGCACGTCGAACTGGTATACGTACTCTTTTCGGATTGAAGCTAAGGCTAGTGCAGCCTTCACACTTTCGGCCCTCACGGTTGGCGAATACGTGTCGGTGTAGTCATCTGGGAATCTTTGTGCGAAACCCTGTGCCACGAGCCTGGCCTTGTAAAGGACTTCGTTGTTTTCAAGGGTCTTGACCCTGAAAACCCATCTTGTGCCTATGGTTTTCTGTCCTTCTGGTGGTTCCATCGGAGTGTATACATTGAGCTTCTTGAGGCTGTCCAATTCCTTTTTCATCGCTTGCTCCCATTTTATTTGTTCTTCAATTGGTAACTTTTTCACGTCGGCGTAGTTGTCGGGTATGCCAGTCGAATCGCCTATGGACATCACGTAGTCTTCCAGGCGCTTGGGGGTTTGGCCTTTTGTAGCTCTGTTTGACTTCCTGTTTGATGCTTTGGTGGTCTCTCTTGTTCCTTGAAGTTCACTTGTGCCATCATTTGTGTTGTTTTCTTCAATCCTACATTCTCCAGGAAGTCTTGGTGTATCTTGAGTATGCCTGTCAGTTACTACCTCATTTGAGTGTAACTTCATCCAGTTTGCATTTTCATGGAACACGGCTGATCTGGAGATGGTTACCTTGTGATACTCATCTATGAATCTGTATGCCTTTGATCCTGGTTCATAACCAACAAATCTCAGCCTCTTCGATACCTTGTCCCCTTTTCTCCTTAGTTGTTTTGGTATGTGGACATCGGCCATTACCCCGAAAATATGGAGTTGGGAGAGACTAGGCTTGCGCTTGTACAGCATTTCGTATGGGGTCTTCTCTACTACACTCGACCAGATCCTGTTGAGTGTGTAATTTGAATACATTAATGCTTCACCCCAGTAAGAGAACTTTAGTCCAGCATCTTCGAGTACACATCTCATCATGGTCTGTAGTACCCCATTCCTGCGTTCAGCTATTCCATTTTGAAAAGCTGAAAAAGGTGCGGTGGTGGAGTGCATCATGCCTCGGGAAGTGATCCATTCCTTGAATTCCCTTGAGAGGAATTCAGAACCCCTGTCCGTCATTATTTGTTTTATTTGTGAGTTGTGTTGCGTTTGCACTCTCTTGTAGAATTCCTTGAACTTTGCAAAGGCTTCACCTTTGTCTCTGAGCGTGTAAACAAATCCATATCTGCTGTAGTCATCGACGATGGTCAGAAAAAATTTCTTTTTGTTTATAGAGGTGGGGAGTGGCCCCACTAGGTCCATGTGTAGTAGCTGAAAAGCCTGAGATGTGCTTCTCTTCGACGTTTTTGGTCTTGGCATTTCCTTGGACTTTGAGCTTAGGCACACAGAGCACTCCAGGTATTTGTCACAGTTTTTCACCTTCAGACCTTCTGCATGTTCTTGCATTTTTTGACGGTGGAGAAACTGGTGTGTCCCAATCTTCTGTGTAGCAGGTGGGCGCAATCGTCGTGCATGAGTTTCCCTATGGAAATGACAGTGGTGCTGTGGGGAGTTGTTGCTTTAATATACTCGATGTCTGAATTTTCTTCCCCCTGTAGTATTGCAACACTTGTTTCGGCGTGACTTTTGTTGATATTATATCTATTGTTTTCCCCTTCTATTTCCTCTGTTTCTGTTTTGCATGTACTAGCGAGATCCCTTTTATCACCTTCTCCAGTGGGCACGTAGTAGGACAGACCGCCCACGATGATCACTTCCCCGACGTTTCCTTCTTTGTTGGTGATGGATACTCTACCTTTCTTAAAAAGCAATTCCGTGGCGGTGTCTTCACATAGCTTGAATGCAGCCAGTATGTTGTATGGAATTTCAGGGATGAATAAGACTCCATTGATTTTTCCCAAACCTGGGATGTTTATGTCTCCTTTTCCCATCACGTGAGCTTCCTTTTGATTTGCAACCTTTATTCGGAAGGATGTTTTTGTGAATGAGTCAAATAGGTCTTTGTTGCATGAAGTGTGTATGGTTGCCCCTGAGTCTATTAGCCAATATTTTTTGTTATCCAGGGCGCCTGTGGGGTATACCCTGTCTTCTGTGTTGTTTATGGAGTTGAATTCATGCTTCTGGTATCTGTGTTCCCTTCCGGGGCTGGGCGACCTATTCCGCCTGTGTTCATATTTGTATCTTGCGTTGTTTTCAGGTGTGTATTTTTCCCTTTGCGTGTGGTCTTCCTTTCCTTTTATTTTGGGGCAGTTCCGTTTGATGTGGTCCCTTGAACCACAGAAGAAACAGCCTTGTTGCTGGCTGGTTGGCTCCGTGAACTTCACCATTCTACCTGGTTTGGCGTCTCTGTGTATGATTGATCTGTCCCTCCTCATGTTATCATGTGCTATGAGTTTTCCTGCCAATGTGTCCAGTGGCATGTTTTCACAGTCTATTGCGTCAAGCTGATCCAGGAAATTATTCCAGCTGGGATCCAGGGAGTTGAGTATTATGCTGATCATGCTTTTCTCAGCGATTGCTTCACCGCGCTGTAACAGCTGGGATCTCATGGAGTTTAATTTTAGGAGGTGCTCACCCATAGGGGTGCCGGGCTTTAATCTCACAGAGTGGAGTTCCCTGGAGATCCGGCTGGTGGTGCTTCTGTTGCTGCTGTGGAACAAGGCATTCAATTTATTCCATATCTCAAAAACTGTCAGTTCATGGGGTATGCTTGGGAAAATGGCTGGCTCAATGGAGCTTAGGAGTAGGTGGAAGGCTTTATGGTGTTTGCGGTCTGTTTCAATGGACCACGGTTCTTCAGGAGGGTCTAGGATAAAGTACAGTGCATCATGACCCATCAGCAGAATTTGAAATCGTTGTGCCCACTCTGGCAGATTTTCCCCAGTAACACTTAATTTTGGGAAGTCATTGGGCAGGTTGGTTTGCTGGTTGGAGTTATCCTTGGATTTGGTCTGTTGTTCTAGGTGTCCCTTTTGGTACTGAAAAGGGCAGAAAGGCATAGGTATGCAAGCGGCCGCCTTTGGGTTTCCCATTGGTCCTTTTTGTCTGTAGGTTGCTGTTGGAGTTGATTGCGCATGCGCGGCCCAACGTGCGTGCGTGAGGTTTATTTTGCTCAGTTCTTCATTGGGAAAGTACTTCTGCTCTCCTGGTCTAGGGTCTGAGTGGCTGGGTAAAAGGTGGTGGCTAACGGATGCTCCTCGGGGCTTGAAAAATGGTGGCAGTGTTCTCTCTTGGTATGGTGGGGGGTGCCCACGCTCCGGGGTTCATTTTCAGGAGCCTTTGGGAGTGAGTAAGTTGGTGCGCAGTAAGGTAGTATTGGGTTGTTCGGAATGCCACTGTCTTCCGATGGGGGCCATGGGGGTGCGTGTCCCTGGCTGGATCTATGGCTCATATGTTGAGGGCTGCTGCGCTGTGGGATTCTTTGTGGGGGGGTGTTTTCAAGTGGAGAGTTTATGCGTGGAGGGCCGAGGACAGCTGAAAGTATTTCTATGGCTTTTGAAACTTCTGCTTCTGGGTAGGGTCCTCTATGATCTCTGTGATATTTCTCTTGTCTGGCTTTATACAGTTCCCAGAGATCATTTCTTATTTCCTCCACTTCATTTTCTTCGCTATTGCTGGGTTCCCCTTCTGTGCTCTGTTGCCGCGAGGGGGAGGGGGTCTGCCCTTGGCTCTGGAATTTCCCCTCCCTCCCGGCTAGGCTGTTTTGGAGTCCGGCAGCAATTTCCATTGATTGCTTGGATTCCATTGTTGTCCCGTCGCTTCCCCTCCTGGGGTGGCTTACCGTAGTTCCTCTTTGGGTCTCCGTTTCAATCTGGTCATCTCCGAGCAGGCTCTCTCCCCCATCCTCTCCTTCGCTTTGAGTTAGATGGGCGCTGATTTGCGTGTGTTGTTGGAGAGAAAGCTCTCGGATGCTTTCCTCCACTTCGGCAAGTTTTATTCGAATTTCCTCAGCCATTCTCTGGACCAGGTCGCCCCCTCCTGTTGCTTCGTCCAGCTCTCCTTGGGGGCTGGTCTCTTGGGGTTGATTCTTTTTTGACCTCTTTATTCTGGGCATTTTGTATTTTTGTACGTTTTGTGGTTTATTCAGCAAACCATCCTCTTGCTACCATTTGTTGAGGATTTTAGGAATGGTTTTACTGAAAAATGACCACAGACGCCAGAATAAGTTTAGAGGCTTTATTGATTACACATCTCCTCTCTCACAGTGTCCTCAGGGAGGACGCCATTAGACTGGGGAGCCTCATGGTGAGGCGAACCTTATTTTATAACCTTCTTTCAGGGAGGAGGGGTTAGGGTGAAGGGTCAGAGGGAAGGATGAGGTCGGAGTTCAGGGGGTAGTGGTGCATTGTGGTCATTGGTGACGAAGGGCAGTGAGGCATTATTTATCTGACATATAGTGAACTCTCTGTATTAGCTATAACAGAGCTTATGAATGAAGGTAACCCCAGCCAGAAAGGAGGTGGCCAAACTTCCTGCAGCTTCCAGAAGGTCCACAAATATGTGGGTTCCTGTGAAGTAATGCTTTCCAATAGCCAATAGACAGAAACTCCACCTAGAGGGCAGGGGTGCCCTAATTTGATTGGATATTCTTATTAAATGGGAGGATAAATTTTGATAGGATTTCTCTTATCAAGACAGGAGTGGCCCTTCTTGCCATAGGAAGTTCTTGTCTTGACCAGACCTCTAAGGAGGGGTTTTCTTCCCTATAAAAATTAGAGCCCAATGGCTCAGAAGTAAGTCGGAGTGGGAAAAGAAGATGGAGTTGTTCCTGATTGTCACCAGATAGGCCCTTTGTGGGGCAAATATGGGAAATAGAATGGATTTCACCATGGAAGGGACTTAGAAAATATCTTGATTGGAACATCTCTACACTTAGCCAATTTTCTGAGTATTGGAGTGTTGGACTTTGCCATTTTTCTGGAAGTGGGACTTTGCTGACTTTCTTCTTCTTTTAGATAGTTTTTATTAGAAGTTTTCACAGAAACAAAAATAATAAAACATACATTAACTAAACAACAATAAGCATTGTCTTATAAGAAAACAGGAAAGAAAAATATTAAAAGTTGGAAATTACCATTTTGCTTTCATAAACAAATATCAGAGTAGTAATAGTTATAGAAGAAATTACTTTTATATTGGTTATCCTCCTATTTTCTAAATTCTCTTTCTCATTAAATAATACAGATAATAAAACAAAGTAATTCACCCTGTGTTATGTTACTTTGCCAAAGGGGAGATGTGGCTTGTCTCTCTAATGATCATTATATCAAAAAATTTGATTGAATATAGGAACCTCCTCTTTTCCTTAATGTATATTCAAGATATGGTTTCCAAATCTTCCAGAAATTATTTTCTCTGACAGTCCCTTTCTTTTCATTGAACTCTCTCAGGTCAATTTATCATTCAGGGCCAGCTGCCACATTTCACTATACTATTCTTCCAATTTTATTTTCCTTGGACCCTTCCAATTTTTTGCTATACACTATTTTCCCGTAGACATAAATATCGCGATTAATTCTTGTTCCTCCTTATCTAACTTTAAACTATCTAGGTCCGTAAACATGGCGGCACCCGGTCCAATCTTAATCCTTTCTCCCATTATTCCTACTATCTCTTTTTCAATATCTTTCCAAAAATCTTCAATTTCCTTACAGTTCCACCACATATGTTTATAAGTTCCAACATTTTTATTACATCTCCAACACAAATTATTTCTAGTCTTATCAATCTGATTCAATCTCATCGGGGTCAGGTACCACCTCCACATCATTTTATAATTATGTTCTTTAACTCTGACTGACAATGTTCTCATTATCCTCTGTTTCCAGAAGGATCACCATTTTATTTCTGATATTTTATATTTAAGTTATCTCCCCACATTCTTCTCAAAGTATCTTATAGATTATCTTCTTTATTTAAAGTGTTATACATTTTAGCTACCAGACCTTTTAACCCAATCTCCCCTTGTTTTATTTTAAACAGCAGCTCTTCAAATTCTGTCATGGACCTTTCAAGATTATGTCCTTTTAAGTATTTATTGTTCCAGTTATTTAATCTCACAATTTGAAACCAGTTTAGCTTCAGGTCTGCATACATCGCTGTTTTTTCTACTCATCCATACACGTTCAAGTCCATTGTCTCAGCAAACAAACATCCTTTTCTATTTACACCGATCTCAAATCCTCATCTATCTTAATTGGGAAACTTTTTATGTCTTCAATCTCTATAAAAGGAGATACGGCAGGGGCCAATTTTCCCTTCATCTTCTTCCATACTTCCCACATTGGTCTTAACATTTTATTTTCAATATTAACCTTTCCCCTTTCTTTATCTAAAAGATAGAATGAATAGGCACATAGAAGAGAAGGCGCTGCTAAAGGAGAGCCAACATGGCTTTTACAAGGGCAAATCATGCCTCACTAATCTGTTGGAATTTTTTGAGAGTGTCAACAAGCATGTGGATAAGGGGGATCCAGTTGACATTGTTTATCTGGACTTTCAGAAGGCTTTTGACAAGGTCCCACACCAAAGGCTCTTGAATAAACTTACCAGTCATGGAATAAAGGGACAGGTCTTGTCCTGGATCAGCAACTGGCTAAGGGACAGGAAACAGAGGGTAGCACTAAATGGACACTTCTCCAAGTGGAGGGAAGTAAAGAGTGGGGTCCCCCAAGGTTCAGTACTGGGACCCCTGCTTTTCAACCTCTTCATAAATGATCTAGAGGTAGGAGTAAAAAGCAAGGTAGCCAAATTTGCTGACGACACTAAATTATACAGGGTAGTGAAAACTGTGAGAGATTGTGAGGAGCTCCAGAGGGATCTCTTGACACTGGGGGAGTGGGCAAAACAGTGGCAAATGAGCTTCAACATTAGTAAGTGCAGAGTGATGCATGTTGGGGCAAAAAACCCCAATTACATTTATAAACTGATGGGGTCTGAACTCTCTGCGGCAAACCAGGAAAGGGACCTTGGTGTCCTGGTGGACAGCTCAATGAAGATGTCAACCCAGTGTGCCTCAGCAGTGCAAAAAGCAAACTCAATGTTAGGGATCATTAGGAAAGGTATAGAAAATAAGTCAGCAAGTATCATTTTGCCTCTTTATAAATTTATGGTGAGGCCCCATCTGGAATACTGTGTACAGTTCTGGTCGCCATACCTCCAGAAGGATATTATGGAGTTGGAGAAAGTACAGAGGAGGGCAACCAGAATGATTAGGGGACTGGAACACCTTCCTTACCATCTGAGGCTGCAACGGTTGGGCCTTTTCACTCTTGAACGACGGCGTCTAAGAGGTGATCTGATTGAAGTTTATAAAATCATGCACGGTGTGGACAAAGTAGATAAGGAAAAACTGTTTTCCCTATCGCACAACACTAGAACTAGGGGACACTCGATGGAACTTTTGGGTACTAGTTCTCAAACAAATAAGAGAAAGTATTTTTTCACCCAGAGGATTACTGGTCTATGGAACTCCCTGCCAGACGAAGTGGTGACAGCTGTCAGTCTTGACAGCTTTAAGAAAGGATTAGACAAGTTCATGGAGGACAAGGGTATCAATGGCTATAATTATGGATACTTAAGGACAACCTCGGGGTTGGAGAGATAGGCAGGATATCTCTCAATGCCATTTCCAGTGAATCCTAAGCAGGTGAAGGCATCTCCTTGGGAATACCCTGAAGGAAATGGTGAGCCACTGTGTGAGACAGAATGCTGGACTGGATGGGCTGTGGCCTGTTCCAGCAAGGCTGTTCTAATGTTCTTATGTTCTTTATTTAAAAAAGCTGCCTTACCAGTTTGTTCAAAATCCTCCATCTCTAAATCCTCCCAAATCACATTCTCTTTCATCACAATCTTTGTTGGAGGATGGTGGGGGCATGTGGGAATCTGATAGGGAAGAACCATAAGCCAAGTTCATGAGGGTGCACACACTCCTGTTTGTCTTATGAGTTCTTCCTAGGAGATGCCTGCATTCTTTTACTATGTTTCAATATTTTCCTGAAAGAAAGTCAGTACACATATAATCAAGGTCTAAAGCTTCTGCTATAGAGAGACTGATTGTGCAACTTTCATGAGGCTAGTATGCTGTTTAGCTGCTCTAACCAATCAGGACTCTAATCACGTACTGTAGCTTATATGATTCTCACACGGTACCCTAATGTTAGAAACAATGTATGCCGAATGTAACCTACAGCTGAATATTCTCTATTGTTCCCTATGCCACCAATTCTGCTCCCTTTCTACTGAATGCTCTATTGTTTCTGTACTCTTATCTGCTGCTGAAATTTTGGCAATAAAATATATTGGTTGAGGTTGGTTCCTTCAGAGCTCTCCTCAAGCAGTCGGCTGGACCGTATCTGCTTGAGCATTTTCATGGTATCAGGATTTCCTCCCGCAACAAGCGGTGCCCCGTGTGAGGCGACCAACAGTAACGATCACTCACCCTCACCTGGAAATAGGCCTCGAGATGCGTCCGTCAGCTTCGGCTCCCAGGGTGAGTAACAATGGGTCAGAAACTAACTTCTGAACAGCAACAACATGCTAAGGACCTAGAATTTCTAGTAAGCAAATGTAACCACAAAAATGAAAAAAACTAACATTGAAAATCTGCTTTTGAAAATTTGTAAAGAATGTCCATGGTATCCCATGAATGGCTCTTTGTCCCTTAAGGACTGGCACAGACTGGGGGACTTCTTTCGAGAGGAGCCCCATGAGTCTGTTGCTATTCTGTACACTTGGCAAATCTGTTACGAAGCTATAGAAAGATTGAACAAAAGTACCCCCAGAAATGCATTGTTTCAATATGAGCTAGACACAACATCTTTTCTCCAATTGCTCCCACCGGCAGATCTGGCTCTGCCCACGCTGAAACCCCCCATATGCTCCTCCACCAGATCCTGATCCCGGTGGTCACCAACCATACAAGGGGCTGAGAGAAAGGGCTCACGAGGCTGTGAGGAGGGGGAATGCAGAGGATGTCAGTGATGCAATGCCCTTGTTGGCCGCTTGTCCGATTGTCATGGGAGCAGGGGGAGTTCGACAGTACAACAATCTGTCATGGGGCATTTACAAGGAGCTCAAGAGAAGTGTCAAAGAGAATGGCATACTCAGCTACTTCACCATTTCGATGGTAGGGGGGCTTGCCAACAACACTGACATGCTTCCTCTGGATTGGAGAACGCTGATCAAAGCCATGATCACCCCTTCTCAGTATGTGGTTTTTATGCAAGAATGGAATGCTTGGGCCATGGCTTGCTCCGTAGTCTACAGAGGCCTGATGGGCAGGGAGACAAAATTGCAGTGTCAGTTCACGAAAGGGATTGGGTAGGATAAAACCCTAGAGAAAAAGTATGTAGCCCAGGTGGAAATGGAAGCACTTAACCTGATAAAGCATTCTGAGAAATCAATGTGAACACATGAATGTGTGCTGAGAATGTGGGAGTGTGTGGGCACCCATAGAATGTGTGTATAAGTGAAAGAATTTGTGTTTGCATGATTGTGTGTGATGGTATTTGTGATATGTTGGGGTCTTGTTCTAAAAATACTACTAAGAATGTTGATAGTGAATTCTGTTCATGGTTTTGATACCTGTACCTTGTTTTTATATCTAGGGGAACATAAAGTGGGTAGGTCAGTAACTTAGAAATTAAGGATATAGCAGGGACATTAAGTTTGAATACAGCCATCCTTTTATACAGGGTGTGGAAATGCAATTAGTGACCCACGCGGGTCATAGGAAATTTTAGTTTGCAATCATAAGGGAAAATTTTGAAAAAAAATAAAATTGCATGTTGCCTAGCCCTGAATCTCTCCTCATGCCTTTAGGGTATAGAGGAAGGAAGATTCTCATCATGTTGGCTCATTTTGCCATTTTAGAAATGTAAATTCGGAAATAGTGGTTCCAAAAAACGGATGCTTGCTCACACGTAGTTTCTCCTCACACCCTACTGGACAAATCAATCAAGTTGTTTTTTTAATGGAAAATGTTAAAGAAAAACAATTCCGTTCCCCCAAACCTGGTCCGCCAAGAGACCAGCAGCTTTCCTCTCCACCTCTCTGCCACAGAACAGCTGGCCAGTCTGTGCCATGAAAAAAAAGGTGGGGAGGAAGAGAACCCGGTTTACACAGGCATTAACTTGTCTGCTCTAGGCCAAGAAGAAAAGGAAGGGGAGTGATTTCTCCCCCCAAAAAACAACAACAACAACAACTATTCAATGTAATCCCCAAATGAAACTGATTTACGGCACTTTTAACCAACTTTGTCTATCTTACACAGATAAATGAGTAACCACATGTTCAGATACTGTTTTCTTTTTACATTTCCCATTAAAAAAACAACTTGATTGATTTGTCCAGTAGGGTGTGAGGAGAAACTATGTGTGAGCAAGCATCCCATTTTTGGAACCACTGTTTCTGAACTTACATTTCTAAAATGGCAAAATGAGCCAACATGATGAGAATCTTCCTTCCTCTATACCCTAAAGGCATGAGGAGAGATTCAGGGCTAGGCAACATGTAATTTTTATTTTTTTCAAAATTTTCCCTTATGGTTGCAAACTAAAATTTCCTGTGACCCGCGTGGGTCACTAATTGCATTTCCACACCCTGTATAAAAGGTACAAATAAGGGACTGATCGTTGCACCTGAGAAAGTGCAGCACATAGCTCCTTTTAACTATCTTGGGCACAAACTGCTAACCACCTGTTCTGCTCCTTTTCTCCCAATGTTAACTATTTATTTATTTAGTTAGTTAGTTAAATTTCTATACCGCCCACTCGACCAAGGCCGACTGTCATTGAGCGAGATCATCACTATGCTTTCCTCCTTCACACTGGTTTTTTGCAGCAATTTTTAGGTCATCTCAATTAGGCATGTCCGTTTCTGGCACTGCCAATGGACTTACTTAAACCTTTGTTTGATGGCCTGCGTGGTCACACCCATCCTGCTGATGTCATTCCCGTAACAAAAGCAATGCAGCATGCTTTGCATCAGCTCAATGTTGCTTTAAATAGTGTCATGGTTGACCGGGTGCCAACCCATGGTCCTCTAACATTTATTCTTCTTTCTACTCCTAAACTGCCTACATGACTCTTAGCAGCTCCTGTGGTTGGAGATAAGCTGCATATTGTGGAATGGTTATATCTTCCCTTTAACACCACCACCCCCTTCATAATATTTATTTGCTTTCACAGGCACTGGTGGAACTGATTTTGATGCTATTTCTTGTTTTCTCCCTATCACTGTTGCTGAACATCATAATCTTATGGAGACCTGGAGAAATGCCTATGGAGACCTGGAGAAATGCCTATCAGCTGGCATTTGCAGACTATGTTAATGAAATTTCTTTTTCCACTCCTAAGGTCCCACGTTTGCAGTTTATTCACCAGGTTACTTGCTGCCTATCTACTTTACAGCTGGAGTGCCCTCTCCCAAATGCTTTAACTGTTTTCATTGATGCTTCCTTGCACTTCCGCCCAGCATGCGGAACTCGCTGCTGTCATTCTCGCTTTTCAAACCTTTGCTGACTTTGTTGCACATGTTCACTCCCACACAGGTTTTGCAGATGCTATTTCTCTCGGCAATGCTGCCGCCGATTCTACTCTCCATACCTTGCCTTTATTCACTGATCCTGTTCAAGCTCATGCCTATTTTCACACTAACGCCACACGTTTGGCACGTCAATTTTCTATCCCTCATGAGCAGGCTAGGGGCATCGTCTCTGCCTGCATTTCTTGCTCTCTATCACCTATTTCCTATCCTTTTGCTGCTGTCAACCCGTGAGGTCTAGTACCTGGGGCGGTTTGGCAAATGGATGTTACCCTCATACCTGCTTTCGCTGCTCTCTCCCATCTCCATGTTACAGTAGATACTTGCTCTGGGTTCATTTGGGCCAACCCCCCTCTGAGGGGAAGCCACTCGCCATGCAATCTCCCACACTATCTGCTCTATTGCAGCAATGGCTCGCCCCGCCCAATTGAAGACTGACAATAGTCCCTGTTACTCATCCCTGGAGTTCTAGGAGTTCTGTACCATATGGGGCATTGAACTCCGCCACAGTATTCCCTACAACTCGACGGGTCAGGCTGTCATTGAGCGAGATCATCACACGCTGAAATCTCTCCTTCATAAACAATTGAAAGGAAAGGGTCTTACCCTTGCCAAAGTCCCTGAGGCTTTGGCCAAGGCACTGTTCACGCTCAATCATCTCCTGACACCCCATGGTTCCACGCATACCCCAGTGCAATGGCATTTCTGCCAGGAATTGCCACTGGAAAGACCCGTAGTCACTTTCAAGCAACCACCTTATCCCACTTGGGAGGGTCCTGCTCTCTTAGTCAGTTGAGGGTCAGGTTTTGCAGCTGTTTCCACTCCTGCAGGTACAGTCTGGATTCCCGGAAGGTGTGTCCAACCCTACCGAGGAGGGAGAGATGAGCTGGCACCAAGCACCAGCCAACCTGATTCCGGAGATGCAAGAAGCAATGTCCCTTAGCGGAAGTACCGAGAGGGCTCGGCGGAGAAAATGCCATCGTCCCCACCGCCAGTCAGGAGACTTGCCAAAAGTCACTTCGGGAATAGTCAAAAATTTATCAGCTCAGGCTAAATGCCTCATTGTTCATGGAGGCCAAGAACAGACTTCTGAGAATTATTTCACTGCAATAGTGGTTTGCTTAAATGCTAATTCTACTGTCATATTAGCGATAGGACTTATGCTTTGTTGGGTGGGAGAGGGAATTGCATTTAGTCCCGGACCCACCGGAATGCTGGAGGAGATGCCAGAAAATGGACAATTTGCATTTCAACCTGGACTCATTGACATGCTCGAGGAGGGACAGGAAAAAACCAGACTTTTACGTAATCCCAGGCCCATCAGAAAACCGAAGCAGGGACTGGGGAAAAATGGACTGTTACCCACTCCCAGGCCCACTGAAATATTAGAGCATGGCCTGGAACATGGACTGAACCTTGGACCTGCTGGAATACCAGAACAAGGTCTCTGGGAAAATAATGCTTTTGTGTTAGATGCTCAGATTTTGGCAAAAAAGCTGAATTATGGGGATTGTTGGATATGTATGCATATGCCCACTAGAGCCCATGGAGGTTTGGTTTTTCATGCTTTCCCACTCAATGACTCCCTATGGAAGGCAACGCCACCCATGTCTGGAGTATTAGTTAATCAAGCTGGTACGAATGCCATATTGGTCGTAGGGGACAGAATCCAAGAGAAGGGCTGCGTTTTGCTGGTCTCATAGCAATAGCACTGGCAAAAACTGCACCGAGATGGGAAAGTATCCCTATTGTGCAAAAATTTTCAATGTTCTTTCAGAGCGGCCAGTGCTCAATACCTCCAACCCAGACTACACATGTGTCACTGAATATGAATGTCATGAACTAGAAATGGGCAATCGCTCACACCGCACTCAAGTATGCAATCTTGTACGGGCCATGGTACGTCAGGTGGTCAGTCCTCGGTGGGGAATCACTAATTTGTTGGGGACCCTCTGGCTGCTATGTGGTCGGAGAGCTTATAGGTTCATTCCCCCCTGGTGGACTGGCACCTGCACGCTTGGTATCTCTTACCATCCATCATGATTTCATCCTCTATACAGGGGGCCCAGCTTCGCAACCGTCGCGCCTCACATCCTTTGAAATGGTCTGGTTGGTCGGAGGTGGGAAGAGCCATTATTCCAGCTGTTGGCACATCTGCCAACTACAGAGATATTCACATCTTGGCTAATTGGACTGTTGCTATGTTTAATGAGTCAATCAAAGCCCTAAAATTGGCCAACCAAGAAATGGGCAAAATAAGAGAGGTTGTTCTCCAGAATCGATATGCTTTAGATATAGTGCTAGCCAGCAAAGGTGGAGTTTGTGCTCTCATTCACTCACATTGTTGCATATACATTTCTAATTTCCAAGCTAATATTACTCATACAATCAATTCTATGGAAGATGTAGTTAAGGATGCACCCTTCCAAGGCACCTTAACTGATTGGTGGCAATCACTGTGTTCCCGGCTGCCTGGAATTGGCTGGGTGCATCAGTTGCTCATGTGTTTGATTATTGGAGGTTTCTTTCCCATACTTCTCTGCTGCTGCATCCAATGTGTTCCTAACTTGTTTCTCCAATGCCATTCATTTACGCAGCGTAATACAGCAAAATTAACTGGTAAAGAAATCATGATGTTGAAAAGAAATTTCAAGGGCAAAAAGTATAACCTGCTTTTCAATCCTTCTTTTAAAAACGAAAAGGGGGGCATGTTGGAGGATGGTGGGGGCATGTGGGAATCTGATAGGGAGGAACCATAAGCCAAGTTCATGAGGGTGTACACACTCCTGTTTGTCTTATGAGTTCTTCCCGGGAGATGCCTGCATCATTTTACTATGTTTCACTATTTCCCTGAAAGAATGTCAGTACACATATAATCAAGGTCTAAAGCTTCTGCTATAGAGAGACTGATCACACAACTTTCATGAGGCTAGTATGCTGTTTAGCTGCTCTAACCAATCAGGACTCTAATCATGTACTGTAGCTTACATGATTCTCACACGGTACCCTAATGTTAGAAACAATGTATGCCAAATGTAACCTACGGCTGAATATTCTCTATTGTTCCCTATGCCACTGATTCTTCTCCCTTTCTACTGAATGCTGTATTGTTTCTGTACTCTTATCTGCTGCTGAAATTTTGGCAATAAAATATACTGGTTGAGGTTGGTTCCTTTAGAGCAGGTTTTCCTCCCGCAACAAATCTTAACTACATTTTAAATCTGGAATGCATTATAGTAACTTTTTAATTTAGGTATCCCTAAATTAAAGATGCCGCTGTCAAGCCACAGCACCCCCACCCCCTCCACTGGTGTTTTTTTTTTAAAAAGGAGCCTCTTGCAGCCTGAAAGGCTCAAAAATGCCACCGTCGAGCCGCAGCACCTCCCCGCCCCATCCACCAGCAAGGGGGGGGGGTGTTAAAAGGAGCCTCTCACAGCCTGAGAGGCTCAAAGATGCTGCTGTCGAGCCGCAGCACCCCCTCCCCCTCCCAGCAGTGTGTGTGTGTGGGGGGGCGTTAAAAGGAGCCTCTCATGGCCCAAGAGGCTTAAAGATGCCGCTGTCAAGCCACAGCGCCTCCCCGCCCCCTCCACCAGTCGGGGGGTGTTAAAAGGAGCCTCTCACAGCCTGAGAGGCTCAAAGATGCCGCTGTCGAGCCACAGCACCCCCACCCCATCCACCGGCCGGGGGGGGGGTTAAAAGGAGCATCTCGTGGCCTGAGAGGCTCAAAGACATCACCGCCGAGCTGCAGCACCTCCCTGCCCCCTCCACCGGCATGGGGTGTGTGTGTAAAAAGAGCCTCTCATGGCCTGAGAGGCTCAAAAATGCTGCTGCCACCACTGAGCCTTTGGCCCCACTGGTGGAGAAGCCCACCCAGTGCTGGATGCCGGGGGGGGGCTTTCCATCTCCTCCGGTGTCCTCAGACACCCCCCCAACCCCCAGGGAGGACTTAAGGGCCGTAGAGGCGGCAGGACTGTTGATGCTGCCTCTGGCCTCACTGGTGGAGAAGGGTGCCCACCCAGCGCCAGATGCCGAGGGCATTCCATCTCCCCCGCTGTCCTCAGACACACACCCCCGACCCCCAGGGAGGTCATATTCATTGTTGTTTTCTCTTGCTGTAATTTAATTGTATATTTTGTGGTTTGAGTTTTTGTAACTGTACCTTTGGAGATGTGTTACTGTATTATTATGTATTTATTGTCCACCATGTAAACCGCCCTGAGTCGGGTTGCACCTGAGTGGGCGGTATATAAGCGTGAAAATTAAATTAAATTAAATTTTATATTAAATCCCTAGACCACCTTCTTGTTGAGGCATGTACCACCAACTTTTAGAAATTATGGCTCTTTCCCCCCATTATAAAATTTATTAATCATATCTTGAAAATCATTAATCTCTCTATCCTTAAAGTGAATTGGTAGGGCATCAAACAAAAAAATTTTTTTTTGGCAATAATATCATCTTGCATAGAACCATTCTGGCAAACCAAGACAGTTTCAATTTATTAAATTGTAGAATTTGCTCTTTAATCACCTTCAATTGTTTATCATAATTCAATTTTTAATATTTTCCAATTTGTTTGAGGGAAGGTAAAAGCCACCAGCCCCTGGCCTGCCGAGAACACCAAGGCCACAGCTGATCCTGGGCTGCCTCTCCTAGCCTGAGGGAAGGTAAAAACCACCAGCCCCTGGCCTGCCGAGAACACCGCCTTCGGGAGGGAGACTGGCGAGAAAACCTGAGGCAGGGCAGCTTCTGGACTCCTGGTTGGGCTCCAAGGCCACCTCCACCGCCTCCACCGCCACTTAGCTGGTTTCATCTTTGGGAGTGGAGGCCATTGAGAACATTGGACATTTGTCTTCTGTCCCATGGCTGGTTTCGGAGAGGGGATATTTTTCCCGGCTGTGCAGGTCCAGTGCAACAGCTACAAGGAGGACCTTGCATCGCCAGGACTGGGGGCAGGGAGGAGAACATCGGCTGCACCTGGGGTCACTTGTGGCCCCAAAGATGGTGCCCCCCGCCATCTCTGCAGCTATGAGCCTTGCGCTGCCAGGACTGGGGTGGGGAGGAGAGCATTGATTGTATCTGGGGTCGCTTGCGGCCACAAAAGCGGCACCCTCCGCCATCTCAGCAGCCACGAGCCATGTGCCACCAGAACTGGGGTGGGGAGGAGAATATTGGCCGTACCTGGGGCTGCTTGCGGCCTCAAAAGTGGCACCCCTCACCATCCCTGCAGCATTGCGCCTTGTGCTGCGTGGACCAGGGTGGGGAGGAGAACTATGGCCGCACCTGGGGTTGCTTGGCAGCCTTAGGGGAGGTGCCCCCCTCCCTGTCACCCCCCAGCCTTACAGTGCTTGGACCAGGGCCGGGAGGAGGAGACTCCCATCACTGGAGTTCTGTCGGGGGGGTGTGTGTGGAGTGAGTGAGAGGGTATGTTTTAAGTGGGTTAGGGAGGGAGGGAGGGAGGGAGGGATGGTCTTGCCAGCCGGGAAGAGAGGGCGACACTCTGTCTGGGTTAATGGTGGAGGTTCCAGGGGCTCATTTAGAGGTTGTGACGGGCATGGGGCATTATAGCAGGAACCGTGGGGCGGGCCGCACTCGGGGAACGCGGGACTGATGCTTAGTATCTGTCCCACGTTCTGGCCCTCCGGTTTCACCTCTAGGTCCCGAGCAGTTGATCCAGGGTGACCCCGCCCTTAGGCTGCTGCTGATGAATGCCATGTCAGTCTGTAATAAGGCTTCCCTAATACAAGACTCTATTTTGGGGGAGCGGGCCGACCTGGCATGCATCACTGAGACCTGGCTGAGACCTGAGGATGGGGTGCCTCTATCAGAGATGTGTCCAGCCAGGTTCGGTGTTTGGCACCACCCTAGGGATGTGGGTAAGGGCGGTGGTGTTGCCATTATAGCCAGGGAGTCATTGGGAGTCACCAGGGCCACCGCTCCACAAATTTTGGGTTGTGAGGCCCTGCTCCTGCGGTTGGGCCCTAATGGTCAGTTGGGGGTCCTACTCCTGTACCTGCCTCCTTGCAGGGTAAGGGACTCCCTGCCTGGGCTCCTTGAAGCCATCTCGGCGTTGGCTTTGAAGTTCCCTAGACTGATGGTTTTGGGGGACTTCAATTTGCCTTCGCTGGAGTCTGGTTCCGAGGTGGCACAGGAGTTCATGGCTTCCATGGCAGCTATGGATCTGGCTCAGGTAATTCAGGGGCCGACTGGGGGCAGTGGCCACGTGCCAGATTTAGTCTTTTTGTCGGGGCGGTGGCAGAGTGATCTGAGTTTACAGAAGCTAGACATAATACCTGTGCCATGGTCAGATCACTATCTGGTGGCTCTAGACTTTCTGGGGGTGACACTTCATCGGAAGGAGACAGGGTCGATTAAAGTGGCCCGCCCCCGACAACTGATGGATCCGGATGGATTCTAGAGGAAACTGGGGGAATTTCCTCTGGATCGGCGACACGATTCACCTGAGGCACTTGTTGACCTGTGGTACGGGTCGACGACATCTGCCTTGGATGTAATCGCTCCACTACGGCCTCTCAGAGCCCACGGAGCTAGGTCATCCCCGTGGTTCACTGAAGAACTATGGGAGCTCAAACGGGCAAAGAGACACCTTGAGTGCCGCTGGGTGAAGACCCAGAGCGATTCCTATTGGACACTAGCTAGAGCCGCTATTAGGGCCTACCTAGTGGCGATGGGGGTGGTGAGGAGGCAGTACTTCACCTCCCTTATTGCCTCTGCTGATAATTGCCCAGCCACCCTGTTTCAGGTGACCAGGTCCCTCCTGGGTAGGGCGGGGCCTGTGCCTGGTTGGCAGGGATTGGCTGAGGACTTTGCTGACCATCTGGTGGAGAAAATCGATCGGATTCACTCGGGGTTCAAACTTGGTGTGGACGGGGAGGGTCCAGGGGGAGCCAGTGCACAGTCTTGCGGTGTTACCTGGGATTGGTTTGATCCAATTGCCCCGGATGAAGTGGACAGGCTCCTTGCGGCAGTCCGTGCCACTAATTGTCCATTGGATCCCTGTCCCACCTGGCTGGTAAAAGCCTCTAAGACGGTGACAGGTGGCTGTGTCGGGGCTATAATTAATGCGTTTTTTTTTGAGAGGGGATGTTTCCTGCACTGCTGAAACATGCTCTTGTGCGCCCCCTCCTGAAGAAGCCATCTCTCGATCCAGCAATCCTAACCAACTACAGACCTGTCTCCAACCTTCCTTTTTTGGGGAAGGTTCTGGAGAAGGCAGTGGCACGTCAGCTGCAGGGGGTACTGGATGAAACGGAATATCTGGACCCATTCCAGTCAGGATTCAGACCTAGATATGGTGCTGAGACTGCATTGGTCGCGCTGATGGATGATCTCTGGTGAGAGCGGGATAGCGGTCATCCATCCATCCTTGCTCTTCTTGACCTCTCAGCGGCCTTTGATACCGTTGACCACAGTATCCTTCTGGAACGGCTCCGAGGATTGGGGATCCAGGGCATGGTGTGGTCCTGGTTTTCCTCATTTCTGAGGGGCCGGACCCAGTCGGTGTGGTTGGAGAGTGAGAGGTCGAGTCCTAGGCCCCTAAAATATGGGGTGCCTCAGGGCTCGGTACTCTCTCCTCTCCTATTTAACATCTACATGAAGCCGCTGGGTGAGATCATCCATTCCCATGGGGTGCGATACCACCAGTACGCGGATGACACACAGTTGTACATCTCGGCCAGTGGGGACCATCTTTGGTTTTGGATGGGGCTGTTTTGCCCCAGACCAACCCGGTGCGCAACTTGGGGGGCCTCCTGGATTCGCGGCTGCTGCTAGAACAATAGGTGGTGGCTGTGGCCAGGAGGGCCTTCACCCAACTCCGGGTGATTCGCCAGTTGCGCACGCTCCTGGACCGGGACTCTTTGCTCATGGTCACTCACACTCTGGTGACCTCCAGACTAGACTACTGTAATGCGCTCTACATGGGGCTGCCCTTGATGACCATTCGGAGGCTGCAGCTGGTCCAGAATGCTGCGGCCCGGGTGGTGATGGGGTGTGGACGTTATGCCCATGCCTCACCACTGCTTCGGGGGCTGCACCGGTTACCAATTTGTCTCCGGGTGCAATTCAAGGTGCTGGTTTTCACCTTTAAAGCCCTACATGGTAGTGGGCCAGGGTATCTTAGAGACCGCATCGGCCTAAGGACGTCTGTCCGTCCAACCAGAGCGGACCGGAGGGGCTCTGTAATTGTGCCATCAGCCAGGGGGGC
This sequence comes from Bradypodion pumilum, assembly GCA_035047305.1. Classification (NCBI taxonomy): domain Eukaryota; kingdom Metazoa; phylum Chordata; class Lepidosauria; order Squamata; family Chamaeleonidae; genus Bradypodion; species Bradypodion pumilum. Next base: position 13,184,203 of record JAWDJD010000009.1, on the reverse strand, counting down.
TCGCCTCTCTGGCACAAGGAGGAGGGCCTTCTCCGTGTCCGCACCGGCCCTTTGGAACCTCCTCCCTGTGGAACTGCATCTCCAGACGGAATTGTTGCCCTTTAGGAAGGAACTAAAGACCTGGCTGGTGGGCCAAGTTTGGGTTGCGGGTGGTGATGGGGGTACCGTTGGGTGGTTGGTATAGAGAAGTGTGCCTTCCCCCAAGGTCCCTTCGGTTCGTGCGCACCTTTTAGGGGTGGGTTTTTAACTTTTAACTTTGTTTTATCATGTGTCTTTTTATGTATTTACTGTCCGCTATGTAAACCGCCCTGAGTTGGGTTGTACCTGAGTGGGCGGTATATAAGCATGAAAAATAAATAAATAAAATAAATGTTTCCCAAGTATTTTAAATTATCTCCAATCTGAATTTTATATTTCCGCAAAATTTCTTGTTCTGCTTTGTTCACATTACATGTTATCATTTTTGATTTCTCCCAAATAATTTTAAACCCCATCATATCCTCAAAATCATTTAGATGTACTTGGATCTTTTCTAGTGTCTTCTCCGGATGTTTCATAATAACCAGTGTGGCATCCGCATACAAACTAATTTTATTTCCCACCAGACCTTCTATATTGTCATCCCTTCTAATAATTTCTGCTAGTACTTCCATAGCCATAGAAATTATAAATAAAATTAGAGATAACGGACAACTCTGCCTTGTACCAGCTTCTAACTTGATATCTTCAGTATAAACATCGTTAACTCTAACCTTTGCATTTCCTTGCTGATATAATTGTTTTATAACATTTTTAAACCTTATCCCAAATCCATAAAATGAGATTATCTCATTTACTGTTATCCATTGAAGGGAGGCAAATGCCTTAAAGATATCAAGTGATCAACATCCAAAATTCAGACATAATCATCTCAACAGAAATCTTCTCACACAGGCACAGACTCTGGTACAAACTCCTTTCCCGGCTCTCACAGCTCCACTTGGCTCCAATTAGTTGCCATCTGGGCCGACCAAGACTTGCTTTAGCTTGCCCCATCGGATCCCAATCAGACTTTCCCCACTCGCTTGATCAGTGCTGAATTTCTTCTCAACACCTATGCTTTTCTATTTTATGGAAATATAAAATAAAGTCTATCTTGGACTTTGAATTGGAATTGGAATTTATTTGCTCCCTGATGCGTCCACTCTGCCGGTAAGACTTTCAGCACTTTTTGCCGAACAGCGATCCTCTGAGCTTCTCTGAGAGAGTGCATTGCAGGCAGAGGTTCTTTTGCGTGTGCATGTCCCTTTGGAAGGAGGGGAGGAGTTGGAATTGGAGTTAACTTGCTCTGAGAGCCTGCCAGGTTGGCAGAAAGGCCCGTCCTCCCCTGAGAGAGAAGGGGATGAGGGTGTGTGAAGGCAGTGGTTGCCTCCCCGCCTCCCTGACACCTGCTTTGATTTGGATTTTTGTATTGTTCAGGGGCCCCATTCCAACTCAGTTATTCTATGATTCTAAGTGGCTCAAGTGACTAAGATGCTGACTGGGAGGCAGAAGGTCAGCAGTTCAATTTCTGAGTACTGCAGGTTGGAGTGAGCTCCCATCTTTGTCCCAGCTCCTGCCAACCTAGCAGCTTGAAAGCAAGACATTGCAAGTAGATAAATAGGGACCACTTCAGGGGGGAGGTAAACAGCATTCCATGCACTCTCGTGTCTATTCATGCCTGCCACATGACCACAGAAACATCTGCAGAAGCAGACAGCGCTAGCTCTTCAGCTTTGAAACAGAGATGAGCACTGAACCCTAGAGTCAGATACAACTGGCTTTCGAGCAAGGGAAACCTTTACCTTTACCTTATGTATATTATACCTGGAACAAAACAAAGAAAGTGATGCAATAGGAAGACTATACACTGTACATCCAAAAAATTCAGAATGCTTTTATCTACGAATGCTACTACACACAATACCTGGACCTATATTTTTCCAGTAACTAAAAACTATCAATGGACAAATAATGGAAACATACAGAGAAGTATGCCAGCAAATGGGATTATTGGAGGCTGATCAGCATTGGGAAAATACATTACAGGAAGCAACAATGATTTCAATGCCAGAACAAATGAGAACATTATTTGCAATAATACTAACTTCATGCAGTCCTTCTAATCCACTTAGTTTATGGGAAAATTTTAAAAACCCACTGAGTGAAGACATACTAATGAAAGCCCAAAAATAATAATCCAACATTAGAAATAGATTTTGGACCACAAATATACGATTCAGCATTAATTAACATTGAAGACAAATGCATAAACATGAGTAATAAAACAATTGACAATCTTGGCCTACCAGAACCCATACGCAATCAAGGAGACACCTTAAATGCAGATTACATATGAGAAATGAACTATGACATAGAACAATTAAAACCATAATAGCTCAAACAAAACCACTTCTAAATGATGAACAGAAATCTGCCTACAACAAAATAATGAATCACCTACAAACAGAAGAAGAACTCCTTTGTGGAGATTTTAGACAAACACTCCCAGTAATTCCTAAATCAACTCCAGCAGACTATTTATTTATTTATTTATTTATTATTTAGATTTTATACCGCTTTTTTCTCCCAATGGGAGACTCAAAGCAGTTTACAACGATGAAGCGACAACAACAGTCAGAAAAATCAACAATCAATAATTTTACAGTATAAATGCAATAAATATAGGGGGAAGATATGACTCACAACAATATTCATAAAAAAATGCAGTAGAGCAACCCACAGAGCCCGGGCTAACGACACATGCGAAGCCCAGGGCTCACCCTCATAGACAAAATCTAAGACAAAAACAAACACACCTCCCCGGAGAGTGGAGTGGCTCTGGGGCGGGGGCGGGAGTCCTCCGGTGTGGCGGCATCATCGGCTCCTTCAGCCTTCTGAGCAGGTGGGTCTCGGAGGGTGGGGCGGCGAGCAGGCACACCTGGCCCCAACCCGGGCGGTGGAGTGGCTCTGGGGCGGGGGCGGGAGTCCTCCGGTGCGGCGGCGGCATCGGCTTTTTCAGCCTTCCGAGCAGGTGGGTCTCGGAGGGCGAGGCGGCGAGCAGGCACACCTGGCCCCAACCCGGGCGGTGGAGTGGCTCTGGGGCGGGGGCGGGAGTCCTCCGGTGCGGCGGCGTCATCGGCTCCTTCAGCCTTCCGAGCAGGTGGGACTAAATAAATGCATGCATAAATCAATCACACCTATGGAAATATGTAGAAATTGTCACCCTAACAGAAAACATGAGAGTAAGACAAAATGCAAACACAGAACAATTCACAAACTATCTCTTAAAAATTGGAGATGGAAAAGTACCCAGAAATGAGGAAAACAACATTCAATTTCCAAACTATTTCTGCAACATGGTACCATCACCATTAGATCTCATCACTGCTGTATACCCATACATTGTTGAAAATTATCATAACCATGAATGGCTGAAAGAAAGAGCCAACTTAGCAGCCAGAAACAATGATGTCAACACAATAAACGAAGCAATATTAGAAATGTTACCAGAAGAAGCAACATAATACAAATCAATTGATACAGTAATAGAAAAAGATGATACAGTAAATTTTCCTACAGAATTTTAAAATTCACTAGATTTACCTGGAATGCCACCACACAACCTTCTACTAAAACGGGACGTCCCATTATTTTACTACGAAACCTAAGCCCACCAAAGCTATGTAATGGCACTAGACTATGTGTGAAAAACATGATGCCTAATGTTATAGAAGCCAACATTATGAAAGGAAAAGGGGCAGGTGAAATAGTATGTATTCTATGCATTCCACTGATGCCCATGGATCAAACAATTCCCTTTAAAAGACTTCAATTCCCTATCCAATTGGCATTTGCAATCACTCTCAATAAATCACAGGGGCAAACACTGCAACATTGCCGAGTTCATCTAGAAAAACCATGTTTTTCACATGGCCAACTTTATGTTGTGTGCTCCAGAGTCATTTTGCCAACTAACTTATTTATTCTAGCACCAAATAATGAAACTAAAAATATTGTTCTCCATCAGGTACTACAGTAAAATTAAAATCTTACAGAAAATAATGCTTACCTGTTCCATAAAATTAGCCACCATCGACGAGAAAATCAGCATCTTCGGAAAACATCCACAAACATTAATAAAACAAAATATCCACATAAAAATGACAACAAAACAAGAACGGATTAACTCTCAAAGGACAATTCATTGAGCACATCATGAAATAGAAAAACAAACTACATCTCGTGAGAAAAACAAGATAAAAAACCTAAATTTTGCTCCATTACAGGGCCATCACGTGAACAACAAATACAACGAACAATTGTGAAAGAGAAATAATGTGTTGTTGTCTCAAAAAAAGTGCCAACATATCTAAAAAACAATAAAAAATAAGAAAATATTATATTAAAAATGGAAAACATAAAGAAAACCCGCTCTGGGAGAGGGTATACATTGATTACAAACAAATATGAAAATAACACAAGTTATAAATCTAAGAACTTGCGAGTTTCCCACCTGCCTCGCGAGGAAATAGAACACGAAGTGGAAAGAAGACTGAGAGGAGGAGGAGCAATATATACTTCAGAGGATTCAGACAGTGACACAGAAATGACATCAGGACAATCATTAACATCAAAAATTAAAAATATGGAGTCAACAAGAGATATAAAAAACAGAAATGAACAAAGAGACTTGGGCGCATGACCAAAAATAAGAAATATGACAAATAATCATGATTTGAAAACGGAACATACAAAGTCAATTAATGACGAAACTGAGAAAATAGTGAGAGAAACCAAGACAACAACTATGAAAACAAATATAACAAAAACAACAACAAACACCAAATCTGGAACAACAAAAACTATGACAACAAATACCCCAAAGACATTAGGAGCAACCGAAATGGAAACAAAGGTAAAGAATCCAATACTTCTGAAAAAAAAAACAATTATGGAAATAAACAATAAACCAAAAAAAACCCAATTCAATTAGAAAACACAATTATTGCAATAAACAAAAAAACTGATAGACAAGTACAAGAAACCAATATCAAACCACAAGGAAGAAGCAACATTGAAGAAGAAGATAATAAAGAAAAAATAAGTATACCTATAGAAACAATAATATAAAATCAAATAGGAAACATGCTGTATCCACCTTTCCCCATGAACCCAACATTGGCCATTCAACTATTCCTGCATTTCCTCAAGATCCTGGAGCAACAGACAAAAAAATGGTAAATATAGATAACTATCATCTACATATTAGAGTGTCGCTATTTATTAGTGTAAAATCCTATATTATATAAAAAAATAAGATTAAATAAATGTTACACATTTTAAAAATTATATTTATGTATTGTCATTGCACTACTACATTTTGAACAATAAGATTTTATTGTACAACAGATAAGCATACTTAAAATTTATACATTAACATTAATCATTATGTACATGCTATCCTGTTATATAACCACTTACAATTAAAAAAGAACAAACATAAAAGAAATATCAAGAATTGCTAATGATAATAATAAAAACCATAACACTAATTATATATATAATATACAAATAACAAAATCAATACAAAAAACATTACTTAACATCTTCATTTATTTATTTCAGGAACAAAGCTTGAAAAACAACAGACAATGACAACAACGCAAGATACAGAAAAGAACTATACCAAAAATAAAACTTAATTCACAACCTTTACAAAACAAAACAAAAAAACAATAAAAGAAATTATATTAAAGTTAAAATATTAAAGTTAAAGTTAATATTATTGAAAAACCACTGTTTAAAACAAAAAAATTATAAATGAACATAATATAAGAAAAATAAGGTAAGTAATATTGTTAAGTTAAAAGGAAAAAAACAAATGTTTAATAAAAAGTTTTTATTTTATTACAAAAAAAGTCACATCAATTCTTTAATAAACAACAAATCTTAAACAAAAACAAAAACAATCCAAAACTAAAAAAACACAGGAAAAAGTGCCTGGCTGGCCGGATACAAATATGCTAGTAGTACATAAGTAGAAGGCTCTTGTGTCTTCTAAGAAACTAGACTTCCAGGAGTAATTAAAGGAGACTGCCACTGACTGAGGCATTCAGGACATTTGATAACCTTCTGTGAATGAAGTTATCACATGAAACTGGGAAACATGATTTAAAATCATTCTGGAACCAGATGGGTAACTGGGGTGAAGGATTTGTTGGGAATAAAACAGCTGCCCAAACTTAATTGTAAGCTTCTTTTTAAATTTCAGTTGCTATAACAACTGCCAGCTCTCCTATATTCAAACTCTACATGTTTTATTATTAGTAGAAGGTTTGAACTCCAGGGAAAAAAGCTGATTTATTTTCTCTGAGGATACCATCCCTGTCAAATGGAGGGGAAAAATAACAACCTGGAGGTATAAAAATGCATTCAATATAAAACATCACATGATACAGGTTTGGACCTTTTTATCCAGTATCACTTGTGAAAGACAAGATGGTTCCATCAAAGGTTCAATACTGACTACTGTGAATGACTTCATTGATTAAATAGCATTTATGAAGTAGTTCTAGGATCTATCATGATAGCTGAATTCCAGTGGTAAATCACAAGTTAGAGTAAGCCCATTGAACCAGTGGATATTTCATGGTTCAAATCCTCTTGAAGTTCCTTTGATTCAGGGGGTTCATTCTAGCTATGACTGATAACTGGATTCCAGCCAATATGTGCATTTTTGCCTGTTGCAAGATTTTGAGATAACATAAAATATTAGGTTCCAACTACCATCTTGCTGCGTCATTCTCCACAGGAAGACATAGAAGTTTCATTCATTTTGCATCTAAGTCTAGAGTTTGAATAATATATATAACATTTTTAAGGCTATAATAACAAGTTTATGTCAGAAATTATTTTGGGCTGAAAGGATTTTTGCTGAAGAAACTCCACTCAGGGGACGAATGAATGAAGCTCCTTTCATGTCCCCAAGATCTTTCCCCACCTAAGTGGTCCCTATTTAGGTAAAGGTAAAGGTTGCCCTTTCTCAGAAGTCTGTCATATCTGACTCTAGGGTTCAGTACTCGTCTCTGTTTAAAGCCAAAGAGCCAGCACTACATTTCTGTGGACATGTGGCATGGAGCACCATTTATCTTCCCACTGTTTATCTACTTGCAATTTCTTGCTTTCAAACTGCTAGGTTAGCAGGAGCTGGGACAGAGACAGGTGCTCAAACCATCATGCAGTACCGGGGTCTTGAACTGCCGGCTTGCCAGCCTTCCAGCTAATGAGGTGAGCTTCTTAAAAGCTGAACCACTACAACCCCATTTTTAAAGCTGCCGTGACACTTATTTCCCTCTCTTTTCATCACCCCCCCCATATGAGCCAAATAAAAATGGCCAGCTCTAGAATTGTTCAGCATCATTGAAATGTGCTGAAAAGTATTTAGACCATGGATAATTGTAACCAAACAGGTCAGTATGCTTTGATTTTAACACTTCCTAAATATTGCTGGATCACTAGTTATCTTATTACTATACCCCATAGCTTGAAAAAATCAATGACTATTAGGAAGACTGTATAACATTGGGGAAAATGTTTAATATTACACTGAATAGATATTGTGGAAACCCCCAGGAACCATGGGGTGTTGGTAACAGAAACTTTGTCATGGACATCCTCTTGTATTACAGATTTATTTCATTAATCTTTTGCAAATCTACTCAAGACAGAAGTAGTTTCTTTTAAACTTGAGAAGAGTCAGCCTTCGATAAATTGTAGGGGAAACATAGGTTACTGTAGATCACAGAAAATCAGAGGAGATCTACAATGGAATAGTTTGCAATATTTATCCTTTAATGTGCTCTTGGCTGGCAAATTGTGTCCTTGGACTAAGGTTGTGAAATGATACCATTAAGGGACCCAAGGAAAACTTACTCAAGGAAAGTCATTTATTTTCACTGACCTAGCTGGTCAAATGAATTGGAGTTCAGAGCTACAGATTAAGAAAAGCTGTTATGGCCATAATTGGTGCATCAAGGAAATTCAAGGAATGATTAGAAGCCTTTTGCTACACATTACAAGAGACCCCTGAGTCAAATAAAAAATCTATTGCTATTTTTATCTTAGACCTCCAATGTATTATGAGAAGCACTGATTTCTATTAATGGTCCTCCATTAATTTTTACTTTGTAATTTCTGAAGCTGGACAGCAACTTGTCTAATTGGAGTAAGCACAATGAATTCAATGAGACCTACTCCAACTTCACTTTAAAGAAGTGCCTTGAGCCAGCTTCAATTGACCAAATATAGGTAGTGGTGGGGTGTGTGTCTGTAATTGCCAGTTGAGCTCTACAGGCTTGAAATAGAGGCTACATCCAAGAGCTTTTTTTGTACACGTGGCCCATGGTACAAAATTGAGCTTTACTTCAAAATCTTGAGTTTTTGTTGTTTAGCCACACAGTCATTTCCAGCCCCATGGATCATTGCCCACCAGGCACCACTGTCCTCCACCATTCTCCTCAACCCACCCAGCTCTGTGTCCATTGCTTCTACAATAGCATCTAGCCACCCTTAATATTCGGGGGGGGGGGGGAGCTGTATCTAATACTGGAGATTTAAAATTTTGTATGTGTGTGTATGTCTACCTGCTGTGCAATGTCAAAGATCTCTGATAAGTAAGTAGTATTTACCAGAGGAGGGAAGGAAGGAAGATTCTACATTGAGATCTGTGTCTTTACCTTAATACCAAATGCAATAGCTTTTAGCAAGTCTAATATTGTTTAATTACAGGAAATGACTTGCTAATTAAGCTTTTTCCATTAATACTAATAGGGTTAACATTCAGTTGACTTCTTTCTTCATTACAGAAGTTTCAAGGTGATCATTAGCAAATCAGCAAATGGTACAAAGCTTTGTTTTATCACTAAATAAACTTCAAATTGAATACTCTAACACACAGCTCAGCCACCAGTTGGACACTATCATATTAATTTTGCTCAACCATGCCTCCTTTAGTCAGATGGATTCAAAAGGCCTGAAATGGGTAAGCAACCTTTGTGTAATTAGGTCTATACAATCAGAATTAGAAAAGACACCCCAGGAATGCAAGCAACTAAATAAACATCAGGAAATGTCCACAGAGTCATCACCAAACTTCACTAAATGTTTATAACTGCCCACCCCATCCCATCCACTAAAATGAACCACAATGTAAATATTTTAAAATTGATTAGTTAACCTCTAAGATGTCATTCTAATCTGATAGATTTGTATTCAATCGAGTGGCTACCCAGTTTGCCCGGTAGCAAGCAGATTTTATTGTCCTTCAAGCAACCCACAGTACCATGCATGCTATTTAAATTGAGGCAATTTCTCGCCACCTTCCAGATAACTCAAATTAGAGTATTTTGTGATGGAGGGGTAATACTCCTGACCAACTTTGCTTCCTCCAATCAATGCAGGCTGTCTAATATTATATCATTTGGTAACAACAGCTCACATGATCCTGTGGTGTCTCTCCCCAACTCAGCTGTTGTGCTAATGAATACTCCTAATGAGGACAGGATGGAAGAAGATGAGGCTGCACTTGTTAGGTCTTTTGGAGTTTTACCCAAGGTTGAGCAAGCTGACATAATGTTTAGGCTGGATAATCTCAAGGAAATTCTCCAGTCTATTATGACTAGCACCAAACCACTCTTCGAGAAATCAATATTCAAAAAGCAATCTCTTCAGCATTCTTCAGATGAGGTGAATGGAAATTCCCGTGATAGGTACCCAAAGGTACCCAAGTCAAGTAACTTACTCCTACCTAGCTTGTCGAAATCTACCCTACAGCAATGTAGTGCAACTGTTCATCCCCATCAGTTGGATATTGCTCCAGGCATTACCCCCCAAAAGGATCCAGCCCTTCTCAAAATGGTTGGGTCTCTTTCTACTGTGGCAGACACTGCTTTGAATAGAGTTACAATGGCTATAATGGTCCGGGGAAAGGAAAAATGTTGGTCATGGGTGCTGTCAGATGGTCCCTGTCATCTGAAGCCAGTTCTTTCAGTCTTTAATGGCTGTATATTTCCAGATTTAGAGGGCCAGCTTGATAGGATAGGCAGCGATTGACTATATTCAAGAACCAACAAACCAATTTGTGGTAACAGCGCAGGCCTATCTCTACTCTCCTGGAGCTTTATGTGATGGGACAGTAAGATGCTGGACCCAACCACCTGTAGCTACCTGTCCACTTTTGATATCATCTTGATCCAGGAGACTTAGTCATCGAACCCTCCTATTTTAGGTGGCAATGTCACATCTGCCCTGGAGGCAATTGCTTCTAAACACGGTCGAGCCAAGGGGGGTTTGGGTATCCTTACAGCCACAATTTTAAATGTTGCTGTGACTGATCTTCCTTCTTGCCTCAACTTGGCTATGGCCAATGCCACCATCAGGGGGGACAAGGAGGATGGCCATCCCGGGCCCGGAGCTTGCAGGGGCCCAACGGCGCTGTGTAAATATTTTTTAAAAAGTTACTTTTTTAATTTTTAATTTTAATTAAACTTTACTGTGCTTTATCTGGCTTGATTAAGGGGCTTGGCTTGGCAGTTGGCTACTTGAGCCTTCTTCCTTTTCCCTTGAGTTCTTCTTGGGCTCCTCCCCAACTCTCCCTGCAGGCTGCACGGCCAATAGGAAGCCACCGGAGTCAGCTGAGCTCAAGCTGCAGTGGGAGCTCCTGATTTATTTTGCCCTCCTCCTGCCCAGAAATCGAGGAAGAAGGTAGCTTTCACCCAGAATTAAGATAAGAGGAGATGGCTCTGAATGGGAGAGTTGGGGAGACGGAGCAGGATGAAGCTTCTGCTTTTGCAAAAGTGAGACTCTTAAGAGGAGACCCCACATTCCTCCCCCCTCTCCCAGCTGAAGAAGCATGTGGGTGAGCCCAAGACCATCACTACTAGAGAAAACGCTATTCCCTTGGCTGACCATAGGGGAGGGGGTGGGCTATTTGAGCCACTGCAGTCCCTCTCTGTAACTTATGCCCATTATTATGTGTCCTGCACTCTGGGATGATTGAATATTTGAAGAGTGCTATCCTATCCCTTGGGACTGCGGTGGCTCAAGTGGCTAAAATGCTGAACTTGAAGACTGGAAGTTCGATTCCAGAGTACAGTACTGCATGATGGAGTGAGCTCCCGTCTCTGTCCCAGTTCCTGCCAACTTAGCAATTTGAAAGCAAGACATTGCAAGCAGCATACCTGTCAAGTATCCTGTATTTGCCGGGGAAACCCCTTATTTTTAGCCCTCTTCCCGCCCCCGCCCATTTGATTAATTTCCTCGTAATATCCCTTATTTTATTTTATTTTTTAAAAATCCTGACTGGAGCCCTCACAGGCGAAGCTGCAGTATGTTTTTCTGGCCACCAGGTTGCTGTGTGGCAGGCTTTTCGCTTGTGGAAGGGGAGAGAGAGAAGGTGGTGGAGGTGTTCTGAGTTTCTCTTTCATTTCCCTCCTGCCACATGGCCAATATGGAGGCTTTGTTTTTGCTGCTGAGCTGGTCGGAGCCACCATACTGGGAGGGACGGGAGTCTACTCTAGAGGTGAGTGATATTTCATATATGCAGGGGCAAATCAGCTCTTGGTCTGGGGGCAGAGACTTCTTTCTTACTCTCATGCTTTATTGAGCTGTTTCTGCCCTGCCTCCTGGCTGGAGGCTTCTGTTTCTAGAGTTCTAGAGTTAACTTGGGAGGGTGGGGGGTGGGGGATGGTGCTTGATCACTATATGAGAGGGGAGTCTGTTTCTGTTCTAGAGTTAACTGGGGGGTTTGGGGGATGGTGCTTGATCACTATATGACAGAGAGAGGGGGTTCTATTTCTGTTCTAGAGTTAACTTGGGAGGGGTGGGGGTGGGGGCGTGGGGGATGGTGCTTGATCACTATATGCTAAAGGTAAAGGTTTCTCTTGCTTGAAAGCCAGTCATCTCTAGAGTGCCAAGGTTCACCATCACAGTCATAGATTCCTACTGCGGCCAATTTTTAGAGCAAGAAGCTGCTTTTTGTATGAGAATGCAGATCCAAAATATACAGGGAAATAATCAGAGCTCATAGATCCAGTGTGCTTGCACGGTTGTGTAAGGGGATCTGAGTTAGGTAAAGGTAAAGGGTCGCCCTTGCTCAAAAGTCAATCATATCCAACTCTAGGGTTCAGTGTTCATCTCTGTTTCAAAGCCGAAGAGCCAGCGTTGTCTGCATCTGCAGACATTTCCGTGGTCATATGGCAGGCATGACTAGACACCAGAGCACACGGAATGCTGTTACCTTCCCACCAAAGTTGTGCCTATTTATCTACTTGCAATTTCTTGCTTTCGAACTGCTAGGATGGCAGGAGCTGGGACAAAGACGGGAGATCGTTCCGTCCTTCAGTACTCGGGAATTGAACTGCTGACCTTCTGCCTCCCAGTCAGCATCTTAGTCACTTAAGCCACTGAGTAAACAAGAAATAAAACAAAACAAATGTCCCCCAAGAAAATGGTTAAAGGGTTCTTTGGCCCACACAGCTTTGTGCCCATTGCATCTACAATACCATCTAGCCATCTTATTTTTGGCCACCCCCTTCTTTTGTTCTTCACCTTTCCCAGCATCAGGCCTTCTCAAGTGAATCCTCTCTTCTCATTTGATGTCCAAAGTACTTTAGCGTCATCTTTACTATTTGACCTTTAATGAGCAGTCATGGTTGATTTATCCAAAGATCGACCTATTTCTAACACCAGATTTCAAAGGCATCTGTTTTTCTGTGCTCAGTTTTCCTAATGGTCCAGCTCTCACACCCATACATTACCACTGGGAATACCATTGCTTTGACTATGCATTTTTTTATTTGCAAGGTGATGCCTCTACTTTTAACTATGTTTCCCAGGTTTCTCGTAGCTTGTTTCCCAAGCATCAGTCACCTTTTTATTTCACAGCTGCAATCACCATCTGCAGCGATCTTTGATCCTAAGAAAGTAAAATCTGCCAGTGGTATCCAACTCTAGGGTGCAGTGCTCATCTCCATTTACAGCCAAAGAGCCAGTACTGTCTGTGTTTGCAGACATTTTCATGGCCATGTGGCAGGCATGACTAGAGCCCAGCAAGTCACATGGCTATATTTGACCATGCCCATAGATTTGGCCACACCCACAGAGGGGTGTGGCCAAAATTTCCCTTATTTACAAATCCAAAACTTGACAGGTTTGGCAAGTAGATAAATAGGGACCACTTTTTGGTGTGAAGGTAAACAGCATTCTGTATACTCCAGTGTTTAATCATGCCTGCCACATGTCCACAGAAACATCTGCAGACGCAAACTGCGCTAGCTCTTTGGCTGCAAACAGAGATGAGCACTGAACCCTAGAATCATATCCAACTGGCTTTCGAGCAAGGGTGACCTTTGCATTTGTCTTTCAATGCAGACTTCCCCCCTTCACTTCCGCAGACCCGTTCCTGGCTCAGTGTGTATGTGAGAGAGCCTCCTTTCACATACATAGGTTGCCCTTGCTCGAAAGCCAGTCGTATCCAATTCTAGGATTCAATGCCCATTTCTGTTTATAGTCAAAGAGCAAGCACTGTGTCTGCAGACCTTTCTGTCATGCGGCAGGCATGCCTAGATGGAATGTTGTTTGATTTCCTTCCTTCTTTCCTCCCTTGCTCCTTTTCCTCTTCTTTCTTTCCTTCCTCCTTTCTTTCCTTCCTTCTTCCTTTATGCTTCCCTCCCTTCCTCCTTTCTTTCTTCCCTCCCTCCTTTCTTTTTCTTCCCTCCCTCCCTTCTTTCCTTCTTCCTTCCCTTCTTTCCTCCCTCCTTTCTTTATTCCTTCCTTTATTCCCTTCCTTCCTTTCTATTCCATCTTTCCTTTCTCCCTCCTTCCTTCCTTCATTTCTCTCCTTTGCCCTTTCTTTCTCTCCTTCTATACCTTCTCTTCTGTTCTTTTCTTCCTTCCTTCCTTCCCCCTTTCTCTTCCTTCCTTCATTTTATTTTCTTTCTCTCCTTTTTCATTCCTTCATTTCTTTCCTCTTTGTATTTTCCACCTTTCCTTTCACTCCATTTCTTTCTTTCTATTTCTACCTCCCGTTCCTTTTCTTCTTTTCCCTCCTTTCTTTCTTTTCCTTCTTTCATTCATTCCCATCTTCATTTTGTTCTCACCCCCCCACACACATACACACATCCCCAGTGAGATTCAAAGTCCACTTGCAGAGATTTGAGCCAAGTTCTCTTGAGTTGTAGTCCACCACTCTATTAATAGCTCTCCAGCCCTCCTTTTAATTCTTTTAAAAACACCCCTGTTTGCATTGTGAATTTATTTATTTATTTATCTTTGGCTGTGGTGACAGTAAAGGTCTGCTCTGTGTGCTGGGCATTCATTATGTTCTGGTGATCTGAATTGTGAATTAAAGATTATTATTATTATTATTATTATTATTATTATTATTATTATTATTATTATTATTATTATTATTATTATTATTATTATTATTATTATTATTATTATTATTATTATTATTATTATTATTATTATTTTGCTGTGGTGTGTTAAAAGTCTGTTCTCTAGGCTTACTGATCTGAATTGTGAATTAAAGGTTATTTTATTTTGCTGTGGTGTGGCACCTTAAAGACTAACTGCTTTATTTTAATGTGAGCTTTTGTGGATCAAGTCCTCTGGCTGTTTGGCTATAAACAGAGATGAGCACTGAACCCTTTAGTTGGATACGACTGGCTTTCGAGCAAGAGAAACCTGTACCTTAATAAGTAGCTGTTGTTGCTTCTTTCTTTTATTTCATTTATCTTTCTTTTATATATGTATATATTTATTATTTATCACCTTTCCCCTCCGTTTATTTTGGGAGAATTTCTTTCTTTTTTTTCAGATGCAGAAAGATGAGGAGGGGGGACAATTACACAAGGTTTGGTCTGGTTCTGTAGAAGTTTTGGTCTGGTTCTGTAGAAGTCAAACGCTGCACATATTTTTCTTATTTATGCCACTCTTTCTGAGCGCTTGTCATCTGACCCAGCTCCTGGCAACCTAGCAGTTCAAAAGCAAGAAATTGCAAGTAGAGAAATAGGTACCACTTCAGGAGGAAGGTAAACAGTGTTCCATGCACTCCAGCGTCTAGTCATGCCTGCCACATTACCACAGAAACATCTGCAGACACAGACAGCACTGGCTCTTTGGCTGTAAATGGAAATGAATACTGCACCTTAGAGTCAGATACGACTGGATTTTGAACAAGGGATACCTTTACCTAGCTGTGTTAATCTGTGCAAGCCTATCAGAGAGTAAACAGATCAAAACAAAAAGACATACGTTGTGGCACCTTAATGACTAACTGCTGTATTTTAATGTTAAGTTTTATGGATCAAGTCAGGATCATGGCATCAATTTATACATATCACATACAGAGGCACACAATCATTGGCTAGCATAAGTTTACAAATCAGTGTGGCTTTTTACAACCTGTAATAACAAGATCCCAGACTGGGGTTCATATTTATTGCTGTGTAGTTTGGTTCTGTTGCGCTGTAAATGGTTAGTGGGTGGATTCAAAATAAACATTGTGGTATTACGCATCTGCTAATGAGTTAATTGAAGATGGTGTGAGTCTTTTCTGTGTCTAGACCAGATGTGAAACTCCCAAAATGAAGCCACCTTTTGGTGAGTTGATTCTGCAATTCCTTTTGCCTGACATAGTGTGAGAAAGATTACCTGGTAACACAAGGTATCCATTATAGGGTGCACCCAATTGTGGTTCAAAAATACCACAGTCTTTGAGGAGGCTCTTTCTGTGTACCTCATGGTGTGAATGACCCTGCCAGAGGCCAGTTGCTTACGTTGTTTGGTGAAGTAGCCTGAGAATTTGGCCACACCCACAGATTTGGCCACACCCACAAAGGGGTGTGGCCAAAATGTGTGTGAGTGGGGTGGGGGCAATAGGATTGCTCAGCATGGGGCCGAAAAATTTCTGATGGCGGCCCTGGCTATGGCGGTTATCATTAGATGCCATCATATTTCAATTTTGTTAGTTAACATTTATATGCCCCCGAGGAAGTCCAATACCAAAGTAAATAATGATTGGAAGGCTCTAGAATCTTATTTAAATGAGTTATTGAACACCTATCCCACAGCCTATGTCGTCGTGGGTGGAGATTTTAATGCAAGAACAGGACCAGATGACGAGACTTTATACGCAAACCATAAAACTATATATCCTGATCCGGACTATACCGTATTACCTTATGCAAGACAATCTAAAGACCAGAAATCTAACAATGCAGGTCTACTTTTGACTCAAATGTTGTCTTGCTTGGATTTATGTATGCTACATGGCTCAGTAAGAGGGGATTATCCAGTGAAGTATACCTTTTGGGCTGGTGATAGGAAGAGTGTCATAGATTATATCATTATTTCTAAATATTTTGTTCCATTTATTAGTGTATTTAAGGTTTCATTCTTCTATGACAGTGACCATCTCCCGTTAAATCTGCTATTTACTGTATCCTCAATTGACTTTTGGTTAAAAGAAAGGATCAGCAGACCTACAGACAATGAAATCAAGCTAAGCCCAATCAGATGGAATGCAAGTATGGAGAGGATCATCCCAACTTTGTATAATACCCACATTTTAGCAAGGCTGTAAGAGCCTTTTTAGATTGCAATTATTCAGTCTTGGGGATAAAGCTATTCAAGAGACTGTTGGAGGTAATACAAGTAGCTTTAAAAGAAGTTAATGCAAAACAAAAACAAGGCAGATGTAATATGCACAGGTCATGGTTTGACACGGAATGCCACCAGGCCAAGTATGCCCTAAGAGCCAAGCATAGGGAACATTGTCTCAACCCAACAATTACTATTAGAGATGAATTAATGGAAATGAAATCCCATTATAAAGTGCTAACCAAACACAAAAAACTAGAGGACACCCACAGGGCGTGGGAACAGTTAAGGTTAGCAGTAAAGCAAAAATAACTCCTCTAAATTTTGGAGTTTGGTTTCAGGCTACACAAATAAGCATTACACATTTTCAGCTATACTGCCTGAAGTCTGGGAGAAACATTTCCACGAAGTTTACTCGGCCATGGACATTATGGGATCAACTCAGGGAACCTTAGTAAACCTGGATAACCTACCTCTCTGGCCCCCAGTCTCAATTTCTGAGATGGAAATTCTGATAACTAAACTGAGGTCCAGTAAGGCTGCGGGTTTTGATTCAATTGCCCCTGATTTAATTGAAAGAAATCCTGAATGGTGGGCCCCAGTTTTGGCTAATTTATTTACAATCATTGACAAAACTGGAAGAATTCCCAAGGGTTGGGTGGTGTCAATTATTGCCCCGATACACAAAAAGGAAACATGAATAACCCAGTGAACTACAGACCGATAAGTCTGTTGAGCGTTATTAGTAAATTGTATGCATCACATCTCTTGGGGAAACTTCTGGATTGGTTAGAAGAATGTAATTTTATAGTTGACTAGCAAAGGTTGCCCGGCGTTGCCGGGCTGTTTTAAATGGTGTTGGAAAGTTTTTGTTGTTGTTGTTGTGAATGTTTGTAAAGAAGAGGTTAGTCTATAATTGAAATTTTTAAAAAAGTTATTTATACAAATTTTTTTGATGGCCTGTTATAAACTGTGATGAGTTTTGTTTGGTGTTTTGGTTTTGTGGATAAAAAAAGAATAAAGGATGATATACTTTTTCAATAAACTCTTGGGGCCTTTTGTGTGGGGCTATTGTGTCTTTTTGAATTTTTTTATTATTGTGGGCAGCAAGTGCTGCTGGTAGGGGTTATCTTGTATTTTGACTGTTTTTTCTCTCGTGGCCTCTGGGTGGAGCTTCTTCCAGTAAGTAGTCTCTTTCTTTATTCATTTCTTTTCCAGTCATTGTGGTATGAGGTCGTGTGGTGGTGAGTTGGCTGTTTTTCTTTATTTGGGGTGGTGGTGGTGTTTGGATTTTGTGGTGTTTGGCTGGGTGCTGGGTGTGCTTGGAAATGTTTGTTGTTGTTTACTTTTTTGGTGTTATTTTTGTTTGTTTTTGTGTATTTTTGAATGTTTTTGATTGTTTGTTTTTGTGTTTTTTTGTGTCCTACGGGGGATCCCCTCTCTGTCATCTCCCCTGGCTCTGGAAGGCTTGGGGGGACAGACCCCTTTTGTCTCCCCAAACCTTCCAGACTCATGGGACCCAGGAGAGGGGATCGAATCCAGGCTACCCTCTGATATTAAAAGGGAAATCTCAATTGGGGATTCCCCTTTATTATCAGTGGGGGGGGTTGTTATTCCCCTCTCCGCTGGCTTCCTTGGGTTTGGGAGGGTTGGGTGGACAAAAGGTGTCTGTCTCCCCCACCCTTCTGGACCCAGGAGAGCCATCGGAGAGGGGGATTCCCCCTCCCAACTCCGTTTTTAAAGAGAAGTAACCGCTTGGTTTCTTCTCTTTAAAATGGGCTGTGTGTGTGTGTGGAAGGGGAATCCCCTCTCTGCCGGGTCCCCTGGGGTCAGGAGGGTTGGGGAGACAGGCTCCTTTGGTCCCCCCAACCCTCTCAACCCCAGGGGAGCCAGTAGAGAGGGGGAGCACAACACCCCTGCCCCCACCCAGTGATATTAAAGGGGAAACTCCGATTAGGACCTTCAGGCACCAATGGGGAGGGGGGCTTTGGTTCCCGCGGCTTGTCGGACTTGCTCTCCTGGTGTTTTTGTTTTTGTTTTATTTTTTGGGCACCGGCTTCCTCAGCGTTCTGTGCACTCATGGCGCGCAGGACGCTGGGGCTTGTAGTTATGGGTTTGTGCTTTGTGTTTGTGCTGCGTTTTTTTAAAACGGTTTTCTTTTGATTGGCTGCGGCGCATTTCCAAACATTCCTTGCGCCTCTCAGCCTGATTGGCTCTGGCGCGGCACAGCACAAGGAATGTTGGGAAAGGAAGTTGTTTCCCTTTTTTGCGTTTGTGGGGCTGTTGCCCCACTGCCTGTTTTCTCAATCCTTTGTTGACCAGCGGACCCAGATCGGCCGTGTGCACGAAGGGTGAGTGCACGCAAGTAGGGTGAGGCATAGCAACCTATAGCAAGTTCCAACGGTTAACCCTTGGTTTTATAGGTTAAGATGAACAGGGTGGGTTTAGGGAAGGGTACTCAACATTAGATCACTGTGTAAAACTCGAGCATTTTATAAGTAAATATGCCTCCAATTCTATTACATCTTTATATGCAGCTTTTGTGGACCTAAAGTATGCATTTGATTCGGTCTCCAGACAACTGCTTTGGAGGAAATTGGAGAAAACTACCATCGATAGAAACCTGTTATTCTTGATACAAGCACTCCACAACAACTCCACTATCGAAGTAAAGGGTAGTGCCCAAGGTCACCTCTCTAACTCCATCAAAACAGGGAGGGGAGTCAGACAGGGCTGTGTGCTCGCACCTACCCTCTGCAACATCTATATTAATGACACAGTCGAATATTTACATCATAAGCATTTCCATGCTCCTAAATTAGGCAGTAAGCATATACCTTTATTGCTTTATGCTGATGATAATGTGTTGCTCTCAAGAACTCCCATCGGGTTGCGTAGAGCCTTGCAGGCATTCTCTACTTACTGCCATTTGAACCAATTGGAGGTAAACCATTCTAAAACAAAATTGGTTTTTGCCAACAACCCCAAACAGCATATCTGGCATTTAAACCACCAGCACATCGAACAGATTCACCATTATAAATATCTCGGTGTGACATTTCAATCAAATGGTTGTAGAAACTCTCACACCACACACCTAGCAATTAACACCCAGAAAAGTGCTGGAGCAATCCAGAAGTTTTTCTGGGGAAAGGGTGGGTGCAATATAGTGGCTGCCCTTAAACTTTTTATGGCAAAACCCCTTGTGCAAATGACTTATGGGGCTCCCTTTTGTTTGAGTATGAACATAACCAATCTAGAGATAATCCAATCAAAATTTCTGAGATCAGTACTTCAGATCCCAGGTAGTATCTCTAATGCTGCAGCTAGGTTGGAAACTGGTATGTATTCTGTTCAGTCCAGGCTTTTGATCTCTGCATCATTCTATTGGCTAAAACTGCTATTTCTTCCCAATGCGCTATTGAACTTAATGCTGTTAGATTCTACTGCCGCTCCATGGATATCCACTCTTGAAGAAAAATTGGCCTCATGGCCTTTCAAAAGCACCTTGGGTTTAACTCATGCTAAAGATATAATCAAACAAAGGATTCTGGATATCCACCATCAACAAGATTCAAGTAAAATAACCAGTCCAATGTTTGATATGCCCTTATCTAATATCTCTAGGCCCTTACTTTACTTATCCACCATAAGCAACCCGGATCATAGGAGAACTTATACCCTCCTTCGTTATAACATGTTACCCACAGGATTCAGAGAGGGGTTATTCAAGAAAGTCCCCATACAACAGTGTCTTTGTCTCTGCAAGACTGGGAAGGTAGAGATGTCCCAGCATGTGCTGTTAGAATGTTTTTTCTATGACAGCCTCAGACGTGATCTTTGTTCTGCATTCCCCCAGGTGGAGTGAACAATAATTCGTTTAGAGACATGCTTTTGACAGATCTCACAATATGATGGCAGCAGTGACCAGATTTGCCTAGAGGTCTACCAGGATTCGTAGTACAAGGGTGAATCAGCTGCAGCGGTAGGCTGCAACCAATAAAACAAGTTCCTTTTCTTTGCCAGTAATTCCTATTTATCCCCATTATGCTATATAAATGTTTTAGTGTATTTATATATACTGTCACTTTACTGTTTTATAACTGTTCTTATACTTGCTTATAACTTTAAACTGTTTTATTTGAGGTCATATTTTAAATTATATTTTAAACTAGATAATATTAGTGTTTTAACATTTTGATATTACCTCACTATTTTATTGGACCTGATTTTAATGAAGATGCTGATTGGGCTGTATCTCACTAACAATTGCTTGACATAAACTTTTTATTGCAACTGGCCACTGGCCGCAATAAAGAATTGATTCTTGATTGATTAGTAAACTAATAATCCATCAAGGAAACTAAACATGTCCAGTGGTAGAACTGAATGATTGCTAAGTAAAACTTTAAAATGTAAAGCATTTTAATTTAATTGTTTTTCTCATTGATGTAATCCATCTTGAATTGGTCAAACACAGACATTTAGTGTCACCCAAAAAAAGACTGCATACTGAGGATAATATCTCCTCCCAACCACTAGGCAATACTGCTTAATTTGGCTACAATTCATTTACTGGTGTTGTTATATATTAGTGGTTGGTAGTACTTCAGGATCTTGACCCTTACCTTGTTAGGTCCATAGGAGTGCAATGTGTAAGGGGTTACTGTTGCCTTAAGGCAGCTTATGTTACATCATAGTGGGGATCAGGTGGTGTGGGTCACACTAACAGCTGTGTGCTGCCCCACCTATGGGTTTTATGTATATATTGGGGCATGGGTTGGGGCAACCGGCTCCTCGCCATCACCCTGCTTCATTCGTGCATGTTGGAATAAAGTATCTTTTATAAAAGCCGGTGTGAACTACTTCCTCTAGGGCCAAGTATTTTATACTGGCGACAAAGGTGGGATCCTGGAGGAATCAGAAACTGTTTCAACTGCCACGTCCAGCAGGACTAGACCCGTTCGTTGTTCAGAGGTCACTGGCGCCAAGGGTGACCAGGGCAAGAATGGCAACATTTGAGAAATTTGATCCAGCTGAAGAGGACTGGAGTTCCTATATTTAAATGTTTCATTTTTATGCTACAAACACAATGTACCGTTTGTGTATGCCCAAAAATGATGAAGATAATAATAAACGAATCTTCTTATAAGGTCTTTGTATTCTTAATGTTATTTTTATTTTGCAAACTCTTGTATATTAACTTGTAATGTCATCAAACAGAAACCAAACTCAGATACTTCTCTGCACAAAAAGTCTTCAAGTTCCTTTTGTAATCTTGACAATGGTAACCAAATTCAAATATGTTTTCTTCAACTTCTTCACTATGTCCTTTATAACAATATGAAACAATGATTCATTCCTCTATTGCACTTTCTATCTCTCATCCAAAACAGCTCATAAACTCGTATTCAGTTGGGAAGTCAAACTCCCATATATATTGGCCCCAAACTCCCGACGTCTATCCGGTTAATTAGACATTTCATTCAATAAATTTCATCAGGGGAGTTTTTGCAATATCTGAAAGGTTACAAAATACATGTCTGTTACAATATTATATGTTCAAACCAGCTGCAAGCCCCCATGCTCATTATCCAGTCCAAGCTTACCCAAACTTACCACTCTTGTGTTTCGCGTCCTCTCTGTCTCTTCTGTAATTTCTCTATGGTTGCTAAGGACGTTGCATACCATTAGAGTCCTGTCTCTTAAATACAACTTGCTGCCTGCTCCTGACTGAATCTGCAAGCTCACATTACCACCTGTGTACTGGCTGTTTTACTTACAAGGAGCACCATGGTTCTAATTCCTGTGTACTTACAAAAAGCAGGTTAAATCAGTTTCATAGTTTAAACCCTTAGGATGCATGGTTCCTAGTCTATGAATATGAATATAGTATGCCTCCTTTCCTATCTCTTAAATACAACTTGCTGCCTGCTCCTGACTGAATCTGCAAGCTCACATTGCCACCTGTGTACTACTGTTTCACTTACAAGGAGCACCATGGTTCTGATTCCTAGTTTCATAGTTTAAACCCTAAGGATGCATGGTTCCTAGTCTATGAATATGAATATAGTTTGACTACTTTCCTATCTCTTAGATACAACTTGCTGCCTGCTCCTGACTGAATCTGCAAGCTCACATTGCCACCTGTATACTGGCTGTTTTACTTACAAGGAGCACCATGGTTCTGATTCCTAGTTTCATAGTTTAAACCCTTAGGATGCATGGTTCCTAGTCTATGAATATGGATATAGTTTGACTACTTTCCTATCTCTTAGATACAACTTGCTGCCTGCTCCCGACTGAATCTGCAAGCTCACATTGCCACCTGTGTACTGATTGTTTTACTTACAAGGAGCACCATGGTTCTGATTCCTGTGTACTTACAAAAAGCAGGTTAAATCAGTTTCATAGTTTAAACCCTTAGGATACATGGTTCCTAGTCTATGAATATAATATGCCTCCTTTTGTAATAGCAATTGTTCAATGTTGATACCTCTACCTGTTGTAACTGTGAGTTTTTCTAACACTACAAATTTGAAATCTGTGTCAAGATGGTTTTTTTCCATGTAATGATTTACCAGTGGTGCATTTTCCACCTGTCCCCTTATCCTGGATCGATGTTCTGCTAGCCTGACTTTTAATTTGCGTGAGCATTTCCCCACATACTTGAGACCACAAGGGCAAATCCATAGATATACACAAAATTGGCTATTACAATTACTAAAAAAATTGAGTGTTTTTTTAAAGTTCAATTCTGGAAAATTGATGTGCTGAGTCTCCCAAGCGAACCTGCAAACAACGCATTGGCCGCACCTGTGATGGCCCTTGACCAGACTGCTCCGTGATTCTTGTCGCGGTGCAGCATCAGCTCTAGTAATCAAGTTGCCAACTGTTCTAGTCCTCCTTAAACCTATCATGGGTTTTTCTAATTGCCCGTAGGCATGCCTTGTACACACGTTTTCAAGCTCTGGGTGAGTCAGTAACTTGTTTCATCATGGCCCTTCGAAATATTGCAAGAGACTGTAAGTTTAATGATTTAGATGACATACTAAGGGACCGTTTGGTCTGTGGTTTGAGGGACAAAACATTGCAGAGGTGGCTGTTTGCAATTAAGGAACTCACGTTTGCAAGGGTATTAGAGGAAGCTTTGGCTTCGGAAGCAGCAGACCAGTCCACGAGAGAGGTGTGGTGGCCAAATAGCCCAATGCAGAGGGAGAGGGTGGTGGTTTGCCATGAGAGGGCAGCAGAGGAGATGCACTGTAAAGAAGATGAGGTCAACCACACATAATGGAGGAACCAACAGGTGCCAGGCAAGAGACACGAATCCCGAACAATGGAGTGTCAATTCATCATATGCAGCAGTTGTGGAGGGGACCATGCATGAAGGGTTTGCAGGTTCCGAGAGGCCACCTGTCACAAGTGTGGAAAATTGGGCCATATTGCGCGAGTTTGCCATAACCGTGTTTCTGGAGGGGGAGCTGGAAAAGTGAAGCAGCATCAAACTGCCCAAATTCAGGAAAGTGGATACAACCAGGACTTACTACAGGTGCAAGGGATTGATTCAAAGGAACCCAGGGACATAAGAGTGCAAGTATATATTAGGGGGAGATCTTGTGAAATGTGTGTGGACACAGGGCCTCCCATATCCATAATCTCTAAGAAGACTTGGCCAGCTTTGGGGTTATATAAGAATTCCCCCCTTTGGGAACCCCAGTTTGATTTTCGGGATTTTCAAAAGAACAAGATAACTATGAAGGAAGTGGGAACATTTGTAGTCTAGTTTAAGTACAAGAAAAAAACTTGGACTTATGGGTTACCAAAGGGCCTTATACAAGTTTGCTAGGGATGGATTGGTTTAGACCATTGGGTATAGAGATCATGGGTATAAATCAGATGTCCGTTGAGAGTCCAATATAGGATTTCTTGGATATCTATAAAGAATTTGCGGAGGTTTTTGAGGGCACGCTGGGACAGTATAAAGGGCCACCGGTTTCTTTCCAACTAGATCCGGGGGTGCGACCACTTCAAATTAAAGCTCATAGAGTCCCCTTTGCTCTTAAACCTAAGATAGATGAGGAATTAGACCGTCTGATAGCTCAAGGAATTTTGGAGCCAGTGCCCCAAGGAGTTTGGGAAACTCCCATTGTGATGCCCTTTAAACCCGATGGGTCAGTAAGGATATGTGGAGATTATAGATGCTCATTGAATAAGGCCTTACAGGATCATGCCTATCCAGTTCCTGTAATTAGTCATGTCTTAGCTACATTGGCTGGGGCAAAAGTTTTTGGTAAATTAGATCTAGCGCAAGCTTACCAACAACTACCCATAGATGATGCAACAGCGGATGCCCAAACTATTGTAATGCATAGGGGGGCATTTAGGGTAAAAAGGCTCCAGTTTGGGGTATGCGTAGCCCCTGGAGTTTTTCAGAATTCGATGGATAATTTGCTTAAAAGTATTCCAGGAGTAACCTCATTTTTTGACGATGTACTGATAGCAGCTCCAACACCTAAGGAATTTGTTGGCCACCTTAGAAGTACATTACAGTGTTTTCAGAAGGCAGGTTTAAAGGTGTAATGAGAAAAATGTTTGTTGGGAGCATCGAGGATTAATTTTCTGGGGTTTGCTGTGGATGCTGCAGGGATACGTCCGACTGAGGAAAAGGCTAGGGCCATTTGTGAAGCTCCTACACATTCATCTAAAGTAGAATTGCAGGCGTTTTTAGGACTTTTAAATTTTTATCATACGTTTTTGCCGCATAAGGCTGTGATAGCAAAACCTTTACATAGACTGTTAAAGAAAAAAGCTAAGTGGGTTTGGGGCCCTCAACAGGATTTAGCGTTTCAAGGAGTCAAGAATCTTTTTGTGTCAAACAAAGTACTTGCCCATTTTTATGAATCATTACCCCTAATTTTGGCCTGCAATGCCTCTCCTTATGGAGTTGGGGCAGTTTTGGGACATCAACTTCCAGAAGGGAGGGGAGTCCCAGCTGCATATTGTTCACAAATGTTATCTCCATCGGAAAGAAATTATGCACAAATTGACAAAGAGGGGTTTGCTATTGTAAAAGGGGTTAAGAAATTTCACGACTATATACATGGGCAACCATTTACAATTTTGACAGACCATAAGGCCCTATTGGGTATATTTGCCCCGGACTGTCAAACACCGCAGATGTTGTCCCCCCAGGTCTTAAGATGGTCAGTTTTTTGGTGGGGTACCAATATTCCCTTCAATATCGACCGGGTAAGGCTATGGGGCATGTGGATGCCCTTAGCAGGATACCATTACCTGAGAATGGGCCTGATCCGACACCAGCATATAGTATCCTTTATATGGAAGAGCTTCCAGAACCCCCCCCTTTAAGTACAGGACATTGCTAAAGGAACAGTAAAGGATCGTATTCTTTCCCGGGTCTTGGATTGGGTATGGAGGGGGTAGCCAGGAGGAAAGGTGGGGCCAGAATTTAATAGTTTTACATCAAAGAGAGAGGAGCTGTCAGCCCATAAAGGGTGCCTGCTGTGGGGGAACAGGGTCATGGTCCCCACTTCATTAAGGAAGCGAGTGTTGGAAGCTTTGCATGAAGCCCATCCTGGGGTAGTATGATGAAGGTCCTGGCAAGGAGTTATGTATGTTGGCCAGGGATTGATAGAGAAATTGAGGAGTGGGTATGGGGGTGTCTACCATGCCAAGAGTCATGACCAAGTCCTCCTAAAGTTCTGGGAATGAACTGGGAAGATACCAGGAAGCCATGGTCCCGCTTACATGTAGATTTTGCGGGGCCAGTTAAAGGACAGTTTTTCTTGGTGGTGATAGATTCACATTCTAAAGGGCTGGAGGTGGTGTCAGTTCAAACTACATCAGCGGCTACCACTATGAGGGCATTGCGTAAGCTATTTGCCACTTTTGGACTTCCCGATATGGTAGTCTCAGATAACGGGACAGCCTTTACTTCAAAGGAATTTCAAGGATTCCTGGTACAATACGGGATTCGCCATATTCGTTCAGCCTCTTTCCATCCGGCCACAAATGACCAGGCTGAAAGAATGGTATGTACTACCAAGGAGACCCTTAAGAAATTTTGAGAAGGGGATTGGCATTATAAGTTGGCAAAGTTTTTGATAGCACAGCACACTACACCGTGCTTGGCTATGGGCCGGAGCCCAGCAGAATTGTTGATGGGGCATAAATTGACTACTCTATTAGATAGGATCCATCTGGATCATGCTATAGATGTGGGGCCAGAGATTGAGAATAGAGTTGTTCCAAGAGGTTTTTCCCCAGGAAATCGGGTATATGCCAGAAATTATGGGAGTGGCCCAATATGGGTCCCTGGAATAGTGGAAGGGGTCAAAGGCTCAGCCTCTTATGAGGTTTCCATGGAACAGGGATTTATCTGGTAAAGGCATATAGATCAGCTTCGACCAAGGAAGGATCCGGGGAAGGAATGCTCCTTGAGAGAGGAGGTGGTATTAGAGAGGGAGTCTAAAAATCCTAGTGGTATTAATGAGTTCAGGACACACAAAACCTTGGAGAGTCCGGGGGCTGAACAAAGAGAGGCTCAAGGGGCCTACCCCATTGCCACCAATATCACCTAGCCCAGAGGCTTTGCAGAGTCTGGTAGTTGTGCAAGCAGAGTCCCAGGGGGCCAACATTTTACCATTAATGGGTACCTCTTTTCCATTAGGGAGTTTGATACAAATGGAACCAGCTTTACCCCGGGCCCAGGAACCAAACTTGGAGTCAGGGCGGGGCAGAGACAACGCTGGAGACCAGGCTATTTGAAAGACTATTTCTTGGGGAACATCGAGACTTAGGGGGGAGGAGTGTTATATATTATTGGTTGGTAGTACTTCAGGATCTTGACCCTTACCTTGTTAGGACCATAGGAGTGTAATGTGTAAGGGGTTACTGTTGCCTTAAGGCAGCTTATGTTATACCATAGTGGGGATCAGGCGGTGTGGGTCACACTAACAGCTGTATGCTGCCCCACCTATGGGTTTTATGTATATATTGGGGCATGGGTTGGGGCAACCGGCTCCTCGCCATCACCCTGCTTCATTCATGCATGTTGTAATAAAGTATCTTTTATAAAAGCCAGTGTGAACTACTTCCTCTAGGACGAAGTATTTTATAGGTGTGAAGACTAAATTTCATCCCAAATTATCTCATAAAGTGGTTGACTCCACCCCAAAACAAAAATAGGAGTTTCTATATAGGGCAATGAAAGAGAGAAGCTGGATGACCTGCAGCCTTTTTGTTTAAAAAGTTTGGGAGAGATGTCCCAATTTACACTAACAGAGGTGCAAACTTAAACTCATGTCCCCGACCTGCAGCACTCATTTCAAAACTTGATTTAAGTGGAGAAATGAGGGCAATCCTGTCTAATCACTGGATGTGCATATTTGCTTATTTGTGGCCTGGTGAGAAGGGATCACTTTCACCTTGGCCATACAGGGTGGCTTGCTGTCATGCTCCCTTCAGTTCATTGGAAGCCATCCAATGTGGGGTACCCAGTAGGTTGGGAACCCCTGGTCTAACTGGTTGCTCAAGTATTTACACAATTGATTTCCATTTACTTGGTACTTACTTCTGGGTAAATGGACATGACATTTTTCATTGATGATGAAATTAGATAAGCAACTTCTACTCAGAGGTAAGTCTCCCTATTCAGTGGAATTTGATTTCAAATAATCCCAATCTTCTTTTGTGTGTGTGAGAAAACTGCAGGCTCCAGACCATCACTAAGAAATGATTTCTGCATAATTTGTACTTAGAAATTCTTAGGCAGCTCACTATAAATCCCTAGGAGGTTTTTTTTTTCCTATGAAAATTTCAACCATTACAACCAAATTGACAGAAACAAAAACAGATAGGTATAAAATATGAAATAACTGTTTCCTATAGGCTTGGTCCTTAACTGCACTGCTCAAGTCTTGCAAATTTAAGGCCTTGGCTTCCTTTATTGAGTCAATATATTTCCTGTTCAAATGTGTTCTTTCTTACTTTTTTCCACTTTTTAACATCATTGTGGTATTTCCAACGTACAATAAGTTCCTTTTAGTCATTTTGACTATTGATGGAAGTTCAGAACTGATTTAATTTCAGGGCATCAACTCCATGCCCTGGTTGCCTAGCAGAATGAGTTGAGCACTGTAACCTATTTTTCAAGGGATGCCCAGGAGCCATAGCATCTATTGTGACCCTTGTTAATCCGGGTAACGACCGAACCAATATGGAATTAGAATTACTGTATGTTTTCTCACCATATTAAATGGGTTGTGGTTTGTGGAACAGATTTTGTCTGGATTTTGTTAACATGCAACCCCCTCCACCACATCAAGGGACTGTTCCATGGAGGGGTACTGTTCTTAAGTCCTTAGTTCGGGCTTGAACTGTTAATTTTATACCAGTCTTTGCCTGTGAATCGAATGGAAGATTTGAATAATAATTATAATAAATAGCCTTAATTTTGCTTGACTTTAATTTCTTACAAATATTTCTGTTATTCACCTGTACACTCAGAAAATGCAAAGTTTTTTCTCCTGATTTCTAACTGTTTGAAGAAAGATGATGCATTATTTTAGATCCAAAGTGCCTTCCTTTTAAGATGAGTTGAAACATTTTTTAAAAATGAGGAGTAGCTTTCTGAAAACTATAAAAAGAAGTGTTTTGTTTCTTTTGAAAAACCCAAATCAAATAAGATTCCAGACTGCTCACAACATATTCACAGCATGACAAATATTGATTAGATGTAATGCTTCTTCAAAATGTTGATAACTACCTATTTTAAGAGGATGACATTTAGCAGTCTGTTTCTCCTGGAACCTATGCTGATTTTTTGTATGTGAGCAGATATGAAAATGTCATGTATTGCCAATCTAAGACCTATACAGGAAATAAGCAGCATGAATGTGTTTAAATGAAAAATGAATTATTTTAACCCCACTAAGCTTCTCAGCATGGGTATTGAAGAAGAGAGAGCTGAGTTATTCTTCAGATGAAATTTTTTTTTGTTCAGTTGAACAGTCGATTCTGACCCTTTCTGGCCCCATGGACCATTGTCCGCCAGGCAATGAATTTGCTGTTCCATAAATTATGGCATATGTAGTCTCCATCTCATGGGTTCCCAACCTTTTCAAGCCAGGGGCCAGATCAACACTCTCACAGTCATCTTCGAGGGTTTGATGGCCATTTATTCTCTACAGCTTCAAAGGGGTAGCCACTTTGTTTCTTGAATGACCTTGGAGGGGTGGGGGGCCTACATTCAATTCAATTCAATTCAATTCAAATTTTAATTTGTACCCCGCCCTACTCAGCTTGTAGGCCAACTCAGGGCGGCTTCCAACATAATTAAGAATACAACAAAACAAAATATAATAAACATACAAAATGTCAATAAAAATAAATATACATTCGGAACAAAAATGCAATGAACACAATTCCTATAAAAACAGCATATAAACTGAGTATCAGCAAACCCTGAAACACAGTAACAAAAATAAAGCAATCAGGCAAAGATGCATCATAAATACAATAATCAGAGCATGGATACATAAGTCATGCATCGAACAACAATACAATAAATGAAATGGTGCTGCAGGCTGCATCCGGCCCATGGGTCTTAGGTTGGGAATCCCTGCTCTATCTGTTTGCATCTTCATTCCTCTAGCAAGAAATTCTGAAGTCATTTAATGCTATGACAAAATATCATTCTAAGAATATTTCAACCATTTCAGCCAAATTGACAGGGAAGAAATTTCATTGTAAAAATATTTCATAGAAAATGTTGGAGAAATTCTCATGGTCTACATGTCTTGACTTTCATTCTGTGATGAGGAATACAATAGGAGCCTCCCTGCAGAGTGTGAGGAAGACTCTGAACAAACATTTGACACCTTCTGGGCAATGATGTCACCCTGATCCTTCCATTCCAGAAACAGTACTAGAATGCTTCCAACATAAAGAATAATCATCTCTGCAGGGGCTGTGGTGGCTCAGTGGTTAGGAGGTTCACCTTTGTCAGCTGGAAGGTCGGCAAATTGGCAGTTCAAGACCCTGATACTGCATGACAATTTCAATGCCTGTCTCTGTCCCAGGTCCTGCCAACCTAGCAGTTCAAAAGCAAGAAATTGAAAGTAGATACATAGGGACCACTTCAGTAGGAAAAGATCTTGGGGACATGAAAGGAGCCTCATTCAGACATCCCCTGAGTGGAGTTTCTCCAGCAAAAATCCTTTCAACCCAGAATAATTTCTGACATGAAATTATTATTATTATTATTATCACCACCGTCATCATCATCATCTCTGTGAAACAACAGCTCTCTCACCTAACTTTCCACACTTCAAATAAAGATCAGAGAAGCATATCATAAGGTAAGTCCTTCTGTGTTTCCCCCAGATCTGAAACATTAATAGCAATTGCACTTACATTCCACCCTGTAGCACTTAGAGCATTTGCTGGGCTGTTCACAATGTAAATAGCATTTTGCCCCTAAGTTCTGGGTACTCATTTTACCAACCCTGGAAGGGTGTAAGACCGAGTCAACCATGAGCCTGACAGGATCAAATTTACAATGTAAGCAATTTTGGCTGTTGTACCACAACTTAGCTATGGTGCCACATGGGCTCTTGAAAATCCAAACAAGCAGTGCCCTCAATCAATCAATGATGTAGTGGATAGTGACAGAGTAAGACTCAGGTGACCTGGGTTTGAATTCCTGCTGGGAAATACTCGTTGTGGAGGTGCTAGTAATGGGAATGTTACTTATGTGTCATCAAGTCAAAACTGAGTAATAGTGGCTCTGATAGAGCTTACAAGATAAATGAGATATTTAAAGAGAGGTTTTACCATTTCATCTCCCCTAGTGAGTTATTGAGTTAGTGAGCTGTGGCTCAAGTGGCTAAGATGCTGACTGGAAGCTGGAAGGTCAGCAGTTCGATTTCCAAGTGCTGCAGGACGGAATGAGCTTAGCTCCCGTCTTTGTCCTAGCTCCTGCCAACCTAGCAGTTTGAAAGCAAGACATTGCAAGTAGATAGGGACCACTGGGGGGAAAGGTAAACAGCGTTCCGTGTGCTCCAGTGTCTAGTCATGCCTGCCACATGACCACAGAAACATCTGCAGAAGTAGACAGCACTGGCTCTTCAGCTTTGAAACAGAGATGAGCACTGAACCCTAGACTCAGATATCACTGGCTTTCAAGCAAGGGAAACCTTTACCTTTTAGTGAGTTAATATGGCCAAGTAGGGATTCAAACCCGCATCTCCAAAGTCCTAGTCCACCAGTCTATCCCAGGGTTTGGCAACCCCTGGTAAGACCTTGCTTGCAGTGTTGGCGGTGTCAGCGGAAGCAGATGTCTTTACAACAGCCATAAATACACCCATGACTGTCATAAATGTGTTTATGACAGCCACAGATGTGTTTTATGGCAGCATTTACGGCAGGGGGAACCACCAGTCTGGCCTGCTCAACTGTCTGAGGGAGCATGACCTGGCTCCACTAGTGGATAACCCCAGGTCTATCCAATTTACCTGGGGAAGAAATTATTTTTTCCTTTAAAATGTGTAACAAACAAACAACAAACAAATTCTTTATTACAGCCCAAGGCCAGTGTTACAATATCACAAAATCAAGCTGCTTGACACAAGTGAGGCAACCTAATAAAACTATCACAAAATCATGAACACCAGATTATATATACAATAGCAACATACAACCAGAATTTCAAGGGTTGTTATTTCTATGTACTGCAGACATATTCTATGACAGTCAAGTTGTAATCTGGAAGCATTTTCCTTATTCCTTTGATTTTATATTGCCTTTATGAATACAAGTTACATACCATGCAAATTTAGCGACCGCTATCGTCGTATCTTGCCCTTCACCCGATAAAAGAATATTCAGTGTCCTGGCTTTATTGTTAGACTTCAAGTTCAGGAAAACACTAAAAAGGTCTCTCCTGGGTTTATTATATAGGGGGGGGGGAAATGTGGGGTGCATCTCAGACTCTGATGTGTCTTATGCAAAGGCAAATACAGTAACTTGATGGCACATAAGACACAGACCCATCAGGTATGTTCAGTGTTATGACAAGGTCATAAATCTCACCTAAATAACTTCTTAAAGTATCAGAGAATGAAGTGGAAAAATAAAATCCTCTTCTTTTGTGGAAAATACCCTTAACCCCCAAACTGTCAAATGAATAGGCAAGAAACAGTACATTTGGTTTGAAACTTGGGCCACAGTTTTACATTTGGTTTGAAACTTGGGCCACAATTTTATTAATTTTTTTGCAACCTCTGACCTGCAGAGGGGTGTGGTATTGCAGGAGATCTTCCTTGGCCCTTCTCTATCCCACACAGGCAAATCCTTAGCCCCGTGTGGTGATATTTCTTGACAGATACCACCCAGACCAGCTCATTTAAGGATTCATCTCTGAGGATTATTTATTTATGTATTTGTTCACACTTGCATGTCACCCTACTCGCAGAGCAACCCAGGGCAGCTAACATAGTATCGCAGAACATCACAAATATCAAAAACACAATAAATCCCACTGAATAAATTAACACAATTAACAATGAACAATCCAGTCCTCTAACAGCACCACAACTGGACGTTAGTGTGACCAGAGCCCAGGCTCAACATCCTTGATGGATCCCAGAACTCAATGTCCATAACCAGCTCACTGTCCATGACAGAGCCCTGAGCCCGGGCTCACTGTCGACGATGGAGCCTGGGCTATATGTCCTCGATGGCGTCTTCGGCCACCTCAAATTCTTGGTGGCCCTTTTATCCCCCCCCCTCCGGTGGTGGCATGGCCAGAGGGGAGGACACACAACACTTGTCTTTTCCGACCCCCGGAAGACCCGGCGGCCCTTTTATTCCCCTCCGGCATTGGCATGGCCAGAAAGGAGGAGACGTGGCACATGTCTTCTTCAGCCCCCCGGGAGACCCGGTGGCCCTTTTATTCCCCTACGGCGGTGGCATGGCCAAAGCAGAGGAGATGTGGCCATCATCTTCTTCGGCCCCCCGGGAGACCCGGCGGCCCTTTTATTCTCCTCCAGCAGTGGCATGGCCGGAGAGGAGGAGATGCAGCCCTTGTCTTCTTCAACTGCCGGGAAACATGACAGCCCTTTTATTCCCCTCTGGTAGTGGCGTGGCTGGAGAGGAGGAGATGTGGCCCTCTCTTCTTTGGCCCCGGGAGACCCGGTGGCCCTTTTATTCCCCTCCAGCGGTGGCATGGCCGAGGAGGATGTTTCTAACTCTTTTTACAAGAATGGACATTGGACATTCCACAAAGCTGTCTCATGATGGCCTCTGTGTGCATAACTGGTTCATTAGAATCACATCCTGCACCCAGTGGCTACCTTGTGCAATGACTCCCCAAGGGACCACAGAGACAGAATCCAGCTCATTTAGTGGTCTGCTAATTACTACCAGAAACACATACCAACAAAGATTTAATTATGACCAATGACCAAGCCAAGATGGTGGCTTCATTTTGGCAGTCCAAAGTTTGATCTAACACAAAAAGAAGAAGAACCTTTCAGAAAAATAGAAAGGGTTCTACTTGCTGAGCGCTTTAATGACTTTTAGTTATGGAATTTCCATTTGAACTCTTTTTGACAGTCTCCTTCTCTCTCTCTCTCTCTCCCTCTCACTCTTAATTCTGTGCATTTTGAAATGATCAACAGCTTTTTGGAGTTTCTCATCCCTTAATCAAGTGGTGGTTCCTCAGACTCAAGGCAGCGTCACCTGTGTCTCTTAGATATGTAACTTGCTAGAAGCAATATGTAAAGATTAAACAGATATATGACTTAAATACCTTCAGCTAAATCCTTTCAAGACATGACTCCAGTTTCTTAAACTGCAGTCAAGATGAAATCAGCAGCGAAATTTGAACAAATATGCAAAACCTAATAGTCTCAAGCTTACACTGCAATTCACGTACAATGGAACATTGGATCCCAGAACTATTTGGAAATGATTCCAAGTCCCCATGAAGGGACTGTAATCTGAATCACTGAGTATTGAAGCTGCAAGCTGTCAAAACAATATTTTCCATTATTTATCCATAGAAGTGATGCCATAAGGTCAACTGCTATTTTCTTGTGTCTTTATTCCTAGAGGCAAAATTTTGAGAAATGATTTTTCTTTCTTTGGTGTTCATAAATTGGAGACGACAAGCATTGAAAGTGAAATAGAGTAATACCTCATACAAAGTCTGCTTTGTACAACATTGAATTCATACAACATTGTCTAATTCCTTGAAAATAGTTGCCTCATACAAAGTCGCTGCGACTTTGTATGAGGCATTGGGGTTTTTCCCAGGTTGCATTGTGCCTGGGAAGTATAAAAGGCAGGACACACATGTGCATTGCTCTTGTGGGTTTTACACAAGGCAAAGAGTGTTTAGGAGTGGTTTTCAGCACGATTTTGGGGTTTTTTTAAAAAAAAAATCATCAGAATTTTTAGAAGCATTCCTGGGATTTTTACAGCATTCTTCAGGTTCTTGGACAATCAGGGTTGTTTGACATGTTTTTGTAACATATTTAGTGTTTAGACAATGATTTCTTAAAGTTCTATCAGTTTCCTGACTGTTTCCTTGACTTTGCCCTGAAGTCTGTGCTGTTACAGTACAATGTATCTTAATTGAAATGACGTTGTACAAGGCATCGCGGCAAGGATTTGGATGTTGTATGAGGCATTGCAGCTAGGATTTTGCATGCCTCATACAAAGTCCAAATCCGTATAAAGTACAAACTTGGGGAACCAAGTTTGGATGTTATATGAGGAATCACTGTACAGCTCTTTATTTGGAGGGTCTGAACACAACTTGGATGGGGCAAAACACGGACTTTTATACAAACAAAGATACATTTACAGCAGGAACAATGCTGATTGGTCGATTAACCTATGTACACTTCTTAATCCCTTCATTTGCATTAAATGGATACATAGCATGCCTTTCAAACGTCAAACTGTGTGCTCTCCAAAATCGCGATTCTTCGCAATTTGTCAAGATCTCACGGCTGTCAAACAGTCATGCCATTTGACAGAGATTTCCACATGAACTTGGCGGTTTGAATATTTGACAAGTTGGTAAAACACAGTTATCATACATAACATCCCCCCCCCCAGGTATAGACAAAGTCTTTTAACCAGGATGGCGGTCTGGTTTTCCTTTTGGGTCGGACACTTTGTTGAGCCGGCTCAGAGGCTTGTAGGTCTGGCAATTCGGCTGGAGTGAGAGTTTGACTAGTGGGAGAGGACTGAAAGCTCAAATCATATCCCCATTTGTCATTTGGAGGAGCAGGGGATCACTCTAAATTAAAATCTAATGATGGAGGTGAAAACGACAACTGAGAGTCCCTCCTGTGCTTGCTAAGAGTGGAGGGTGACTCAAAAGTATAGTGCTTATTGCTAACTTGAGATTCCAGTGTGTTAGGACAAAACAGTGTGGGGGTACCTTCGGCCTGAGTGGGGGAGTATTCTGCAAATTCTGCCTGTTCCCCAAAATTAAAACAATCCCTGGAACTCACTTCTGGGTCTATGTTAGCTGGCTGCTGACTATTACCTCTACCCTCTGGGTTTAAATGGGTGGGGGCCAACCCTAATATTGAATGTCTGTGAATGTAGTGAATGAAGTAGTGCTAGACACCCGGATTACTTCCAGCCACTTGGAGTATGAGTCCACTACCAATAAGAATAGAGCCCCCCTAAACGGCCCCGCAAAATCTATATGTATCCTGGACCACGGGCCCCTGGCAGAGTCCCGTTCCTGGGAGGGAAGATGGGATTGCTCGGGGTGAGAACATTGGCAGCTGGCACAAGTGCCGACCATCTGTTCTATATCCTGGTCCAGTTGGGGCCACCAAAATAACTTTGGGTGAGGGCTTTTGAATGAACAATTCCCGGGTGACTGGTATGGAATAATTTCAAGACCTTTTGGCGGAGGGTTACAGGAATGACCACCCGCTGGCCCCACAAAAGACAATCCCATTCAATAGACAATTCTAAGTGTTTGCAGTGAAACATTTTAAACTCCTTAGCTGGAGGAGAGACAGGCCAACTTTTTGCACCCAAGAGATTGATAATACTGCATCTTTTGCCATGGCTTTGGAAATGTCAGATGGGATAGCCAGAGGCGAGTTGAGGGCCTCAATCATTAGGACCTTGTGGTCCTGTTCGATCTCGCAATCCGGTTCCCCGACCCAGGGCAGTGGTGATTACAACAGGGCATCAGCATGGCTGAAGCCCTTGCCTTGCCTGTGTACCAGAGTGAAATTGTACGCATTTTTTAAAATCACCCAGCGCAACATCCGTGGGGCTAGGATCTGCGGTGTGGGTCTCCCATTCAAAAAAATGCCAAGGAGGGGCTTGTGGTCAGTCACAATGGTAAAAGGCCTCCCATAGAGATAGTCATGAAATTTCTTGGTGCCTGCCACGATAGCCAGCGCCTCGCTGTCAGTTTGTGCATATTTCTTTTTGGGCTTTGAAAGAGAATGGGAATGAAATGCTATGGGGGTTTCCCTACCAT
The DNA here is from genome assembly GCA_035047305.1 of Bradypodion pumilum. Classification (NCBI taxonomy): domain Eukaryota; kingdom Metazoa; phylum Chordata; class Lepidosauria; order Squamata; family Chamaeleonidae; genus Bradypodion; species Bradypodion pumilum. The sequence continues at coordinate 13,146,972 of JAWDJD010000009.1, read as the reverse complement.
CATTTAACACATGGCACAACACAGCCCCGACTCCCACAGGGGATGCATCACACACCAAGACGACCCATGTTGTAGTGTCGAAATGCATTAATACTGCATCAGAGGACAGTAATTTTTTCAGTTCTTGGAACACTTTCTCCTGGCAATGGCCCCAGTGCCAAACAGTGTCCTTTTTTAGGAGATGGTGCAGTGGTTCAGCAACTGAGGCTTTGCGATGGAGAAAAGCCTGATAGAAGTTAAGTAAACCCAGAAACGATTGCAACTCAGTTTTACATGTTGGCCTGGGTGCATTCCGCACAGCCACCACTTTTGAATCTGAGAGCATAATACCTTGGGGGGTAATCCTGTATCCCAGGAACTTGCCAAAAATACACACTTGTCTTTTCAAAGATGCAGACCTGCTCGCTCGAAACATGACAATACCTTATCGAGCCTGGCCTCTAGTTCGACGGCATCCTTAATGGTGATCAGGTCATCATCGAAGTATGGCAGGACCCCCGGCAACCCCTTAAGAATATGTTCGACAAGAGACTGAAATATTCCAGGGGCTGCATTCACCCCAAATTGTACTCTGGTCACCTTAAATGCCCCCTTATGTGTTATGATAGTTTGTGCCATAGAAGCGGTGGGTGTCACAGTTTTTGGTAAGCCTGGGCAAGGTCGAGTTCTGCGAAGCAGTTTCCTCCATGCAAGGAGGTAAGAAGATGGCTTGCCACTAGCACAGGGTATGCGTTTGGGTGAATGGATTTATTTATTGTGCATTTGTATTGCACGCATATCCTGACCTCCCCATTGTTTTTCAGTGTGGTGATCCAGGAAATTACCGACCTGTCAGTTTGACATGTATCCCAGGTAAAGTGATGGAAACCATCCTAAAAGATAGAATTAATAGGCACATAGAAGAGAAGGTGCTGTTAAAGGAGAGCCAACATGGCTTTTGAAAGGGCAAATCATGCCTCACTAATCTGTTAGAATTTTTTGAGAGTGTCAACAAGCATGTGGATAAGGGGGATCCACTTGACATTGTTTATCTGGACTTTCAGAAGGCTTTTGACAAGGTCCCACACCAAAGGCTCTTGAATAAACTTACCAGTCATGGAATAAAGGGACAGGTCTTGTCCTGGATCAGCAACTAGCTAAGGGACAGGAAACAGAGGGGTCCCCCAAGGTTCAGTACTGGGACCCCTCTTTTCAACCTCTTCATAAATGACCTAGAAGTAGGAGTAAAAAGCACGGTAGCCAAATTTGCTGACGGCACTAAAATATACAGGGTAGTGAAAACTGTGAGAGATTGTGAGGAGCTCCAGACGGATCTCTCAACACTGGGGGAGTGGGCAAAGCAGTGGCAAATGAGCTTCAACATTAGTAAGTGCAGAGTGATGCATGTTGCGGCAAAAAACCCAATTACATTTATAAACTGATGGGGTCTGAACTGTCTGCGACAAACCAGGAAAGGGACCTTGGTGTCCTGGTGGACAACTCAATGAAGGTGTCAACCCAGTGTGCCTCAGCAGTGAAAAAAGCAAACTCAATGCTAGGGATCATTAGGAAGGGTATAGAAAATAAGTCAGCAAGTGTCATTTTACCTCTTTATAAATCTATGGTGAGGCACCATCTGGAATACTGTGTACAGTTCTGGTCACCATACCTCCAGAAGGATATTATGGAGTTGGAGAAAGTGCAGAGGAGGGCAACCAGAATGATTAGGGGACTGGAACACCTTCCTTACCATCTGAGGCTGCAACAGTTGGGCCTCTTCACTCTTGAACGTTTATAAAAGTTTATAAAATCATGCACGGTATGGACAAAGTAGATAAGGAAAAACTGTTTTCCCTATCACAGAACACTAGAACTAGGGGGCACTCCATGAAACTTTTGGGTACTAGTTCTCAAACAAATAAGAGAAAGTACTTTTTCACCCAGAGGATTACTGATCTATGGAACTCCCTGCCAGAAGAAGTGGTGACAGCTGTCAGTCTTGACAGCTTTAAGAAAGGATTAGACAAGTTCATGGAGGACAAGGGTATCAATGGCTATAATTATGGATACTTAAGGACAACCCCGGGGTTGGAGAGATAGGCAGGATATCTCTCAATGCCATTTCCAGGGAATCCTAAGCAGGTGAAGGCATCTCCTTGGGAATACCCTGAAGGAAATGGTGAACCACTGTGTGAGACAGAATGCTGGACTGGATGGGCTGTGGCCTGTTCCAGCAAGGCTGTTCTTATGTTCTTATGACAATCGGTGTCTCACATTCGGAGGAATCAACCGGCACCAGGATGCCCTGCCCAACCAGTTTGTCCAATTCCGCTTCTATTTTTTCTTTGAGGGCAAAGGGTACCTGGTGCGGTTTCATTTGGATGGGCCAAATGGCAGAGTCAAGTTCAAAATCAACAGGGGGCCCTTTGTACAATCCAAAACCCTTCTTAAAAACCTCAAGATATGCAGCACAAATGTCCCAAATTGGGTCAGAGTCTATTGCATGTTTGCCAGAGAGCCGGATCCCTAGGGGCTTGAACCATTGAACCCCTTCAGGTTGTTAGTGCCCTGCTTGACCACAACTAAGGGCAGGGTGGTGCAGATGGATTTGAAATGGACCACAAAGTTAACAACCCCTAGGACCAGAATCTGGCAACCCTGCACATCCTGGAGGGAATTCTTAAGGAACTTAAGCTTGGGACAAGAGGCCGGGGGAATCTTAAGGAACTCCTGTTGTGGAATTATTGAAAATGAAGTACCTGAATCCACTTCCATTCTGAAGGGTATGTCCTGTAGACTCAGGTCAGCATAGAACCGATTGCTGATGTTGGCCACCTGGCTCTGGTCTGGCTCGGAGGACACCTTGGCGATGGACGACTCTCGCCAATGACCATGCTTGGCTTCTGGCATTGGGGGTCTCCGCTTGCACTGCTGGCATACCTTGGCTATGTGCCCCTTCCGTCCACAGTTGTGGCATTCTGCGTTACAGAACGGGCACTTCTTGCAGTCATGCTGGGCCCTGCAGCTGTCGCACTTTCAGAGAGGCTTCTTTTCCTGTTCATCGCGGTGCTCCTGGTGTCTTCAGCAAACCACTCGGACCTTGCTCTCGTCATTGCTGGACCCAGATGACAAGATTGAGCCAGGAGAAGCTGACAATGAAGAGAATGAGCAGCAGTGGGCCTGGACGGCTAACTCAGTGGCACTGGCAGTTGCGTGGCAATGCCGGAACAGCTTTACTCTGGACTGTGCAGCCTCAGATGCCAGGGCTTCATCCAGCATGGATTTAAAAGTTAGCATCTGATGGGTCATGAGGTGACATTGGCAATCCTTGTCCCTCATGTCGGCCAGCAGACGGTCCCGGAGTGCCTCTTCAAGGTTGGCCCACTTGCACGGGGTGGCAGCAAGGCACAGCATGGCAGCAAACTTGGTGATGGATTCTCCCGGGCACTGCTCTCTCCGGTGGAATGCCACCCTGGCCGGGAAGATTGACACCTCAGGCTGCAGATGCTTCCTCAGTGCTGTTAGGATCTCCACGAACGGCACCTCATCCATGTCCTGAGGAAGAACGAGGTGGATGGCCCGCTCCAGTGTCTCGTATCCATACTGTGACAGGAAGCAGGAATGCATCTGAGCCCCATCTGTGATCTTCTGGGCCGCCATGGCATGGTGGAACTGGCGCTCGTAGATCGCCCATTTGTCCGGATGGCCTGCATCGAAAGGGCCGATGTTGCTGCCTTGTGGGGACACCATCCCATCCTCGTCGCCAATTTGGTTTTCAGAAATTGGAGATGACAAGCATTGAAAGTGAAATAAAGCTCTTTATTTGGAGGGTCTGAACACAACTTGGATGGGGCAAAACACGGACTTTTATACACACACAGAAAGATACATTTACAGCAGGAACAATGCTGATTGGTCAATTAACCTGTTTACACTTCTTAATCCCTTCATTTGCATTAAATGGATACATAGCAAGCCTGTCAAACTTCAAACTGTGCGCTCTTTGAAATCTCGTGATACTTTGCAATTTGCCAAGATCTCGCGGCTGTCAAACAGCAACGCTGTTTGACAGCGGTTTGCGTGAGAACTCGGTGGTTTGAATATTTGACAAACTGGTAAAACACAGTTATCATACATAACACTTTCCCTCCCTCTTTTTGAACTGTAATGAGGTGGTGATGAAAAAGGAGGCTTGTAAAGGGGATGCAGAGGACTGCAGTGGCTCAAGTGGCTAAGACACTGACTGGAATGTGGAAGGTCAGCAGTTTGATTCCCGAGTGCTGCAGGATGGAATGAGCTCCTGTCTTTGTCCTAGCTCCTGCCAGCCTAGCAGTTCAAAAGCAAGAAATTGCAAGTACATAAATAGGGACCACTTTGGTGGGAAGGAAACAGCATTCCGTGTGCTCCGGTGTCTAGTCATGCCTGCCACATGACCATGGAAATGTCTGCAGAAGCAGACAGCGCTGGCTTTGAAACAGATATGAGCACTGAACCCTAGAGTCAGATACGACTGGCTTTCGAGCAAGGGAAACCTTTACCTTTAAAGGGGATGCAAGAAGTGTGCTGAAAGGCAATGAAGTGGCTGTCGATGCCAATTTGATTCCAAAGATGCAAACAAATGAATTGGGGTGGGGGGGTGGGGGGGATAGGAAAGTCTAGTACAATTATGATACACTCACAACAGTGATATATCCAAATGGGGGAAAGAAAATCTTTATTTGGATTTCATTCTCTTTCTCCAAATCGCAGGTTCATGTTCTTCTCATATTTGCTTCATATCAGGCTTTGAAACATTACACAGGTCTGCAACCCAAAAACTGCATAGGCTTTTTTTTACTGTTTCTTATAGATTTTTACATAGTGAAACTGAGAAAAATACTTTAAAAATCCATCTCATCAAGTTTTCTTGCAAAACTCGTGCTTTTAGTTTAATTTAGCATGAAGTTTGCCTTTAAACCACAGTCTGCTATCCTATTCTTGATTCTAAAAATCCTATCAAAAATTATTTCTTACTTTCATTTAATATTTATTAGAGCTAGAATCAATAATAATGCAAAGAGAAAATAAGATGAATGGTGGTGGTGGGAGGCATAGTCAGTAGTGGGCATCAGCAGGTTCACAAAAGTTTGTCAGGAACAGTAGCAGAAATTCTGGCTTGCTGCACCCATCCAAGTTTTGAAATAAAGTAGTCCTAATCTGGGTGCAACACAGGGCTTTCCCCCTGGCCACACCTACAGTGTGGTAGTAATTTTTTTGGGAGCCCACCACTGGGCGTAGTGTAGGTTTAGTGGTGTGAGGAAGCTCAGATGAACATGTCCCAACAGATTTATTTTGTTTGTAGCGAAAGGTGAACATATCCAGGAATCTTACTTGCTGGGTTGACCATGTTTTGACATATTCTCTGGGGTATTATAAATGTTTATATACATACCTACTGTCAGATTTGATCATGTTTCAACATGCTAAATAAGTTCAGGATCTTGGTTGCTGTATGAGCCACACTCAGTTTACATCCTGCATTCAAACATGACTGTGCTCGTTCTTAGTTCTGTATAATGGCTCCAAGAGGTTGCATTATTTCTTTGGACAACTTTTGTTTTATTTGTGGTGAATACACTATTAAAAGAGAACAAAGAAACAGAAGTGATTTTGGGAAGAAAGTGCTTTTTTTTTTACTTCAAGTTGAAACTTGGGGATCAAGACAAATCATAGGCTCCTCATAACGTGTGTAGAAGGTGCAAAGAAGATCTTCATTTGTGGTTTAAAGGTAAGAAAACCTCATTCTGTTTTGGCACTCCTATGATGTGGCGTGAACAACAAAACCACACTACCGACTGCTATTTCTGTTCAGTAGATGTGAAAGGCTTTAATGCAAAAAATAAAAAGAAGATATCTTACCCAAACCTTAATTCAGCTATTCGTCCAGTGCATCATAGCTCAGAAATACCAGTTCCACACCCAGTTTGGATAATGTCCTGAGTCATTTGGAGGATGGAGGCACATTGCCTTCCCAGGACGAATTTAGCTCAGATTTTTCTGTTGATGAGGAACCTCAACTTTTTTTCTCAGAGTGAGCTCAATGACCTAGTTAGAGAATCAGCCAAATTACTGGGGTCAAGACTAACAAATAAAAACCTGTTGTCACCTAGAACATCATTTTTATGGTACAGGCACTGAGAGAAAGATTTAACACAGATTTACTCCAAAGATGGAAATCTCATTTATTTTAGTGATGTTCAAGGCCTAACGAAGTGCTTTGAAATAGAATATGATTCATCTGAGTGGTGCCTATTCAAAAAAGGTTCCAGAGGGATCACCATGACTATGCTAATGAGCAGATTTATAAATGGAAATACCAGCCAATCACCAGCCAATCACCAACAGATCCAGAAGAGTAACCTGGAAGGACCATTTAACCACCTCCAATTTTGAGTCCTCCAATTCTGATGGACCTAACACCTCTAACGATGGTGAACCTATAAGATCGTACAATATGTGACAGACCAAGGAATGCTAAAGAGCACCATCAAGTTCACAATCCATACCTTCAACTTCTTCCAACCCATCTTTTTAGAGAGGGGTTGGAGATACAGAAATAAAACTTAACATTCAATCTGTCATTGAGAGTGTTTACAACTAGAGAGGTAGAGTTACTTTATTTAGGGCTGAATTTCGTACCAACTCCAACCCACCACTCCTTTAGCACCCATGTAGATTTTTTCAAACTTACTCGACTACTTAAGCTTAAGGTGTTTTACAAAGGAATGGAATCATCAACTGTAAGTACTATTAAACCTAAATCTACCTTTACATCCACCCACGGTTACAAATCCAGCTATAGAAGTCTTTAGTCAGTTGGTCCTTAAAGAATTACATCAGATAGAACAGCAGGAGGTCAGAATTAGAAAAAAAACATTTCAAAGGAAGACTACCAGATTCTTTCAGATTTAGCCAATGACCAATCAATTATCATTAAAGCTGCAGACAAGGCTTATATTTCAGAAAACACATACAAATACCTGTATAAAGAATATCCCAGAATACCATTGTTTCATCTCATTCCTAAAATATATAAAAATAAATTCCCAGGAGCCCCCACCCCTGGCAGACCAATAATCTCAGGTATTTATTCCATACTCAGACCATTATCAAAATATTTAGATTCCCACATTAAATGTTTCACAAAAAATACTCCATTTTACATAAAAGACTCAACCCAGTTCATCTCTGAATTGAAGGTCTACAAATACATAATTCTAACAATGGATGTAGAAGCCCTCTACACTAATATTCCCATAGATTCAGCTAGACAGGTAATTCATGATGTATTAGAATCTAGAGAGTCACCAGAACCACACACACATTTCCTTATCGATCTATTGGACATAGTCCTTGAAAATAACTACTTTCAATTTGGTGATACCTTCTACCTACAGACAAAGGGTATAGTGATGGGCACATCTCTCATGCCCAGTCTCACTAAAATCTTTATGATCAGTTTTGAAAAATGATACATTTATAACCAAGAGATTAATCCACACTTGCCACATATTCGTCTATATAAATGATACATAGACAATCTTATTTTTATGATGTACAATTTAAACAGCATTAATGAATTTGTGTCATGGCTAAATCAACAGGATAAAAACCTTAGATTCACTCAGCAGTCAGACCTCTGTTCTCTTCCATTTCTAGATTTAAATGTGTACATCTCCAGTAACAGGAAATTAAGCATTATTCTGTACAAACAACCTATAGACAGGAGTGCCTATCTAAATTACACCTCTCATCACCCACCACATGTAAAAAATAATATTCCTTATGGACTATTCACCAGAGCAAAAAGAAATTCAACCTCAAACAATGACTTTTTAGCCACTGCTAATAAGATCAGCTCCACCTTGATAATAAGAGGGTTCCCAGAACACATTGTGACAAGCAATTTGGAAAAAAATAATAAAACACCCAGGCAAAATGTCTTTAGATGCAAGGAATGAGGGGGTGGTGCTCCTATATGCACCTCCATTGAATGCCCTCCCTTGCACAAAAAATCAAGCGGACTATTATTAAATACTGGTATATAGTCCAGGATCTGCCAGGATGCAAAGAAAAGCCTATTATAGGATTTTGAAAAACCAAAACCTTGAGTAATATGTTAACATACTGCCTGTGGCTTTAAAGAACAACCCCTAGTGACGGGGCATTTTCGTTGCTACAGCTGTATTCAATGCAGAGATTGTTGGGAAATGAAAGAGGTGGAAATTGCTCGTAAAGACTACACTTTCAAATTAAGACAGTTTAGTAACTGCAACAGTGCAAATGTAGTGTACATGATGAATGCCCAAGCCATAAATGATACATTGGCCAAACTTCTCGTTTTATTAAATCTAGAATATCAGAACATAGATCGAAGATTCGATCAACTGATCACCAAGCACCTCTCACAACACACTTCCTTGAAGCAGGCCTCTTTGATAAAGATATTAAGTTTGTTGTACTGGAACAAGTCTGTCCTTCCAAATATGAAAAGACAAATATCAGTAAAATACTTTTGCAGCACAAAGGCTTTTTACATTCATTTTTTAACACCTTAGCTCGACAGAGACTCAATTCGGAAATTGAACTTTCTTCCTTCTTGTAGATACATTTGAATGCAACCTAGGTCTGTAAGTATTGACATCTCTGCCTGTATTTAAAAAACGGGTGATTTTAATTAGCCATTAATTAACCACCTGGATGTACACCTTCTCTATATTAATCTTTGGGAAAGCAGATCCATTTGATGTCCCAACGCACAGTATACACATTACGTAGAGAGGCGATGGGCACAGGGTATTCGCTTACTTAAGAAATGGTAAGCTTGTATGATTTCAGTATCGTCTTAAGAATCAATAGCTTTGACATCTTAGCATTGTATTAATGATTTTCCTGCGGTTTATTAACCAGTGTAATATATACTTTTGAAATCCTTACCCCCTTTGCATATTCAACATGTCATGTAATAAGTAATATATAATATGCTGCATTATTTTAAAAAATGTATATGCATATCTTATGCATATCTTGCATGCAATTTAATGTAATTTACTCTAACTACATGTTTTAATTATTTGTAGATTCCTTGAAAAAAGACAGCCAGTCTGAAAAGCTTTATTTACTGGAAAGCTTCGGAAATATTATATCTACAAAAATCAATTGCCACAAGGTTATGTATAATAGATTTATTTTGACCATCTTTTGGAAAAAGAGTTTTTTCTTCTCTGTGTTAGTTTTGAGAACTCTTCATTTGAATATATTTATTTCAAGTATTTTTGTGACTGAAACCTGAAAGCAAGGATATTAATTTATTTTTTATTGAACTACCTATATGGACTTCTAAAATAAACAGTGTTTGAACTGTTAAGAAACCACGTGCATACTTGTCTGTTTACAAGTTTTCTCTACAAATGACTTTAAAACACTAACCATTGTTGTTAGGCCAGCAGGCAGGTTATACAAAATATCCCTGCTTCCTATGTTTGTGGGAAAGTTGAGCCAGAGACCTCCATTGGACAAAAACCAACTGGCCACTTCGAGACACCTTAATCCCCAGCAAAAAAATCATTAATACAACCTTGGTTCCAACAGAAAAGGTTTTATTGCCACCTCTTCATATTAAATTAGGGATTATGAAGCAGTTTGTTAAATCACTGCCAAAAGATGGGGAATGTTTCAGATATCTGTGTTCAAAGTTCCCCAAACTGTCTGAAGCCAAGTTGAAAGAGGGAGTTTTTACTGGCTCTGACATACAAAAATTGTTATCCAATCCTATCTTTTTAGAAACAATGGGAGAAAAAGAAAAGGAAGTATGGGACTCTTTCAAAGATGTAGTTCACATGTTTTTAGGGAATACATACTAAAAATCCCTCACTACAAAACCATTGTATATAAGGACATAAGAACAGCCTTGCTGGAACAGGCCACAGCCCATCCAGTCCAGCATTCTGTCTCACACAGTGGCTCACCATTTGCTTCAGGGTATTCCCAAGCAGATGCCTTCACCTCCTTAGGATTCCCTGGAAATGGCATTGAGAGATATCCTGCCTATCTCTCCAACCCGAAGTTTATCCTTAGGTATCCATAATTATAGCCATTGATGCCCTTGTCCTCCATGAACTTGTCTAATCCTTTCTTTTTTCCACTTTTTTCCACTTTTCTTCTTCTTTTTTATAATTTTATTTTGATAACAATACAATTTAACAAATTCATGGTACAATTACAAGAAAACAAAAATTATTAAAATCATTACAACAACATTAATCAAAATAAATATTTCACCACGTGCTATGTACAATGCTACAGAGACAGAATTTCCCTTTTTGTCTATTATCGTCTCAAAAATGCAATATAGTCAGGCACTGGCAATTGTCCATGACCATTATTTATTTATTTTATATTCAAATTTATATGCTGCCCAATCAGGTAAACCCAACTCTGGGCGGCTCACAACAAGTTAAAACACACATAAAACAATACAACCAATTAAAACCCAACATACCCACCCACCTACCCCATTCCTCTTAAAAACCCACATTAAAAACTGACTTCATTGACAATTAAAAGAAATGGGGGCTTAATTTATAAGCCAACAGGCGGGGGCCACTCTTCCATCTGGGCCCCACACCTGCCCCGCCAGCCAGGTTTTTAGGTCTTTTCTGAAAGGTAGCAGCTATATCTGCTCCCGCAACTCTACAGGCAGGAGGTTCCACAAGGCCGGTGCGGACACGGAAAAGGCCCTCCTTCGTGTACCAGAGAGACAGGCCCCTCTGGCAGATGAAACAATTAGGCAGCCCCTCCGATCCACTCTGGTTGGACGGGCGGACACTCTTGGGATGATGCGGTCTCTAAGGTATCCTGGCCCACTACCATGAAGGGCTTTAAAGGTCAAAACCAGCACCTTGAACTGCACCCGGAGGCAAACTGGTAGCCAGTGCAGCTCCCGAAGTAATGGTGAGGCACGAGCATAATGCCCACGCCCCATCACCACCCGGGCTGCCGCATTCTGGACCAACTGCAGCCTCCGAATGGTTGACAAGGGCAGCCCCAGGTAGAGTAATCAGAGTATAGTCCGTAAAACATTTCCAAATTTCCTGAAATTTGTTTTCGTTAATTAACCCTTTTCTTAAAATGAATTCCCATGTGAGCTTATTATTCAACGCAATATTCCATAACTCCTTATTCCATTCTTCTATTTTTGGGGTAGCATCACATTTCCAATATCGCGCTATACATTGTCTAGCACTAGACAACATAATTGCTAATAATTTCCTTTTTCGACAATCTACCTTATCCACATCCGTTAACAATACTGAAGCTACATCCAATTTCACTTTTACACTTAATAGTCTCCCAATTTCATATTCTACCTTAATCCAGAATGATTTCATCCTTTTATACCCCCACCACATATGTTCATATGTTCCAATATCCTTCTTACACCTCCAACAAACTTTCGACTTTGTACTATCAATTTGATGTAATCGCACAGGGGTCAAGTAACATTTCCACAGTAGCTTAAAGTTATGCTCTTTTATTCTTGCAGACAAAGTCCTCATTATCCTGTTTTTCCATTTACCATTCCAATGTTCATCTGTAATTTTAATGTTCAGATCTTGCTCCCACGTTGCCTTTAATACTGCCTGATGTTAAATAATATGGGAAGATTTTGAGATGGAAGATTTTGAACAATTGGGCAAGGCAGCTTTTTTAGATAAGGAAAGAGAGAAAATTAACAATAAAAATAGAATGTTAAGATCAATGTGGGAAGTTTGGAAAAGGCTGAAGGTTAGATTGGCACCTCGTATATCCCCCATAATAGAGATTGAGGATATAAAATCCTTTCCAAATGAGATAAATAAGGATTTTAGATCAATGTTAATTGAAAAGGATGTTGTGTTGTTGAGACAATGGATTAGAATGTGTATGGATGAGAAGAAAAAAGTAGAGCTTTATGCTGACTTGATGCTAAACTGGTTCCAAATTTTGATATTGAATAATTGGAATAATAAATATTTAAAAGGAGGTAACTTTGAAAGGGATATGACTGATTGTGAAGAGTTATTACTGAAAATAAGACAAGGGGGGGATTGGATTAAAGGGTTGGTAGCTAAAATTTATAAGATTTTGAATAAAGAAGGTAATTTACAAGATATTTCGAGAAGAATATGGGAAGACGATTTAAGTATAAGAAATTCAGAAATAAAATGGCGGTCTTTATGAAAACGGAGGATAATGAGAACACTGTCTGTTAGGGTTAAAGGGCATAATTCATACCTGTCAACTTTTGGATTTGAAAATAAGGGAAATTTTGGCCACACGCCTCTGTGGGTGTGGCCAAATCCATGGGCATGGCCAAATATAGCCATGAAAATTTCTGCAAACACAGACAGCACTGGCTCTTTGGCTGTAAATGGAGATTAGCACTGCACCCTAGAGAACCCAAAGAACCCTTTTCCCATTTTCTTGGGGGACTTTTGTTTTGTTTTCTTTCTTGTTTGCTCAGTGGCTTAAGTGACTAAGATGCTGACTGGGAGGCAGAAGGTCAGCAGTTCAATTCCCGAGCACTGCAGGACGGAATGAGCTCCCATCTTTGTCCCAGCTTCTGCCATCCTAGCAGTTCGAAAGCAAGAAATTGCAAGTAGATAAATAGGGACCACTTTGGTGGGAAGGTGGGAAGGTAACAGCTTTCCGTGCACTCTGGTGTCTAGTCATGCCTGCCACATGACCACGGAAATGTCTGCAGACGCAGACAATGCTGGCTCTTCGGCTTTGAAACAGAGATGAGCACTGAACCCTAGAGTCGGATACGATTGGCTTTTGAGCAAGGGCAACCCTTTACCTTTACCTAACTCAGATCCCCTTACACAACCGTGCAAGCACACTGAATCTATGAGCTCTGATTATTCTCCCCGTGTATTTTGGATCTGCTCTCTCATACAAAAAGCAGCTTCTTGCTCTAAAAATCGGCCGCTGTAGGAATCTATGACTGTGATGGCGATCCTTGGCACTCTAGATACGACTGGCTTTCGAGCAAGGGAAACCTTTACCTTTAGCATATTGTGATCAAGCACAATCCCCCACGCCCTCCCAAGTTAACTCTAGAACAGAAACGGAACACACACACCCTCTCTCTCTCATATAGTGTAGGAATCTCTGACTGTGATGACGAACCTTGACACTCTAGAAACAACTGTCTTTCGAGCAAGGGAAACCTTTACCTTTAGCATATAGTGATCAAGCACTTCCCCCTACCCCCACCCCCCTCCAAAGTTAACTCTAGAACAGAAACAGAACACACACACCCTCTCTCTCTCATATAGTGTAGGAATCTCTGACTGTGATGGTGAACCTTGGCACTCTAGAAACGACTGTCTTTTGAGCAAGGAAAACCTTTACCTTTAGCATATAGTGATCAAGCACTTCCCCCCACCCCCACCCCCTCCCAAGTTAATTCTAGAACAGAAACAGAACACACACACCCTCTCTCATATAGTGTAGGAATTTCTGACTGTGATGGTGAACCTTGGCACTCTAGAAATGACTGTCTTTCAAGCAAGGGAAACCTTTACCTTTAGCATATAGTGATCAAGCACTTCTCCCCCCACCGACCCACCCACCCTCCCAAGTTAACTCTAAAAACAGAATCCTCCAGCCAAGACAGAGGCAGGGGGCAGAAACAGCTCAATAAAGCATGAGAGTGAGAGAGAAGTCTCTGCCCCCACACCAAGAGCTGATTTGCCCTGCATATATGAAATATTGCTCACCTCTAGAGTAGACTCCTGTCCCTCCCAGCCTGAAATGAAGCCGCCATATTGGCCATGTGGCTGGCAGGAAAATGAAAGAGAAACTAACTACAGAATGCCCCCTCCACCTTCTCTCTCCCCTTCCACAAGTGAAAAGCCACATAGCAACCTCTGGTGGCCGAAAAAAATACTGCAGCTTCACCTGTGAGGGCTCCGGTCAGGATATTTCTTTTTAAAAATAAGGGAAAATACGGGGAAATCAATAAAATGGGAGGGGGCGGGAAGAGGGGTAAAAATAAGGGGTTTTCCCAGGTAAAACAGGATGGTTGACATGTATGATAATTATAAAATGTTATGGAGGTGGTATTTAACTCCAGTGAGACTGAAGCAGATAGATAAGATGTAAGAAAAGTGTAGAAACTTATAAACATATGTGGTGGGATTGTAAGGAAGTTCAGGTTTTTTGGAAAGGTATTGAAAAAGAAATAACAGTGATGATGGGGAAACCAATTAAGATGTATTCAGCTTCTGCCATGCTGATGGATTTAGAAAGCTTAATGTTAAGTAAGAATGAACAAGAATTAATTGCGATATTTATGTCTACGGGCAGACAGTGTATAGCAAGAAAGTGGAATGATCCAGGGAAATTAGAATTAGAAGACTGGTATATGGAAATATGGCAGTTGGCTTTGAATGATAAATTGACATGCGAGTTAAATCAAAAGAAAGGGATAGTTAAAGAAAATAAATTTGGGAAGATATGGAAATTATATCTTGAATATACACCGGATCAATTAAATTTTTGGATATAAACATTGTTTAAGTTTCAGACTGCAGCTCTCTTTTGGCATAGTACTATAACACAGGGTGAAGTATTTTCTTTTTTTTAGTATTATTGTCAGCGAGAATGAGAAGTTTAGAAAAGAAAATTAATATATAAGCAATTTTTTATTAATATTAGTATTTTGATGTTAGGTCTTGGAAAATCTGATGTTAATTCTTAGTGTATTTTTCCTTTAATTTTTTATATTATTGTGCTTTAATTTTTTTGATATTTATTTTTGTAAGTTTTTCTTTCTTTTATGATATTATGTATGTCTTAAAAATTGTCAATAAAAATTATTTAAAAAATACTGCCTGAAGTTGATACAAATCGTCTAAAACCTTATATATTTTGCTTACTAAACCTTTAATTTTTATTTGACCACTTTTTAAACTATGTACCAATTCCTAAAATTTTGTCCCATCTCTATCCAAGCTCAATTCTTCTATATATCTTTTATTCCAATTATCAATAGATATCATTTGAAGCCAATTCAGCTTGAGCTGTTTACATATTTCTAACTTTCTTCCTTTATCTTTACAAGCTGCTATCCAATTTTTAAATAAGGTTACTTTATTCTTAATCAGTATCTCTTCTACTCTATAATCCATTTTAACTGGGAATGATTTCATGTCCCTCAGCTCTATAATTGGGGACAATCCTGGAGCCAACTTATTTTTTAATACTGTCCATTCTAGCTCTTTTTCCTCCATTGCAAAAATTATTTAATATATTTTGGAATACCTTTAAATCTTTCTCTTTAATATATATTTGCAAGGTGTCAAATGAAAAAAATATTTTAGGTAAAAGCTTCATTTTACATAACGAGACATGTCTGAACCACAATAAATTTAATTTATATCTTAACTTGTATCTTATTGTCATTTCTTTTATTTATTTTTCCAATTTATCATAATTCAGCCTCTTTAAATCATCATATTTGTTTGAAATATTTATCCCCAGGTACTTTATATTATCTCTAATTTGTATTTTAAATCTAGTCTTCAAACATTCCTGTGCATCCAAATCCTCATTGAAAAAAATTGCCTTTGACTCATCCCAATTTACTTTGAGTCCTGTCACCCTTCGAAATTCCTCTAAATGACTATATATTTTTCCTAGCGAGTTCTGTTTTTTTTATTGTTATTAAGGTGTCATCAGCATATTGACTAATTTTTATACCTTCAATTCCAATCAATTCCTTATCTTCCCTTATTGCGTTAGTCAGCAATTCCATGGCCATAATAAACAGAGATGAAGACAATGGGTCACCTTGTCTTGTGCCCACTTCCAATTTAATATCCTCTGTTAACTCATCATTTAGCTTAACCCTAACCGATCCTTGTTGATATAATTGTTCAAACACCCCACAATTTTTTTTGTCCAAATCAATATTTTCTTATAATTTCCTTTATACTTATCCACTGGATTGAATCAAATGCTTTGAATATAGCTAGAGAGAAAAAGCCTACATGTTCCTCTTGTTTCTGTGCAAAAATTGTTAAGTGAACAAACCTTCTTGTTAAATCTGACATAAACCAATCTCTCATAAACCCCACTTGATCTTTATTAATATATGTACCACTAAATTTATTCAATCTGTTAGCTAAAACTGCAGTGAAAATTTTTGCATCTTGGTTCATCAAGGACATTGGTCTATAAGATTCATTTTTTCTAAAAAAATTCCTACTTTAGGAATTAAGATAATAATTGTATTATACCAGGATCTAGGAACTATACCTCCCTCCATAATGTAATTAAAAATCATTTCAATTCTTGGCATCAGTATCTCTTTAAAGTCTTTATAAAACTCCACCAATGCAAGCGCGACGCCAAAATGGCCGCCACGCTCTTTGTGCCCCCCCCCACCGGACGAAGGCATCCGGGTAGTTAGGGGGCATGGCCAGCACCCTTATATAAGGGGCGGCCACGAGGCAGCCGAGCTGCCATTTTGCGAAGCGACGGAGCGGAGAAGTTTTTCCCTCTTACCTCCGTCGCTCTTGCCTTTTACCGGGAAGCCTCTGGCGGCTAATTTTCTTGACTTTTCCGGCTTCCCATCATTTAGCTGCTATGCCCTCTAAGAAGAAGGCGACTGCGAACGCGGCTCGTTCTGCACGGAGGCGCCAGCCGGGTCGGAGGACCGCGGCTGCGCCTCCCCAGCAGCCTCCTTTGCCTGAGCCCACCGGGACCGGTGGGATGGGGTTAATTGCCCCTTGGCCCGAGGCGGGGTGTCCGCGTACCGGCCCAGCAGGGGCCGTGGCCCCCGGCCCGCAAGCAGTGGCCACTGCCTCTGGCATGGCTCATTACGTGGGGCCTTCTTCCATTGGTGCACAGCTTCCTGCGGGGGGTTTCAGCCATGGGGGGTGGCTGGGTTCCCTCCCCTGGCAGGGTACCCCCCCGGCCCTGCAGGGGCCGGGCCTGGGGTCGTGGCCGTATATGGGCCCCGGGGTCCAGGGACCCGGACCGGCACCTGCAGCCAGTGGGCCGGCCGGCCCTTTGCCCCCACTTGGCTTAGGGGGCTACGTTAGTGTTGAGGCCCTTCTGGCCCACGTTGCGGCCCTCGAGGCATCCCTTGCGAGGGTTAACCACCCGGGGGTGCCTTTTGGGGTGCAGGTTGATCCTTTGTCTGCCGGTCAGCGGCAGGCGGCAGGACGGGTCGAGCTGCCCGAGGCGCGTGGGCCGGCTTCGGCCACTGCCTCGCAGCTCCCCGCTCAACAGGCTGATGCTGGTCAGGCCCCGTCAATGAGCTCAATTGCGGTCGTGAGCTCCGACGCCCCCAGCGGGCCGGAACCCCTGGTGGGGGCGGCCTGTGGGGGTGCAGCATGTGAGTATGCGGTTCAATCTAGTGCACCCACACACCTAACCACGTTGGGGGGGGCATTCCAGTGGCCGTGGCCTCGCACGGGTGGTGCGACGGTTCAGTCGCCGACGTCCCACCCGGTGACTTCACCTCTCACCCAGGGCCCCGTTTTGGGTGGTACCTCTTACTCAGTCGGGAATGTGTTAGGGGCGGCCGGGTTGGTCCAGGCTCCTTTCCAGATCCCCGTGGTTCCCACCGTGCCGGTGTCGGCATTGCCGACAGCGGGGTATTCCTTGCCCCTGGGGGACCATTTGGCCCAGGCCACCAAAGAGAAGATCTGGCGTGGGGAGTATGTGGACATCTTCTCCCTTCTTAACAGAGAGCCCACCAAAGAGGAGAGGGAGGGGCAGGATGAGAAGGATAAGGAACAGGCACGTCGTCGTAAGCCGCCACGTACGTGGGCCAATTGGTTGCCGGCGTACCTCATATACATGGCGGTCTACCTCAGGGCCCAGCCGGATTTGGCAATTCCGATGGTCCAGTATTTGGACAACATATACCGGGCGATGGTCGACTTCCCGGGCCCGTCGTGGTTAGCTTACGACGAGGAATTCCGTATGCGGATTCCCCTGCACCCTGAGATGAGGTGGGACGAGCCCTGCCAGAAGCTGTGGCTTCTGTACATGACTCCCACGCGCCCTGCACCTGGGGAAAGATACCATTGTGGACATGCAGTACAGCGAGCGGCCCCAGCACAGACACCCCGCCAGGTGGCGGGGCAGGGGGTTCCAGCCCGTCTGCTGTGCTGGACTTTCTCGTCCAATGGTTCCTGCAGTAGGAAGAATTGCCGGTACAGGCATGAGTATCCCTCTTGCGCTGGCCCCCATGCGGCCTCCACCTGCCCCAGGCCTGGAGGGATGCGGGGCAAAGGTAGGGGCAGACAAGGGGCTGGCAAGACTGCCGCAGAGGGAGCTGGTCCACAGAAAGGCCCCCTCCCCAATTAATGTGGACATGTTGGGGCGTTGGCTCGCATCGTACCCGAGGGAGGCAGATGCGGTTTACCTGCTTCAAGGTTTTCGACTGGGGTTCCGTATTCCTTTTCAGGGTGATAGGTCCCCCCAAGATGCCCCCAACCTTTTGTCCCTTAAGGGGAGGGAGGAGGTGGCTGCCGCCAGCATTTCTAAGGAGGTTGATGCGGGCAGGGTCGCTGGCACTTTCCCTGCACCCCCGTTCCCCAACCTTAAAGTGTCACTCTTGGCCTTGGTGCCCAAGAAGTCACCGGGCGAGTTCCGCCTGATCCATCACTTGTCCTACCCAGCCGGCCGATCGGTCAATGATGCTATCCCTGATGACCTTTGCTCGGTCAGGTATACATCTTTTGACCAAGCGCTGCGCATGGTGCGCTCATGTGGCCCGGGTGCGCTGTT
This sequence comes from Bradypodion pumilum, assembly GCA_035047305.1. Lineage (NCBI taxonomy): Eukaryota > Metazoa > Chordata > Lepidosauria > Squamata > Chamaeleonidae > Bradypodion > Bradypodion pumilum. Next base: position 13,128,159 of record JAWDJD010000009.1, on the reverse strand, counting down.
GGCATTAAGTCTGCCTTTCGCCTCCTGCCGGTTCACCCGGGTGACTTTGAGTTGCTGGGTTTTAAGTTCCGGGGTGAATATTATTTCGATAAGGCCATGCCTTTTGGCTGTTCCATATCATGCTCGGCCTTCGAGCGTTTTAGCACCTTCCTACAGTGGGCTTTTGTCCGCAGGCCTGGGTCCCGGTCTGTAGCCCATTACCTGGATGATTTTTTATTTGGGGGTGAACGGGGCTGGGACACATGTACACGTCTCCTCAACACATTTCAGATGCTAATGGAGGAACTTGGTGTCCCTTTAGCGCCCGAAAAGACCGAGGGCCCATCTACACAGCTAGTCTTCCTGGGGGTGGAGATTGACACGGTAGCGCAGGCTTCTAGGTTACCAGGGGATAAGGTGTCAAGGATAGTGGCCCTTATCTCGGACTTGCTTGCTAAATGCAAGGCATCACTGTGGGAACTGCAGGTGCTGCATGGTCACCTCAATTTCGCTTGCAGGGTGGTCGCACCGGGCAGGGCATTTGCTCGGCGCTTGTGCAACGCCATGACAGGCTTATCCAGGCCCCACCATAGGGTGAGACTAACCCAGGGCATTAAGGCAGATATGCTTATCTGGCTCCAGTTCCTGAGGGAGTTCAATGGGGTGTCATTTTGGAGGTCTGACCTTCTGGCTTCCCCTCGTTTCCAGATACAGTCCGATGCCTCTGGGTCCCTGGGTTATGGGATGTACTTCAATGGGAAGTGGGCCTATGGTGGGTGGCCACCAGCCTGGTCAGGTACGGGTCTCCTGCGTGATCTTACGTATCTGGAATTTTTTCCCATCCTGGGGGCCTTGATGCTATGGGGTGAGGAGTGGGCCAACTCGGTCGTTCATTTCTGGTGTGACAATGCGGCCGTTGTCCACATTGTCAACTCACAGACTTCCAAATCACTCAAGGTCATGGACCTGGTGCCCCAGTTTGTATTGCGCAGCCTGCGCCTTAATGTGCTGTTTCGGGCCAGGCATGTCCCGGGGGTCAATAATGATATCGCTGACGCTTTGTCCCGCCTGCAGATCTCCCGGTTCCGCGCCTTGGCCCCGGATGCGGAGGAATTTCCCTCGCCACTCCCGGACGAGATATGGACCCTTGGCAAGGAGAGGTGAACCGGGCGATCGGCATGTCGCTAGCACCATGCACGCGTAAGGCGTATCAACACGCATTCAATTCTTTCAGAGCATTCCGTGCCCAATTCCGGCTGCCAGATACCTGGCCGATCCCGGTGGCCCATATACTTCAATTCATGGTTGACCTGCATTCCCAGGGCCTTGCACCTCGCACCATAGCATCCAGGCTGTCAGCGCTGGCTTTTATGGCCAAAGTAGGCGGATATGCGGACGGTACCACTGACTTCCATGTGAGACATGTTTTGGAGGGGTGGGTGTGGGAGCATGGGCGTAGCCCGGACGACCGCCACCCCATTTCCCCAGGGGTTCTTACCCAACTGGCACGGGGCTGGCAGGACCTATGTTTTGATAGGTATGAGGCAGCCCTGTTTCATGCGGCTACAATGGTGGCCTTTTTTGGAGCGGTCCGCATCAGCGAGCTTGTGATGCTGTCTAAGGCGGATGCTAGTCGTAGGGCACTGGAACTCGAAGATGTCTATGTGGCCAAAGACTGGGCTCAGTTGAGGATACGCTCCTCTAAGACGGATCAGCATGGCGTAGGCAGTGGAGTAAGACTGCTACGGTGTTCTTTGGCAGACATCTGTCTGGTTGGTGCCCTACAGGAGTTCCTTGCACTGCGTGGCACGCACCATGGCCCGTTTTTCTGTCACCAAGATGGGTCTCCCCTTACTAAATTTCAATTTTGGAAGGTGACCGGCAAAGCGCTGGCCGGTGTTGGCCTCCCAGGGGTCCGTTACGGCACCCATTCATTCCGAATAGGGGCAGCTTCCACGGCGGCTGCTTTTGGGTACTCCGGGGCTGAGATACGCCGTATGGGGAGGTGGGGATCGCAATGTTTTCAATTTTATGTCCGCCCTCTTTCACCGTGAGTACCAGTCGAGTCACCGCACCTTTTCTCTTCCCTCGCTTTTTCCTTGACAGACCCTGGGTGTCGTATTACGCCGGTGACAGTATGGCTGGTGGGCCATAGCTACATGCACAGGGCAGCGCGTTACGCTGCGGCGACAGAGTGGGGACCCCGACTGGGACTGGGTGCGTACGCAAGTCTCACATGGTATGGTAAGCCCGGGATGTTGTGGCAGGAGCTGTTGCCATTCCTTTTCTCGGGCCGAAATGCTGACCCGCCTGACATCCTGATCATACACCTTGGGGGCAATGATTTAGGTCAGGTCACCGGCCTATCGCTGAAGCATGCGATTTGCGGCGAGCTCGCCTACCTGCATTACGTGTGGCCCGCCACAACCCTCGTTTGGTCAGACATGGTGCCGTGGCACGCGTATAGGGGAGGGTTCGACCTCCTGGCCCTTGACCGTGCTAGACGCATGGTAAACAGGGCTGTTGCCCGGTTCATTGTCAGCAGGGGTTGGGGGTGGGTCAGTCGTCACCCCGCCATTAGTCTGCAAAATTATGGCCTGTACGCAGGGGATGGGGTCCATCTGTCGCGAGGAGGTATGGACCTCCTGTTGGGTGATTGGCGAGCAGGCCTGTTGACCGAGCTGACGGTCTGGGGGGGGGCGTCGAGCCTTCTTTGAAGCCCCTCCGTGTGGCGGGTAGCACTGGTAAGGTAAACATTTATGACCCACAGGTATCCGGCAGGTTCGCAATTGACTGGACAACACTAGACAGGTATAAGTTGGTTAAACATTGTCCGGTCAACGACGAACCAGGCGACGGGGTAATGGCTACAGCTAGACAGCATGCATCACCCCGTGATTTTACGGATACGCGTCAGAGGGTGGGGTCATTAGTTAGATATTGACTATGGTCAACAATTTGTTTGTTGTCAACAAACAAATTGATACAAATAGATACATTGTAACAATTGCCGTTGGCAATTTTGGGTGGTACCTTACCAGTGTTACTTCGGCCTGCTTGCCTTAAGAATTATAATTGGTCAATTACCAATAGAAATTTATAATTCGGACTAGGGCATGAATCAATAAATGTGGCCCAATGCCGTTATCCACTTTCATCGGTGTCTGAGTCCTTTATTGGGGGGTGCGCCTGCAATAAACCATCATCATCTGGATCCTTGCCTATCTTTAACCTTTCTATAACATCTGTAAGTTCTTTCTGTGTTATTTTTTCATCCATGTAACTCTTATGTTCTGGACTCAATTTTATTCTTGACCACTTATATAAGTATCACTCTAGTTCTTCAGTACATCCTTTTTTGAATAAAGCTCTTGATAAAAAGCCTTAACAATTTGACTGCAATTTCCCTTTTATCCTTCTTTTCTTCTGCTGCTCTAGCTAATAATTTAGAATTTTTGTTATTATATTCAAAGTAATCTCTTTTCAAATAAATTAAATTCTTCTTAACCTTTTCAATATCTTTTTCAACTGATTCCCTTTTTAATTTTTGCATTTATCAAATATGTTCTTGTCTCCCGTTCTTGCATGAGTGTCTTGTAATTGCTTAATTTCATCCTCTAATTTCTTTTGCTTTTCTTTATTTTGCCTTATTAATACATGAGAGCTTAATACTTTCTCCCCTAAATACTGCCTTCATGGTTACCCATAATATTCAATCATTAACATCCTTTGTATCATTAATTTTCCAACACTCTTCCCATCTTTTTATTATCAGTTTCTTTCTCTTTTGATCTCTATATAACCTTGTATTATACTTCCATGTGCCTATATTTCATTTTTCATCATTTAGCTTTAATTCGGTAATTATTTTAGCATGGTCTGATTCCTTAATCAACCCAATTTCAATATTTTCAACCTTACCTATCATGTTTTCTGAAGTTAAAACGTAGTCGATTCTTGAATAAGAGTTATGCACATGCGAAAAACATGTATATCCCCTTTCTGGGCCTTTAATTTTCCTCCAAACATCATGTAGTCCCCTCATTTTTAACCACCTATCCATCACATTTTTATTAGGACATGTACGTTTGAACACATTTATAGTATCCAACCTCAATCTAGTTAGATTAAAATCTCAAACTACAACTAATTTGGACACCCTTTCTAGATTTATATTTCGATATGCCTTATCTAAAAATTCCTCCTGCTTTTCATTTGACACATAAAGATTAACAAAAATTATATCCTCATTGTTAATAAGTCCCCTTATTATAAGAAATCTCCCTTCAGGATCAATAATTGTCTTTACTTTTGTAAATCCTAACTTTTTTGATATTAATATAGCAACCTCTCTTGCCTTGGAGGTACCAAATGCTTTCTCATAATATTCTATGTCTTTAAATACAAATTATGTACATCATCACTTTTTTGATGCATTTTTTGTAAACATGTCACATCAGGCTTATCTTTTCTAATTATAGCGTCTATACGTTTCCTTTTAATTATACTACCAGTGCCTGTAATATTCCATGATAACACTTTAATTGATCTCATATTCATTTAATAACTTTCTATTGCATTAAATTCCGTCTCCTGTAAGCATGTGTTCCTATACTTATTAGATGTACTATACCTACCCCAACCCACAAACATAAAATAACAATTGAACACAAAACATAGAACAATAAATCATCTCCCTCTCTGCCAATCTTAACCTATAAAACCAAGGGTTAACTGTTGGAACTTGCTATAGGTTCCTACACCTGGCCCTACTTGCCTGCACTCACCCTTCGTGCAAACGGGCGGACTTGGTCTGCAGGTCAACAAATGATTGAGAAAAGCGGCAGTGGGGCAACAGCCCCACAAACTCAAAAAAAGGAAACAACTTCATTTCCCAATGTTCTTTGTGTCACGCCGCGCCACAGCCAATTAGGCTGAGAGGCGCAACCACAAAGAAGGTTGGAAAAGGCATCGTGGCCAATCAAAAATGAGCCGCAGAGGGGGGAAAAGCCAATGCAAAGGGAAAAATACACACAAAATACAAGCCCCAGAGTTCTGCACACCATGAGCGCACAGAGCTCTGAGAAATCTGCCATGCAAAAACTAAAAATACAGGCGCCGCTGGGGTTCCCGCAACACGGCATGGCTGCCTAGCCTGCGGGAAGGGAAGACACCCCCCCAATGCTGCCTGAAAAGCAGTGCTTGCCTTCCCACGTCCCGGACACCAAGGCCAGGCTGCGGGAAAGGAAGACTCCCCCCACACGCCACCTGAGGTGGCGCTGAGGTTACAGGAAGGGAAGCCCCCCATCCAACACCGCCTACAGCAGCGCTGGGGTTCCCATGCCCCGGCCCATGAGCCCAGGCCACGGAAAGGGAACCCCACCACACACACACAACAACGCATCCCCCCACAGGCCACAAGAGAAAAGCACCACTGGCCTTTGAAGGGAACCCCCCCCCCAATGCTTTCAAGAGGGGGCAAAGGCATCATTGCCTTCCCCCTTGAAAGCATAACAATTCCCCCACAAGGCAAAGGCCCCAGACAACGCTGCGCTTTACGAGGAAGTGTTTCATTTACAAGGGAGGGAGAAAGCATCATTGCCTTCCCCCCACCTTGAAAGCAAAAAACCCCAAAAAACAGGTAAGCAAAGGCACCGCACACATCTCCGCACGGTGCCTTCCCTTACCCCCCAAAAAACAATAAAGTGAAAAGTTACACCAAAACCACAAACAAAAACAAACAAAAAATAACACAAAAATAACACAAAGACCAAACACACAGACCCCCCCTTAAAAAAAGTTACAATACAAACCCCCAACAGAAATAAAACAAGCAAACTTACCCAAATGACCTTCCGGCACGAAAGCTGGAAATGAAATGAGGAAAGAGACTACATACAAGCGACGGCCAGACCAGAAAGAAAGTCAAAGAAAAATAGCGCAACAGCACCACCCAGAGGACACAGGAGAAAAAACAGTCAAAAATATTAAGAGATAATCTAACATTCCTAAAACATTTATTAAATCATGTTTACAGTTTTCACACACACACACACACACACACACACAAATCTAAACACAGTTTAAAAACATTGACTTTCACATAATTTTTTTACTGCATTTAATTAAAAGAATATTTTTTCTGACAAATTAACTGAAAAACACTAAGATAAATTATAAAAATTACAATTTAAACTTACAAGCAAGTTAATTACAAAACACATTTCTGACAAAACAATTACAATTACAAAAAAAATTGCAATTTTTTTTTGCAAAAAAAAAAACATTGTAAAAAATAAAAAAACGTATTACACTTTACAGACTCATCATTTTTCCTTTATAAAAAATAAACAATATTTTTAAAAGCCCGGCAATGCCGGGCAACCCCTGCTAGTTCTAAATGAAAAAGAAAAACACTCTTGTAAAACAAGGAGGGGAGGGGGAGGGGCGGCATCACTCACAAGCCAATCCACCACTTCTCCTGCCCAACTACTCAATCTAAATGCTATTTAAATTTATATGCCACTAATTACACATATAATTTTTATCAACACTTTATATTGTGCGTTACGTATACTTCTGTTGCAAGGCATTACATCATTATGCCAACCCACACTGCCATATTCATTCTTGGTCAGATTGCATGACAATGATGTTCTTTATCTGTTCACCCTCTTCTTTATCTTGAGTCGTGTAAACCCCTGCTATTATCAACTCCTCTTTAAGGTCTTCCCATTCCTTAGAATTTTTATCAATTATCTTTGCCTTCCCTTATCACATGATTTTCCAGATACTATGAATTTTAGGGGTTTTTTTAAAGGTAAGTCAGAAATAAGTAATTGCCCTCAGTTTCTTGGTTACTGGTTTGATTTGTGTTCTCCAAGTTCGTTCCCCAATGAAAATGTTGTTGTAGATCTCTATGTTGTTCCCTTCCATTTTCAATATACTTGCACCAGATTTCCTAACATGTTGCATTAATGCCACCTTCAAACCTTCACCAGTGAACCTCACTAACACATTTATATTTCCTGCATTATATTTCTTAGATCCTAATCTGTGTACACTTAAAGCATCCTCAGACTCAAACTTCCTACCCATACCTAATTCATTTAACCAACTCATTATTCTGGTCTTCAGTTGATCAGGGTGAGCCTCAGAAATGTGCCTGATTATTGCATTTCTTTTTCTAGACTAATATTCAAGTAACTCTCTCCTTACCTCATGGTCATCTAATTTTACTTCTCTCTCTTTAACCTTTTCCTGCATCTCTTGAACATCTCTCTTTACATTTTCAACCTCTTTTGAACTTATACACATTCCTTCTTTTATGTCATTCACCTCTTTCCTGATATTAGCTATTTCAGCTTTAGTAGAATCCATCAAACCTGTAACCATTGACAACATTTTTTGTTGGAAAGCCTCAAAACTCTCCTGCTGCAATTTAATGTATTCTTGATTATCACGTGCTCGTTGCTCCTCTATGTTTTGGACCTTGGTCTGGAGAAACTTCTCAATGTTGCCCAACCTCGCCTCAATGGAGCTCCTGTATTCATTCGCACCTGCAACCTGGGGACTATCCCTTTCTTTACGTTCCTCTACACTTCCTGCTATTACTTTCTTAAAGCTGTCAAGACTGACAGCTGTCACCACTACTTCTGGCAGGGATCTTCTGGGTGAAAAAGTACTTTCTCTTATTTGTTTGAGAACTAGTACCTAAAAGATTCATGGAGTGCCCCCTAGTTCTAGTGTTGTGCGATAGGGAAAATAGTTTTTCCTTATCTACTTTGTCCACACCGTGCATGATTTTATAAACTTCAATCAGGTCACCTCTTAGACGCCGTCGTTCAAGAGTGAAGAGCCCCAACTGTTGCAACCTCAGATGGTAAAGAAGGTGTTCCAGTCCCCTAATCATTCTGGTTGCCCTCCTCTGCACTTTTTCCAGCTCCATAATATCCTTCTGGAAGTATGGCAACCAGAACTGTACACAATATTCCAGATGGGGCCTCACAATAGATTTATAAAGAGGCAAAATGACACTTGCTGACTTATTTATTAAAAGATTTATTAAAGACCTTCCTAATGATCCCTAGCATTGAGTTTGCTTTCTTCACTTCTGAGGCAAACTGGGTTGACACCTTCATTGAGCTATCCACCAGGACACCAAGGTCCCTTTCCTCGTTTGTCACAGAGAGTTCAGACCCCAGCAGTTTATAAATGAAATTGTTTTTTTTCCCCTAACCTGCGTAACTCTGCACTTACTAGTGTTGAAGCTCATTTGCCACATGTCTGCCCACTCCCCCAGTGTCAAGAGATCCCTCTGGAGCTCCGCACAATTTCTCACAGTTTTCACTACCCTGTATAATTTAGTGTTGTCAGCAAATTTGGCTACCTTGCTATTTACTCCTCCTTCTAGATCATTAATGAAGAAGTTGAAAAGCAGTGGTCCCAGTGCTGAACCTTGGGGGACCCCACTCTTTACCTCCCTCCACTTGGAGAACTGTCCATTTAGTGCTACCCTCTGTTTCCTGTCCCTTAGCTGATCCATGACAAGACCTGTCCCTTTATTCCATGACTGGCAAGTTTATTCAAGAGCCTTTGGTGTGGGACCTTGTCAAAAGCTTTCTGAAAGTCCAGATAAACAATGTCAGCTGGATCCCCCTTATCCACATGGTTGTTGACACTCTCAAAAAATTCCATCAAATTAGTGAGGCATGATTTGCCCTTGCAAAAGCCATGTTGGCTCTCCTTTAGCAGTGCTTTCTCTTCTATGTGTCTATTAATTCTATCTTTTAGGATGGTTTGCATCACTTTACCTGGGAGACATGTCAAACTGACCAGTAGGTAATTTCCTGGATCCCCCCTGGATCCTTTTTTGAAAATTGGTGTTACATTCGCTACCTTCCAGTCATCAGGCACAAACCCTGATTTGAGGGAAAGATTATATATTTTGGCTAGGAGATCAGCAATTTCATCTTTAAGTTCCCTGAGAACTCATGGATGGATGCCATCTGGTCCTGGTGATTTGTTAGCATTTAGTTTAACAAGACATGCAAGGACCTCCTCCCAGGTTATTTCTATCTGGCTTAATTCTTTGGTTTCCCTCCCTACGAAGATACGCTCTGTTTTGGGCATGTGGTCTCTGTCTTCTTCAGTGAATACTGAAGCAAAGAATTCATTGAGTCTCTCTGCAATCTTTGTTTCCTCTTTAATAACCCCTTGCCTTCCTTTGTCTTCTAATGGTCCAATAGCCTTCCTAGTTGGGTTCTTGCTTCTAATGTACTTAAAGAAGTCTTTGTTATTTCTCAGAGTGTTTTTAGCTATATGCTCCTCAAAGTCTTGCTTTGATTTCCTGATTGTTGCCTTGCATTTGTTCTGCCAAAATTAATGTTTCTGTCTGCTATCCTCCTTCGAACAAGCCTTCCATCTTCTAAATGAACTTTTCTTGCTTTTGATCACTTCCCGAACAGCTCCTGTAAGCCATATTGGAGTCCTCTTAGACCTGGCAGTGCCCTTTTTCCTTTTGGGTATGCATTCCAATTGGGCCTCTGTTATTGTTTTTGTAAACAGCCTCCATGCCTCTTGGAGTGTTTGGACTCTCTCAATTTTCCCTTTCAGCTTCTTTTTTACTAGTTTCCTCATCTGTGGGAAATTTCATTTTTGAAAATTTAAGGTCTCTGTGTTAGATTTTATCAGTGACTTGCGGTCCATGATCAAGTTAAACATAATTGAGTTGTGTTGTGGTCACTGTTCCCTATTCGATCAGTCACATTAACATCTTGCACCAGATCCTGAGTATTACTCAGGATCAATTCAAGGATTTTTGTACCTCTAGTTGGGTCTTCAACCATCTGCCCCAGGCAACAATCATTTAGCATATCAAGGAACTTTATCTCTTTATCATGTGCTGAACAACAGTTCACCGAGTCTATTTGAGGGTAATTGAAGTCCCCCATTATAACCAGACTTCCCTTTTTGGATGCCTCCTTTACAACATTCTCCAACTGCCAGTCTCCCTCAGGAGTTTGGGTCGGAGGCCGATAGTATATGCCTACTGTTAGACCATCTTTGTGGCCTGGTACTCTTACCCACAGAGTTTCTAATGTTGACTCCAAATCACCTAGCTATTCCAATTTGCATGATTTTATCACTTGTTGTACAATGCATGTTGAATGCATATAAAGCTCAAGAATGCAAAATGAGCTTAAAAGTTCATTTCTTACATTCCCATATTGACTATTTTCCTGAAAACTTGGGAGGCTACAGTGAAGAGCAGGGTGAAAGATTTCACCAGGATGTCTGTGATACCAAGAGATGCTACCAGGGAAGATGGAACATCAATATGCTAGCTGACTACTGTTGAATGCTCAAATGGGAAACAGAAAATGGAAAACGAAAGCGTGTTTGGAGGAGCATAAAAAAGAAGATGAAAGGGTTTCACAGACAAAAAGAGTAAACACGGAATGTTAAGTATATATTATGAAGAAATTATTTGTTTAATTATAAGAAATAATATGTTTATTTCATTGTAATAATATAGTGATTTTCTCATCACTTTTTAAAAATAAATTTTATTAAGTTGTTTAACATTAATGATAATAATAATTAAAAAATACAAAAGTTTCTATATAGAGAAAAATATATATATATAATTTTTCTCTATATAGAAACTTTTGTATTTTTTTAATTATTATTATCATTAATGTTAAACAACTTAATAAAATTTATTTTTAAAAAGTGATGAGAAAATCACTATATTATTACAATGAAATAAACATATTATTTCTTATAATTAAACAAATAATTTCTTCATATTATATATATATATATAAATTCAAATTGTTCTGATTTTCTCATAGTACAAATACATAAAACACCCATTTGTGCTAATCCTATGTCCTTGAATCTACCAGTTGTCTTCTACCAACGTATTTATTCTGCCCAAAACTCATTACCTCCTGTACAGGTTTGTCTCCTTTAGGTTTTTTCCAATGTGTGTTGCAGAAATGGCTTCCATATGTCCCAAAATCTGTTTTGTTTTAAAATATCCTTTTTTATATTTAAATCCCATGTAAGTTTTTCATTGAGTGCCATATCCCAAACATCAGTACACTATTTACTCAAATATAAATTTGAACCACCTTTCCAATATCTGGCAACCTGTTGTCATGCTAATGTTAAGAAAATAGCTAATAAATCGTGTTTATTTTCATCTAAATTCAAATCCTATAAGCCAGTCAATAATACAATTTTCCCATTCAATTTTAAATTAATATCCAGAATTTTGGCTATTTCTTGTTCAATTTTGTGCCAGAAATCAGAGACAATTTCACAATCCCACCACATATGTTTATACGTACCTGTTTCCTGTTGACGTCTCCAACATAGTTTTGAGTACTATTATCTATTTGATTTAGTCGAACAAAATTTTATAATTGTGTTCTTTAACCTTCATGGACACTTATGGTTTTTTTAAAAATCCAAAACCCTCATATTTTGCGAAAAAAACTGTATGTGATGGAAATTGAGGTCATTTTTAGATTCAGCACAATACAAATCATAAAATTTACCAAAAATATCCTACAGAGCTGCCTTTTTTTTTTTTTGGCAGACCTGTCTTATTTGTTCCGATACTATCCAATTTCCTATTCAACGTTTATGCACATATGGCTCCAATTGCAAAAAAGCTTTCATGGTGATCTAATGAGAGGCTGTTGTGTCCAAATGCTTTATTGCTTTAGTTCTGCAATCGGCATTAAGTCTGTGCTGTAAACACGCACCCTTTCTGTAAGGCACCACATTCATATGTTGTCAATGTAATCTGATTGGTTCTAACACAGGTTTCCTGCATTATCAACAGCCCAGGCAAATGTATCACTGTAACTGTCATTCTGTTTGTATATAAGTTGCTACCTCACCCCCTGTTCCCCAGTCCAAGTTATCCGAGCAAGCAGTATCCGAGCTGATAATAAATCACTTATGTTAACCCCGAACTTGCTGTCATGTTGCTAATTACCCTTGGACTCAACAGAGTCCAAATAATATGCTTAGTCCCATGAATTCAGGACCTGCTCATATCATGGTAACAGCTTCCACAGGTGGAGTCCTATGTAAGAATACTGAACAGAACACTAGACATGAAATTACTATATTTTTCTAGCCTGTTTAACTAATGTCTGGCTGGACATCCCACTACGGTAATGGAGTAGACCATACAGCCAGTGACTCAACACCAAGTGTCAGCGTAGTGGTTAACTAATCTGAGTTCCTAAAGGGGCCAACAGCTATGGGGGGGGGGATAAACCATAAGATACTACCTCTCTCTGCTATTGGTTGGGTGGGATTTTGATGTGGGATTTTGATGTAGATTTTAATGTGGGACCTTAATGTGGGATTTTAATGTGGGTGGGGGTTTTAACTGCTTTTACTGGGTAGGATCTTTTAGAATACGTGAGCTGCCCTGAGTCGGGCTTGCCTGAATGGGTGGCGAATAAGATGAAAAAATAAATTAAATTAAAATTAAACCCCTTTAGGTGGGGTGATGGTCCCCCTCAGTGGAGGAAATGCCACTGGAAACCACCATCTTAGGCCCAATGGCAAAATGAACTGAGGAGAAAGTCTGATTCCCAACCATAATGGAGGCAGAAGAGGCAATGCCAGATGGACTGGATGTAAAGGCACACCTTGTCCATATCCTCAAGGCTGTGGCAGTCTATTGCAGTTGTGATGTTAAATCCTGCATGTCATGCATCATGTGTGTCTTGGGAGATGGCTCTGCGATCATAGTATGTGGGTGACTTCATTACAAGCTGGGATCCATCTTAAACAAAGTCACACCAGTGACATTTTTCCTGCTTCAGGAAAAAATGGATTCTCAGATATGAGTTGCAGTCAACGACCAATGTGAACACTTGTTTACCTATTTTCCTTAATGCTTGTCTATATTGTCTGAGATGGCCTTCACTGATGATGTAGCATGTCTTTATTTGCATACTTCAATTCCCAGAAGCCCTGATCAGCAGGAGTGCTGACTTGGGCTTCTGGGAATTGAAGTCCACAAACACCCGGAGACCCAAGTTTGCAGACCCCAGTTCAAGAGGGTTTGGGAAAGCCACCCACTCATTTTAGCTTAGGACAGTGTTGACAAAACTACGAATGATCACACATAACTTTTACCTATGAAAGTATTTCTGCCCATTCAAAAACTGATTGTTGGCAATTTAGACATGTTGAAAGTTCCCCTGTGGTCACAAGGGTTCCAGAGGCCCTTCTTCACTCTTCCAAACTGTACAGAAGAAAAGTCAGTGGCACCACAGAACCACACTGAAACTCCTAGGAGACAAGCCACACTTTGACCATTCTTGCCCTAAGCATACAACACACATCAATATTTCCCCATATAAGCCAAAGTGTTTGGATCCAGTCTACATTCCACACAAACCTTTTCTTTTCTTTCTTTCACATGAAGCCTTCAGAACCAATATACAGTAATACTTCATACAATGTCCGCTTAATACAATGTCGGATCCATACAACGTCACCCAATTCTTGGAAAAAAGGTGCCTCATACAACGTCGCCAGACGTTGTATGAGGCATAAGGTCCCCCAGCGTGGCAAAAGACTCTGAAGTTGGCCACTGCTGCCTCCTCGCCTCAGCCCTCTCCCCGGCGGGAGTTTGGACTTGCAGCACTGCTTTGTTGCCCTGCTCTGGGACCACCACGCCCAGCCTCGCGGCGGTGGTGGTGGATGATTTTACCCACCGCTCAGCCATTCCTCCTCCTCCTCACCCCCCCATGCGAGACAGGGAGCCTCTCGCAGCGACGGTGTCCTCCTCGCTTTTCTGCTCTCCCTGTCTTGCAGCCGGGGGTGGTGGTGAGGAGGAGGAGGACCAGCTGAACAGCGGGGAAAGCCATTCACCACCACTGCCGTGAGGCCACCATAGCCAGGGGCCACCCAGAGACCACCACCCCCAGCCTCAGGGCGGTGGCGTTGGATGGCTCGTGCTGGTGGCAGTCAGCCATTCCTCCTCCTCCTCCTCACCCCCCCTGGCTGCGAGATAGGGAGCCTCTCACAGCGACGGCATCCTCCTCGCTTTTCTGCTCTCTGGGCGGGCCGGCCCGGAGAGCGTTCAGCTGCGGGGGGGGCAGCATCTCTTATAATGAACAGTATCTCTATGGGAATGACGTTATACAAAGCATCAGTTGCAATAATTTGGACATTGTATGAGGCATCACGGCTAGGATTTTGTATGCCTCATACAAAGTCGGAATTCATACAACATCCTAACTCGTGGAACCAAGTTTGGACGTTGTATGAGCTATCACTGTACCAGTGATGACAAACCTTTTAGAGACTGAGTGCCTGGTAAAAGAAGGAAAGATGGAGGAAAACAACAAAAGAGGCAGGACTAGAATTTTTTCAAAAAAAATTTGGGAAATCAATGGAACATTTAAAGCAAAAATGACCATGATAAGGGACAAAGAGGGAAAGGAGTTAGCTGATGCAGAAGAGATCAAAAAAAGATGGCAAGAGTACACAGAGGAACTCTACAAAAAGGACCTCAATACTCCTGATAATAACAATAATGAGAAATTTGAACTTGAACCAGACATTCTGGAGAGTGAAGTCAGAAAGACCCTAAAAAGCACTGCAAACAATAAAGCTAGTGGAAATGATGGTATCCCAGTTCAATTTTTCAAAGCCCAAAAAGATGATGGAATCAAACTATTGCATTCAATATGCAAGCAAATTTGGAAAATAAAACAGTGGTCACAGGACTGGAAAAGATCAGTGTACGTTCCAATCCCCAAAAAGGCAATGCCAAAGAATGCTCAAATTACCGAACAATTGCGCTCATCCCACATGCCAGCAAGGTGCTGCTCAAGATAATGCAGGATAGACTTCAGCAACATGTGGAGAGAGAATTACCAGAGGTGCAGGCCAGTTTCAGAAGAGGCAGGGGGACTGGACACCACATTGCCAACATAAGTTGGATCATGTAGAAAACAAAGGAATACCAGAAACAAGTATGCTTTTGTTTTATTGACTACACCAAGGCTTTTGACAGTGTGGAACACAACAAAATGTGGCAAGTAGTTAAAGAGATGGGAATAACAGAACACCTCATATGCCTCCTGAGAAATCTGTATACGAACCAAGAAGCAACAGTTAGGACAGAACACGGAATGACAGAGTGGTTTGGAATAGGAAAAGGAGTAAGATAATGCTGCAGTTTATCACCCTGATTATTCAATCTATACACAGAGCACATAATGTGCAATGTAGGGATGGAGGAATCACAATATGAGATCAAAATTGCTTGGAGAAACATCAACAATTTGAGATATGCAGACGATACTACCCTAATGGCAAAAAGTGAGGAAGACGTAAAGAACCTCTTGATTGGATTGAAGGAGGAGAGTGCAAAAAGCTGTCTTGAGACTCAATATCAAGAAAACCAAGATAATGGCAACAGGCCCCATCTGTTCCTGGAAAATAGATGGGGAAGAAGTAGAAGCAGTGACAGATTTTACTTTCCTAGGATCTAAGATCACTGCAGATGGTGACTGTAGCTATGAAATTAAAAGACGACTGATTATGGGAAGACAAGCTATGAGAAACCTGGGAAATATAGTGAAAAGCAGAGACATCACCCTGAAAACAAAAATTCACATAGTCAAAGCAATGGTATTCCCAGTGGTAATGGATGGGTGTGAGAGGTGGACCATTAGGAAAGCTGAGCACAGAAGAAATGTGATGTTGGTGGAGATTCCTGAGAGTCCCCTGGACAGCAAAGAGAAAAAATAGGTCAATATTAGAAGAAATCAACCCTGACTGTTCATTAGAGGGACAAATAATGAAGACTAGCATATTTGTGCCCGGCCTTGCCAGGCATTTTTAATGTGTGTGTTGGTGGTTAAGGGTGGTTGTGGGTGTGCACAACACACACACCCTCCATACAATACCACTCCAACCACCAACACACACATTAAACATTCCTGGCAAGGCAGGAGTGTCGTGTGTGTGTGTGTATTGTGTGTGTGTGAGAGAGAGGGGGGAAGCAGTGTGTGTGTGCGTGTGTATTGTGTGTGTGTATGAGAGAGAGAGAGGAATAAAAGCAGTGTGTGTGTGTGTGTGTGTGTGTGTGTGTGTGTGTGTGTGAGAGAGAGAGAGAGAGAGAGAGATTGTGACAGATAGAGTAGACCACCACAGGCGGTTAGTGAGTTAGATAGAGAGGCAGCCAGACAGAGAAGATAGGCAAAGAGGGCGGAGGCTACTTGCTGAGGGAGGGAAGGTTTGGTGTGTGTGTGTGTGAGAGAGAGAGAGGGGGGGGGGAGAGAGGGAGAGAGAGAGGGAGAGAGAGAGATTCTATCTGGGTTGGCTGGGAACGAAACTCTCATTCTCAGCCAACCCAGAGAAAAGTGAGTCCTTCTCTCCAGTAGGCCAGGAGGTGCTCCAGCCTCTCCTTTGTCCATGCAGGCATCGGTTAGAGATGGTTGGGCCGGGTGTGGGAGACTTTGTTACATTCCAATGGTTAACGTCCTTCCTTATAGGTAAAAATGAAGCTAAAGTACTTCGGACATCAAATGAGAAGGGAGGACTAACTTAAAAAGGCATTTATGCTGGGAAAGGTGGAGAGCAAGAGAAGAAGGGGGCATCCAAAGATGAGATGGCTAGATGGTATTGTGGACACAATGGGCACAGAGCTGGGTGGGCTGAGGAGGATGGTGGAGGACAGAGGTGCCTGGAGGAAAATGGTCCATGGGGTCGCAAAGGGTTGGGATCGACTGTGCGACTGAACAACAACAAAGAATTGTTGGAGATGTAAAATTGACCTTGGGACATATGAACATATGTGGTGGAGTTGTAAATTGACAAGTGCTTTTTGGAAACAAATAGAAAAAGAGATAGCGGGAATTTTGAAAGTGGATTTAAAATTGGAGTCAGATGCTGCCTTATTGACAGAAATAGACAATATGAGCATATGTACAAATAAAAAAGAATTGTTTTCCATAATGTTATCTGTGGCAAGGCAATGTATAGCAAAAAATTGGAAAAACAATTTAATTATGAAAGTGAAAAATTGGTACAAAGAAATGTGGGAAATTGCATTAAATGATAAACTGACATGGCAATTGAATATAAAAAGGTATAATGAAAGAGAATAGATTCTGGGAAATATGGAGACCATTTGTGGAATTTGTATTAGTAAATGATAAAGAAAACAAACCAGTACCATATTATATGAGTTTTTTGAAAGTTTAGAACTGTAAGACTGTGACCCTCAAGGCTTGTATATATCACTGGGTGTTTTTATTATTAATTTGTATTGTTTAATGGATGAGTTTGTGCTCCTTTATATAATATCAAGTTTATAGAAATAATACAAATATAAATTTATATTAATATCATAAAGGTTGTTTTTTGAAAGAGGATGAAATTGACAAGGTGGAATGTTAAAAAAACACCAAAGACAAAGGGATTGATATATAATCAGGAGCATTATTAATACTGTTTATGTAATGTTGGATAATTTAAATTTAAATTTAAATGTGTGGTTCTTTTTATTGTCATTGTTATAATTTTGTATTACAATGTTTATTTTACCTTTTTTCTGTATATTTTTGTTTTGAAAATTAATAAAAATTATTTTTTTTTTTTAAAGAGACTGAGTACCCACACTCAACTGGCTGCTATCCGTGCTGCAGAGGGGTGGGGTGAAATCTGTGCTGGGGGAAGGAGGAAGTGCTTCCACTGGGCTGCTGGGCAGAGGGGCAGGGCAAACTCTATGTTGGGGGGAGGGAGGAAGTGCTTCCATTGGGCTGCTGGGCATAGGGGTGGGATGAATTATGTGCTGGGGTGATGGCATGTGCCAACTGAGAGGGCTCCGAGTGCAATATACATTTTTAAAAGGGAAAGCTGTACACCTTACATATCTGATCTGCCTCTTAGTTTAAAGCTGTTTACAAATGGAAATACAGCTCCCAAAATGCTATGCATTTTTCATTTTTAAAAAATGATTTGCCATTTTTCAAAACTGAACATGAAAGGACATTAGAGTTTGCCTGTTTAAAATGGAATGATGGTTTATTTCCATTCAGTGTGCTGATTAAAATGTAGCAGAGAGAAAAAAACAACTGCATTTTTGTCAATAATTTGCTTCTTAGAATTGGAGTGTGTGAA